>JANAVB010043419.1:20439299-20861799 GCA_029216955.1 Iris pallida
AAGAATACGTGTACGTATTTTATCTCGTATTAGGCCATGGTTCATCTTGGTTGGGTTGGCTTGGGTTGGTTCGGCTAGGCTTGATTAGCCTTGGTTCATCATGAACCAAGAGTGAACCCCTACCTACCACAACCCAACCCCATTTATTAACCTCTTCCCATTCTCTGCTCATTATTTTCTTTCTTCTTCATTACTCTCTACCACCAACCAAGAAAACCCTAGCCTAGGCAAGTGCAATCTTGCTTCATGAGGAAACCCCCTATTTTATTGTTCTAACCTCTTCTTTGCAACTTTCTAATCCACATTAGAACTTGTCATTTTGACTTTGAAGCTTGGATTTTTGTAGATCTAGAATTTAGTCATTTTCGGATTTTCATGGTTTTGATCTATTAAACTTCTTTGTTTTCAAGTTCTGATGGTTCCATGTGGTAAAGAATTTTATTCTACCCAATTTTGACCTTTGAAAGGTTGGATTGGACTTGTTTTGACCAAGTTATGGGCTTTTGGAGCTTTGGGTTCAACCTTGGAGTTCCTGCTGATTTGGAGAAGACAGTGAGCAGTGCGCGAGCTTTTAGCTTGCGTCACTGAGCTGTGTGTGCTCTTTAGCGAAGCACAGTGGACCCCATACGCTGCCTTTTGGGAGCGTATGACTCGCATATACGCTCGCTTGCTTGATAAGGTCGTATGGACCCCATACCTGCCTTTTGGGAGCGTATGACTCGTATACGCTCGCTTGCTTGACAACGAGTCGTATGGACCCCATACGCTGCCTTTTGGGAGCGTATGACTCGCATACGCTCGCTTGCTTGACAAGGAGTCGTATGGACCCCATACGCTGCCTTTTGGGAGCGTATGACTCGCATACGCTCGCTTGCTGGACAAGGAGTCGTATGGACCCCATACGCTGCCTTTTGGGAGCGTATGACTCGTATACGCTCGCTTGCTTGACAAGGAGTCGTATGGACCCCATACGCTGCCTTTTGGAAGTGTATGACCTACCCTAGCCTGAGCGTAGGTTGGCCTGAGCGTGGCTTGACCTGAGCGTATGACCTTTGGCTGACTTGGTCTTAGGTCAGCATGTCAGTTTGGTTTTATTTTCCTTAAGCTTGGCTCTTCTATAGCCCTGTATATTGATAATTTATTAGATATCTTACGCCCATTTTATATCCTTACGCCTTTTGTCATGAACTTGATAATCACGAATTTATTTAATAGGTTTGTTAATAATAATTAAACATGGCATGGCAGGACAAGCATACCTGACATGGTTATCTCGAATTGCGGTTGCGATGGCTAACGTGACATGACCTGACAAGAATGACTAACCTGGACACCGTGGATGATTGCGTTTGCACAATAAACCTGTATTGTCTTGCATCATGTCTAAGAGGGGATCCTGAGTACCATGGTCAGGGATACCTACTGTAATTAACTAAGAGTAATAAACTAGAATAATTCAGTAGACATGAAAGATTACCAGCTACAGGCAATCCCGTTATCTGGGCGCATTAAGTGGACTTGTAGCCTACCGACGTAGGGCACACTTCCAGCACACAGTCATGTGGTGCACCCTTCATAAACGGACATTCGACCTGGATAACTTGGATAGTCTGTAGGGCTTGTGGCTGTTGAAATAATCTCATTGCATCTGCTAGTAACTAGGCCTGTGATAACCCTAGCTAGTTAAAGTATCAAGCCGTACTCTTGATTGGCCGTGATTGCTTGGATGAAGTTATTCTAGCTTAGTCTTATCCTGATCATGTGCAAGATCGTGACAAGACACGATTATTGATGCTTGCCTTAACAATAACGATCGGGACCAGTTCTGTTCAGGCGAGGTTACAACCCCGGTCCTTGTTTGGTTTAAGGGTTGTAACCTGGCTCCCGGAGCAGTTCTGTGCCTTCCCTTCGGTTATTGCCTTACTTGTACCCGTGCCATGCTTGTCATATTTTATCTTACTTCAGCAACATGATTATCTATAATGGCCTTAACAATAAAGATCAGGAGTCCAGTTCTGTTCAGCGAAGGGTTACAACCCCGGTCCTTGTTTGGTTTAAGGGTTGTAACCTGGCTCCCGGAGCAGTTCTGTGTCTTCTCTTCGTTTATTGACTTATTACCTTATCCATAGTATTTGAGACGGATTTCCATTCAGTGAAGGATTGCAACCCCGATCCTTGTTTGGTTTAAGGGTTGTAGTCTGGCTACTTGAATGGTTTCCTCGTACTCAATTATTGTTGTTATTTCTGATAATTTAACTTTAATGTTCCTTACTATATGCTGGTTTTAGTTTCTAAGTGAAGCCTCCTTTGTGGCACTTGCTCTTCCTGGGGTCTGACCCAGCTGGTTTTGTATGGCCAGATATCGGAGCAGCTCCAGAGGATCCACCTAACTTCCAGCCAGATGGTGACCACCAGGCGTAACCCTGGCAACGAGTGGTTTCTTTTTGTCCTCCCACTTTATTGTAAAATTATCTTTTGAGGCGTTTAGCCGACGAGCACGTGTTAGCTCGATTGCACTTTTACTTACTGTCTGCCTACGGGCTGTAACATGATTAACAGATCCTAGGGTTGATCATGTATGACTAAACTCTTGCTAGTCCTGACATTTTGTAATGACTAGCTTCATGATCAACTGAATATGTAATGTTTGGGACGCCTTACTATTGTATATTTAATGATCATACATCTTGTGACTTTTACTTACTTGCTTGTGATTGAGATACTAGGCTTGTTCATGACCTTAAGAGACTGTTGGCTTGTAGATAAACCCTCATGTATCTAGACAGCCGTGACTGTATAGCGAGATGGATTCTATTTCATATACGTAGCTGGCTATGTCTGCCCCCGCTCTCCAATATTCTGGTTCTGGGGCGTGACATGGTTTAAGTGGTGGCCCATGCAGGTCTTGTAAATCAAGATATGTGAGGGTTTACCAAATAGATGTCTCAATCAGTATTCGTCCTTGATCTCTGCTCATATCTTCTGAATCCCTGGATTCTTGTCCTGATCATATGCTTGTATCTTGATCTGTCCTGGTCCTTCCTTATTGTTCTATATCGTCTTCTTCAGCGGTATTGTTCGTGGTCCTGCCGACCAGCAAGGCGAGCACCTCCCGCGGACCAGCAGCATCCTGGAGATCAAGCCCAGCATTCCGGGGTAGCCTCCAGAGTCGTGCCTTCTGGCGGAGAGCCACCGGTTCAGCCAGTTCAGCCTATAGAACCTGATGATGCACTTTGGTAGGACTCGTCAGGACCTTGATAGCTTCCCAAGATCGTCGTGGAGACGCCTTGCAACAGGCAGTGACGGATGCTTTGACCTAGGGTGGTCATCAGGGTAACAGCGCGGCCAACAGCTTCAAGCGCTTGAACCTTCCCTTCTTTGACGGTAGTGAAGATGCTATCGCCGCAGATGCTTGGCTTCAGGACACAGAGGTGATTCTAGAAGCAGCCAGGACTCCAGAAAACGAGAAGGTGGCCGTAGTGCGCCTGCAGCTATTAGATCTTGCCCGCAGTTGGTGGGCGGCGCAGGCCGAGGGATTAGTGGCACCCATTGCTTGGGCAGTGTTCAGAGAGAGATTCCAGACAAAGTATTTTGATGCTGTGGCTCGGTTTGACTTGCAGACGAGGTTTACCAACCTGAAGCAAGGAAGCAGAACAGTCGATGGTTATGCATCTGAGTTTTCTAGACTCAGTAGGTTTGCCCCCACCTTGGTGGCAACCGAGTTTGATAGGGCCCAGCGGTTCCAGCAGGGGTTGCATTTGGAGATTTTACTAGCAATTGAGCAGTTCGAGCACCAGACGTTCGATGCAGTATTAAGGGCGGCTAGGAGGCATGAGTACACCTCCCAGCGGATTGTGGATAGGGTCGAAGGTCGGAAGAGATCTCACGGCCAGATGAACTAATCATCAGCTCCAGCCCCGGCAGCTAGAAGTTTAACTATTTGAACTCCGAGGCGGGCGGCCTCGGTGACGTCGGTTCAGCATTCTACCCCGACGCACCCTCGGCAACAGAAGCAGAAAGCAGCCTTCCGCTGTGGGATGTTCACACTGTGGGAAGCCAGGGCATGTGGTGTCAGAGTGTCGCAGAGCACAGGGATTGTGCTTAGTTTGTGGTATCCCGGACCACAGGATTGGGAACTGCCCGAACAGGGGGAGTTCATCAGCTTTCTCTAGTCCTTCAGTTAGAGGACCAGCGCCAGTCCAGCAGCAGCAGCAGTTGCAGTACCCGCTTCCGAGGCCATTGCTGATGCAGGCCCAGGCATTCCAGCAGCAGAGACCGCAAGCAGTATGCTCAGGCCCAAGCCCTGATCCAGAGCAGGCAGAGGAATTTTCAGCAGAGGGGACCCGCCCCCAGAGGACTGGTCAAGTGCTGGCCTTGACCATAGAGAGAAGGAGTAACCCAGGTGAGGTAGTGGCAGGTACTATTCTCGTCAACACCTTTCCAGTTTTCTTTATTTGATTCTAGTGCATCGCATTCATTTATGTCTGCACATTCGCGACAACACGGGTAGGATTGGAGCCCGAGTCATTATCAGTAAGGCTTAATTACTTACTGGTAACGGACTTGTGGGTGTAGATAGAGTATTTTCCTCGTGTCGGATCGTAGTTAGCGGTAGAGAATTCTCCGCTAGATTGATAGAATTTCCGATGGCCGATTATGATGTGGTCTTAGGGATGGATTGGTTGAGGGACCATATGCTAGGATAACTGCCACATTAGCAGGGTTATTTTTAGCATTCCAGGAGAGCCGGAGTTTTTTCTTCTCTCGAGGCGAGGTTGAGTCATCTCCTCCGATATTGCGGATGGCAGTAGCAGCAGTTCAGTTGCCCAGGATAGTGGATGAGTTCCCAGATGTTTTTCCAGAAGAGCTTCCAGGTATGCTCGGAGCGGGAGATCGAGTTCACTATAGACTTGATTCCCGACAGCCCCAGTGTCAGAGAGGGTCTACAGGATGGCGCCATCAGAGTTGGAGATATTGTACAAGATGATTGAAGAGCTTAGAACCAAGATTCATTCGTGCTAGTGGATCACCTTGGGGAGCCCCGATGCTTCTTGTGAAAAAGAAGGATGGTACGTCCAGATTATGTGTATTATCGTACCTTGAATTTAGTGACAATCAAGAACAGATACCCTCTCCCAGGATAGATGACTTGTTTGATCAACTTAAAGGGCAGCTGTATTCTCGAAGATCGACTTGCGCTCAGGATATCATCAGATCAGAGTCAGAGAGCAGGAAATCCCGAAGACAGCTTTCAGATCGAGATACGGGCATTGGGAATTCCTGTTATGCCTTTTGGAGCAACCAATGCGCCGGCAGTATTCATGGACCTCATGATCGCATCTTCATGCCTTACTTGGATCAGTTTGTGATTGTGTTCTTGGATGACATCCTGTCTACAGCAAGAGTGATGGCGGAGCATGAGCAGCATCTCCGTATAGTTCTTCAGATCCTCAGAGAGCACCAGTTATATGCCAAGTTCAGTAAGTGCAAATTCTGGCTCGATCACATTTCGTACTTGGGTCATATCATCACCAGAGGAGGAGTAGAAATGGATCCCCAGAAGATCGTGGCCATTGAATCATGGCCAGTGCCCAGTACGTTGCAGAGGTTCGTAGATTTTCTTGGATTGGCCGGCTACTACCGGCGATTTGTTTCGGACTTCGCTCGAATCTCGCGCCGCTGACCCAGTTGACTCGCAAAGATGTCAGCTTGCTTGGACAGCAGAGTGCCAGGAATCTTTTGAGAAGTTAACGCGACTTAATGACGGCTCCTATTCTCACACTTCCAGATGGGGACCGGAGGATTCTCAGTGTACTGTGATGCTTCAGGCAGAGGTTTAGGATGTGTTCTGATGCAGCATGGAATGGTAATAGCTTATGCGTCACGACAACTTCGTGATCATGAGAGGATTACCCAACCCTGACTTGGAGCTGGCAGCAGTGGTGTTTGCACTTAAGTTGTGGAGGCACTACTTGTATGGAGACAGGGTGGAGATTTTCACCGACCACAAGAGCCTGAAGTATGTTTTCACCCGAAGGATCTTAACATGCGTCAGAAGGTGGCTGGAGCTTCTTGTGGATTATGATGTCAACCAGCAGTATCATCCTGGGAAGGCCAATGTTGTTGCGGATGCATTGAGCAGGAGAGCGGGAGTTTATTTTCTAACAGCGCAACCAGAGCTGTTAGCAGATCTTCAGAAGATGGGTATTGAAGTTGTTCTCCTTTCCAGTGTGGCCTTGATGGCCAGTATGCAAGTTCAGTCCGCTATAGTCGAGAGGATCCGGATGGCGCAGTCGACAGATTCTAAGCTTCAGCGACTCAGAGCAGAGTGTGAGCGTGACAAAGACCAGAGTTATGCATTCATGAGGATGGTACACTTCGACATGGTAAGCGTCTTTGTGTACCCAGCGGAGATATCCGGCAGGAGATCATGTCAGAGGCGCACAGTTTGCAGTATTCCATCCATCCCGGCAGTACGAATAGTACCGTGATATCCGGCAGCATTCTGTGGAATGGTATGAAGCGGAGATAGCTCGGTTTTGTCTCTCGGTATTTGGTTTGCCAACAAGTTAAAGCTGAATATCAGAGACCGACAGACTGCTTCAGCCCTTGCCGATTCCAGATGGAAGTGGGAGCATGTGACCATGGATTTCGTGACTGGACTACCTAGATCCCCAGCTGGTAGAGATCTATTTGGGTTATAGTTGACCGGCTCACGAAAGTGGCTCACTTTCTTCCATTCAGAGTTGGTCAGATCGACGGCTCAGCTAGCGGCGATGTATCTTAGACAGAATGTCAGATTGCACGGTGTGCCAGTCAGTATCACCTCGGACCGAGATTCTAGGTTTACGTCGCACTTTTGGCGTAGCTTGCAAGAGAGTTTGGGGACTCATCTCCAGTTCAGTTCAGCATATCACCCACAGACAGATGGTCAGAGCGCACGATCCAGACTCTGAAGACATGTTGCGGTCTTGCACACTTGACTTCGGTGGTTCATGGGAAGATCACTTGCACCTGGTGGAATTCTCGTACAACAACAGTTTCCAGGCCAGTATCCAGATGGCACCGATCGAGGTACTGTATGAAAGGAAGTGCAGATCCCCGCTAGCCTGGGATGATGTTGGAGAGAGACAGATGCTCGGTCCAGAAATGATTGCCCAGACAGTTGAAGTGGTCAGGCGTGTCAGAGATCATCTTCGAGTTGTCCAAGATCGCCAGCGTCATTGGGCCGATTCTCATCGGCGCCCTCTCGCGAGTTTTCGGTCGGCGATCATGTATTCCTGACGATTTTGCCTAACCGTGGCGTCATTCGTTTCGGCGGCGTACGGGGCAACTTAGTCCTAGGTATATAGGACCGTTGACATTCTGGAGCGAGTAGAAGATGTATCCTATCGTCTCGCTCTTCCCCGTCGCTAAGCGAGGTGCATGACGTGTTCTATGTATCCTAATTACGGCGGTATATCCTAGACCCGAGCCATATCCTAGATCATTCGGAATTGGTTGTTGGTACCAACCTATCGTATGAGGAAAGGCCCGTGTCTATATTGGACCGAAGAGAGAAGACGCTCAAGAACAAGACTATCAAGTTAGTCCGAGTTGCTTGGGGTCACCACTCTTTGGGTGAGTCAACGTGGGAGAGTGAGGATATCCGATCGCGGTATCCCGACTTGTTTGACTCATGAGCTATAATGTCTTTCTAGCCTCATGCCTCGATTCCTTGCTTGAATGAATGAGTGTCTGCCTAGTTATAGCTTGCATGTGATTAATGTAGCTTGTCATTGCTCCTCTAGCCTCTTGATTAAATTTTGAGGACAGAATTCTTTTAAGGTGGGTAGAGTTGTAATGCCTGTTGTTCGTATTACGTATTTAAGAATACGTGTACGTATTTTATCTCGTATTAGGCCATGGTTCATCTTGGTTTAGGTTGGCTTGGGTTGGTTCGGCTAGGCTTGATTAGCCTTGGTTCATCATGAACCAAGAGTGAACCCCCTACCTACCACAACCAACCCCATTTATTAACCTCTTCCCATTCACTCTCCTCATTATTTCCTTTCTTCTTCATTACTCTCCACCACCAACCAAGAAAACCCTAGCCTAGGCAAGTGCAATCTTGCTTCATGAGGAAACCCCCCATTTTATTGTTCTAACCTCTTCTTTGCAACTTTCTAATCCACATTAGAACTTGTCATTTTCGACTTTGAAGCTTGGATTTTTGTAGATCTAGAATTTAGTCATTTTCGGATTTTTATGGTTTTGATCTATTAAACTTCCTTGTTTTCAAGTTCTGATGGTTCCATGTGGTAGAGAATTTTATTCTACCCAATTTTGACCTTTGAAAGGTTGGATTTGGACTTGTTTTGACCAAGTTATGGGCTTTTGGAGCTTTGGGTTCAACCTTGGAGTTCCTGCTGATTTGGAGAAGATAGTGAGCAGTACGCGAGCTTTTTAGCTTGCGTCACTGAGTTGTGCGCGCTCTTTAGCGCAGCGCAGTGGACCCCATATGCTGCCTTTTGGAAGCGTATGACTCGCATACGCTCGCTTGCTTGACAAGGAGTCGTATGGACCCCATACGCTGCCTTTTGGGAGCGTATGACTCGCATACGCTCGATTGCTTGACAAGGAGTTGTATGGACCCCATACGCTGCCTTTTGGGAGCGTATGACTCGCATACGCTCGCTTGCTTGACAAGGAGTCGTATGGACCCCATACGCTGCCTTTTGGAAGCGTATGACCTACCCTAGCCTGAGCGTAGGTTGGCCTGAGCGTGGCTTGACCTGAGCGTATGACCTTTGGCTGACTTGGTCTTAGGTCAGCATGTCAGTTTGGTTTTATTTTCCTTAAGCTTGGCTCTTCTATAGCCCTGTATATTAATATTATTAGATATCTTACGCCCATTTTATATCCTTACGCCTTTTGTCATGAACTTGATAATCACGAATTTATTTAATAGGTTTGTTAATAATAAACACGGCATGGCAGGACAAGCATACCTGACATGGTTATCTCGAATTGCGGTTACGACGGCTAACTTGACATGACCTGACAAGAATGCTAACCTGGATACCGTGGATTGCGTTTGCACAATAAACCATATTGTCTTGCATCATGTCTAAGAGGGGATCCCTGAGTACCACGTTCAGGGATACCTACTGTAATTAACTAAGAGTAATAAACTAGAATAATTCAGTAGACATGAAGAGATTACCAGCTACAGGCAATCCCGTTATCTGGCCGCATTAAGTGGACTTGTAGCCTACCGACGAGTAGGGCACACTTCCAGCACACAGTCATGTGGTGCACCCTTCATAAACGGACATTCGACCTGGATAACTTGGATAGTCTGCAGGGCTTGTGGCTGTTGAAATAATCTCATTGCATCTGCTAGTAACTAGGCCTGTGATAACCCTAGAGAGTTAAAGTATCAAGCCGTACTCTTGATTGGCCGTGATTGCTTGGATGAAGTTATTCTAGCTTAGTCTTATCCTGATCATGTGCAAGATCGTGACAAGACACGATTATTGATGCTTGCCTTAACAATAACGATCGGGGGACCAGTTCTGTTCAGGCGAAGGGTTACAACCCCGGTCCTTGTTTTTAAGGATTATAACCTGGCTCCCGGAGCAGTTCTGTGCCTTCCCTTCGGTTATTGCCTTACTTGTACCCCGTGCCATGCTTGTCATGTTTTATCTTACTTCAGCACAACATGATTATCTATAATGGCCTTAACAATAAAGATCAGGAGTCCAGTTCTGTTCAGGCGAAGGGTTACAACCCCGTCCTTGTTTGGTTTAAGGGTTGTAACCTGGCTCCCGGAGCAGTTTCTGTGTCTTCTCTTCGTTATTGACTTATTACCTTATCCATAGTATTTGAGACGGATTTCCATTCAGGTGAAGGATTGCAACCCCGGTCCTTGTTTGGTTTAAGGGTTGTAGTATGGCTACTTGAATGGTTTCCTCGTACTCAATTATTGTTGTTATTTCTGATAATTTAACTTTAATGTTCCTTACTATATGCTGGTTTTAGTTTCTAAGTGAAGCCTCCTTTGTGGCACTTGCTCTTCCTGGGGTCTGACCCAGCTGGTTTTGTATGGCCAGATATCGGAGCAGCTCCAGAGGATCCACCTAACTTCCAGCCAGATGGTGACCACCAGGCGTAACCCTGGCAACGAGTGGGTTTCTTTTGTCCTCCCACTTTATTGTAAAATTATTCTTTGAGGCGTTTAGCCGACGAGCACGTGTTAGCTCGATTGCACTTTTACTTACTGTCTGCCTACGGGCTGTAACATGATTAACAGATCCTAGGGTTGATCATGTATGACTAAACACTTGCTAGTCCTGACATTTTGTAACGACTAGCTTCATGATCAACTGAATATGTAATATTTGGGACGTCTTACTATTGTATATTTAATGATCATACATCGTGACTTTTACTTACTTGCTTGTGATTGAGACACTAGGCTTGTCATGACCTTAAGAGACTGTTGGCTTGTAGATAAACCCTCATGTATCTAGACAGCCGTGACCGTATAGCGAGATGGATTCCATTTCATATACGTAGCTGGCTATGTCTGCCCCCGCTCTCCAGTATTCTGGTTCTGAGGCGTGACAGGCAAGTTCACCGAAACTACCCCACCTAACCGAGGAGTCGCCTCGACCGAGCGAGTCTTTGAGCAGGTGTTGCAAGGCTAAGGCCGAACGCCGTCGGTATTTCGATTCCTCCGATTGACTGAGCGGGACGGGCCACTACACTTGAGCCCTGGAATCACCTTCCTGTTCACCAAGTACCTCATCTCCTTCTCGATGATATGGCCGAGCCGCCTGTACCACTCGGTAGACACATCACTGACTGCGTTCACCTTCTGTGCCCTCCTATGCGCTCCCCTCCATTAGTAGAGACCGGACTTCTTGCTTCCCTGGCAATCACCATCGAACCTTTGGAAAGCTTCCTGACTTTTTCCAAAGAGACTGAAGAATCCTCGTCATCCAACCTTCCAACTGACTCCAGGTTGAAAGGATATCAGGGACATGACGAACATCTTTGAGAACAAGAACTGCATTCGTCTTCGTCCTCAAATGTACATCTCCAATGGCAACTACCTTCGACACATTTCCATTACCCATCTTCAACACTCCACAGTCGCCTGTCGTGTATGTGGCAAATAGTGTCCTGTTATGAGATATATGCGTTGAAGCCCCTGAGTCCACCAGACAAAAAGTCATTGCAGGCGAGGTTTGTGATAACCTCATCACCTACGACGATCACATTGCCTCCATGTATCGCGCCGCCGCTGTAGTGTTCTCATCTTGCTTTCCCTTGTCGCCCTTCTCTCTCTCTTCCAAGCGAAACAGTTCCGCTTGATGTGGCCCTTCTTGCCACAATGGTAACACTCTGAGACCTCGTACCGACCCTTGGACTTCCTTCTGCTCTTGTCTCTGCCACCATATGGACCCCTACTTTTGCCCCTTCCGTGGCTCTCTGAAACTAGTGCCTCTGAGTGATAGGATATGGATGAAGTGCCTGAGAACGTCTCCTCATCTTCATTCAGTACCCCGCTCTTGGCAAACTCCAGACTGACCACGCCTTCCGGAGCAGATGTAACGCCCTAGTCCCAAAAATAGAAGGACTAGAATGCAATCATGCCAGCTGTATACATACGAAGTATATGGACCGTCGTATGTATACATAAGCTGTAAAATGTAGTAACCAAGGCACTAAATCTCATCCACGAAGATAAATAATCTTATAAAAGCAACTTTGAATTTGTCATGTATACAACGTTGGGCGGAGACAAATCCACTACCAACTAATTTAAATAAGAAAGAATTTTATAAAGAAATGATTTGGTGAGCGAAGGAGATGACGATCCCAAAAGCAACATCTCGAAGAAATAGAGATGATCATGGCCACGGCTAAACACCTGCAAAAGACAAGATCACACACCTGACGAGATAACCAGGTCCTCAGAGGGACGTAATAAGATACAATAAACATGCCATATAAATACTGAATATAAAACATGCTACAAACAAAAGTAAGTGACAAGACAACAATAAGGTAATCTAACCATACTAAAGTGAGCATGCAATTAAGAACAAACCTTTCGTCGCATGAGCCTTGTTGTAAATAGGATCTGTTATAGTCCCCAAATGGGCACCAGTGACCTAAGCGCATGACGTTCAAAAACGACAGTGGCAAACCTGAGAGGATAAACATACCCATATCTCCAGCGGAGCTTCCGGGTTACAAGGGAAGTGCAATCGAAGCCCTTACGACAAGAAAATATCTCTCCCCCAATGTACCTATCATGTCGCATCCACGACCATGTAATACTACTAACCGTCAAGTCTTCTAACATGCATCTATTGACAGTTAGACCTAACGCACGTCCCATACGCATCAGTATCAGCAACACGCAAGTCCGTAGGCTATATGCTACTCACAACTCAACATCTCGTGGCACATCAGTGTCAATGTTTATGTAATGCACTAAACTAGTGGTAGTCTCTTAACTCTAGGTCCATATGCAATCAAAGGATAAATAACAAGGTACAGCTAATATCACTGAGCAGGCAGTAAATCAAGAACTGGAAATAAATGAACAGTGATGTAATAAAATGTAGCTAAAAATAATATATAATGGCAAGGTATCTTGCCTGGTGGTGTGGCACGAAATCCGACAAGTTATGTTTGCCCAGTAGCCTTGTTCGATGTGTAATGGTCTGAGAGTCACGAGGAAATATGAACGTGTCATTAGTCATAATTATGATGATAAAGGAAAAATTGCGGAGGATAATACTTGATTAAAAAATATTTCTATTAGTTAAATATATTTTAGATAATAAATCTAAGAGAATTATTTTAACTGAAAACTGTTAAGTTTATTAAAATACGTTTTAGGTAAAGACTACAATTTATTAGCAAAACATAGTTGTGAAGGAATATATATATATATATATATATATATATAATATATATATTATATATAATATATATATTATATGTATATATATATATAATATTATATCTAATAATATATATATATATATATAATATATATATATATTATAATATATATATATATATATATATATATATATATATATATATATATATATATATATATATATATATTTTTTATATAATATATATATTATATATATATATTATATATAATATATATATATAAATATATATATTATATATATATATAATAATATATATATAATATATATATATATATATATATATATATATTATATATATATATATATATAATAGATAAAAGATGGCCGGGTTTTGGCTGGATTCCGCTGCTTGGTGCTGGCCCGCCCTCGAGGCCCTCCCTCCGGCGCCAGGCGGTGGACGGTCGCCGCGCGTCGTCCCCATCCCCGCCATGAATCTCCCCTCCTCCCCGGCCTCCTTGGCCCCGGCGGCTGGCCGGGTCTCCCTCGGACTCGCTTCCAGTGGGGTGCGCCTTCTCCCTCGTCGCCGCCGGCTGCGCTTGCCAGGCGTGCGGAGGACTGCCCCCCTTACTTTCGCTCGCCTGCGCTTCCGTCGCCCGGCGCCGCCGACGCCGCCGGGCTCAGCGTCCTCCCCCAGACCGGGTCCCTCCCTTCTTGGCCGGGCCCTCCCCTCAGTGGTCCTCCCAGCGCCAGGCCCTCCCTCCAGCGCTCTTCCTCCGGCGGTCTTCCTCCGTCGCGCCGCTCCTCCCTGTGGCCGCAGCCCCTCTCTCTTGTCCTCTTCCCCCGAGGCCCTCTCGCCTCCCCCAGCGCTTGGCGCCCCGCGGATCTGGAGACCAGTCCGCCCCGCCGTCTTCGTCCCCTCCTTCGGATTCGCCGTCGGAGCAGGGGTTTGCGGATCCTCGGCCGAGGCGTACCCGCCCAACCTAACGCCCCCTCCAGGAGCCTCCTCCTCAAGCCGACCTCCCTGCCTCCGCCGCAGGCCTCCCATCGCCGCTGTTCCGCCCCCCTCGCTCCGGGCGCGGCCGTGCCTCTCTCAAGCTTCCTCCCCTCCCGGCCGCCGGCTCTGCCCGGCTTCCTCCTCTCAAGCGGGGGCCTACTGGCAAGACCCGCCACGCGCGGTGGTACTGGGTCCCGCCCAGTCGGCCGCGTACCTCCAGCAGGCCTCCGCCGCCGCGCAGTGGGTGGCGCACGCCCTCTCCCAGGGGCAGGGCCGCCTACTCTAACCTTTGCTCGGCGTCCGCCTGCTCTCGCCTGCGCTCTCTCCCTGGCTCCCTGTCGCCGGGATCGCGCCTCGGGGTAGGCCCCTTCCCCACCCTCCGCCTTCCCCCTCCCTGGCCCTCGCCTCTGGCATCCCTCCTCGCCGCCGGGTTCTCGCTCCTTCGCCGTAGCCGCGGCTGCTCCCGGAGTATCGGGCTCCTCCTCCCTGGAGTCGAGCAGCCGCCGGCGGTCACGCCTCCGCCCCTCGTGGTCCGTTCCCTCCCTCCCCGAGGTCGAGGTCGAGCCCCCCTCGTGATCCGGTGGTCGAGCCCCCCCTTCCGTTCCTCCGCTCTGCCTGGGGGTGGTGTTTGGGCGCCCCCCCTCCTCCTCCGCCTGGCCTGGGGTTTCGGCTCCCCCCAGCCCATCCCTCTCTGGGCTCCTCCTTCCTGGAGTCGAGCAGCCGCCGGCGGTACCCCCTCCGGCTCCCGGCGGGTCGAGCCCCCATCGCCGGGGCTCCCCCTCCGGGGTCGAGCCACTTCCCTCCTTGTTCTCCGGCTGCGGAGACCCCCCCGGCGGCCGTCTCTTCCCGGCGAGGCCCTCCTGGTCGACTGCGGGAGTCCGCGGCCCGTTCCCCCGTCGCCGGAGACTCGCTCCCCGCCCGCCCGGCTGCGCTTCGCCCGGCTCTGAGCCCCTCGGGCAGAGCAGTCTCGGGTCCCGCATCCTCTCTCCTCGGGCCCCTCACTCTCCCGCCACGTGCCCACGTGCCCCTTCGTGTACAGCGTGGACCGACCCCCCCTTGGGCTTCGTGCCCTCCCTCCCCGCTCTTACCTTAGGTTTTTGATTTTCGAATTTTTTCCGGTTTTGGGCTTTTGGGCTGGGCTGGGCACTTCTGTGCGTTGGCCCAGTGGCCGTTTGTAGGCTCTTCGTGAGCTGTTGTCTCCTTCAGTTTCAATAAAATGTCCTTGTTAAAAAATTAATATATATATATATATATATATATATATATATATATCTATATATATATATATATATATATATATATATATTTTATAATTTTTAATAATATTATAGATCTATATAATATATATATATATAAAATTTATAAAATATATATATATAATATATATATATATATATATATAGATATATATTATATTATATAATATATATATATATATATATATATATATATATATTATATAATTATATATATTATATATATATATATATATATATATATATATAATATATATATAATATATATATATATATATATATATATATATTATTTATATATATATATATATATAATATATATTATATATATAATATATTATATATAATATATATATATATATATATATATATATATATATATATAAAATTTTTCTAACTGATAAATATAGGGCCAAGGCACACACTATATTTAATAGTTAAAATAAATATAGATAATATTTGAAAACTATTTACATATTATTTGAAATAATTTATCTATCTATAAAACTTTTACAAACTTATATGAATTTGTTTAAGATAATAATAGAAAAGTCAAAAAGAACATGTACTCTAATATAAAGGCTCATATAGAAATTCTTTACTATATATATAATTAAAGAACAATAAAATTTAAATATATCTAAGGATGATAACAATAATATTCATCCCAGAATAACATTAATAAATAATCAATAGATAATACTAATACTAATAATAATAATAATAATATAAGTAATAATACTTTATAATGATAATAATTAATAAATAATATCATACATTAAATAAGAGCTACTCTTAATTGGAAGGTGAGAGAGAGAGAAAGGAAGAGGAAAAGAGTTAGAGAGTGGGGAAGGGGAGACTCACAGAGGGGTTCGGTGGCACGCGACCTCGACGGAGTCGGGGCGGCGAGCGGCGTTGCCGCAATAGGAGGAAGGCGACGAGAGGGGTCCACACACCGGTGCTAGTAGCTCGATAGGAGATTGGGCGGCTCCGCGCCATGGTCGTGCGTGCGGTGGCGCGCACGGCGTGGGCGGATTCGCGGCAGAGAACGCCGCAGCGGAGGCTTCGTGGGCTGGCGCGCCTGGCACGGAGGCGGCGACCGGGTGGAGGAATTTGTCGGATCGCCGGAGACGCGGGGGCCAGCAGCTCCGCGGAAGGCGGCAGCCATGCGCGCAGCTGCGACGAGGGGTTTAGTGGCGGTGGTACCGCGTGGTGTGTTTGCGAACGGGAGGGGGCTATATCAGAGTTGATGTCGTAGGTGGGGGTGCTGGTGTTCCGACCGTCGGGGACGATGGTGTAAGACGGTGACGGTGATGGCACGGCAGGGGAGGTTGTCGTGGTCGTGTAGGGAGGAGAAGGATGGGCAGGGTGATTGGGGATGTCGACCTTGGGGTGACGGTGGTCGGGGTTGCTTGACAGAACTCTATCATGGTGGCAATACCGCGCCGCAGATGGATCAGGGAATTGGGATAGGGTTAGGTTAGAGAATTATCGTGTCGGGGTATCCGACACGGCTGGATTGTGTCCTGCGTGACACGGATGGTGTCGAGATTCGGGATATCGGACACGAATGGATGTTTGTATTTGTAATGGAGAAGTTATAGTGGATGGGGATTGGCACGGACACGATGCACGGCACTTGGATGGTTGTGGAAATTCATGGAAAAAGGAGGGCAAGTATCTCTCCTTTTATAGGAGGTGGGAATCTCATTAGGATAAGGATTATGATTATTAAATTCCAACTAGTAATTCATCATTTAATTAAATAGATTTAAAGCTAATCCAATCAAATCCAAATCCAATTTAAATCACAACTTTAATTTAGAACTATTTTAAATAAAATAAGATAACTCAAATTTAAATCGCCATAATAATCAAACATTAAATCAAACTATTTTGAAAATGTCTTTTTTATAAATAATATAAATAAAAATAAATTTTAAAAATAAAAAATATATACATGAATAAATTTCATGTACCTTGTATGCAAACAAAATATTACATAAATCATGTTTTTTTTTTCTAAATTACTACTAACTTTAAACAAGAAATAAAATAGTCTTTCAAAAGTAAAAATAAAGTTTTTGGCAATTATCGTGGGATGCCTTTTTGATAGAAAAATACTTGCTCATACCATAAAACAAAATATCGATTTCTATATAAAAACAATAATCAAATATTTTTATATGAATAAATAAATATTTCATATTTACGTTTTTTTACGCATTCGCACTCGACGTACGATAAAAATAAAATCCATATAAAATAAATAAATTTTAAAATTATAGTAAAAATTTAGGGGGTTTACATCCTACCCAACTTAAGAGAATTTTGTCCTCGAAATTTAGGGATAATTAGGATATGTAGGCTTAAGGAGATAGAAGCAGTTTAATCGATAAGAATTTGATTCATATTGAACAAAAAGGCAATCAATTGTTTGACGAGAAGGAAACGACATTTCAACGACAGAAGTCATTTATTAGGACAAAAATTCAATAGTTCTAATACGATCATGTGTATGACAACCCCTTAGTGTCTATAATCCATCATTCATTATCATTTGTGCAAGCTCCCAAATAGGTATTAGTTTTCAATTTAAATTTGATCACTAGATCAATATCCCCGATTCAAACTTTCAGTGCACGTTTTCAGTATCGTTAAAATCTCAAATCGTCCTTACCAATTAGTCATATTAACCTTTCTCACTTTGTTTTGTCCACAAGTTTATATTCCATCTTTATCTTCTTCTTTAATTACTTCGATCATTTACCTCACTTTTTTTTTAATTTCCAAAATGTATGCATATATCTAATTCCGATGTTTCACAGGAGAATTCAACAAGCTCAACAAGTTCAACTCCAATGAATCTCTAATATACCTTCCCAACATATCTATAATATAATTATTTTCCTCAAAATAGATTTCCTCATTCCTAATCTCTTCCAGAGTAGGTAATCGATATTAGTCAAAATGAATCAACATTCTTTGTAGAAAATTTGTACTTACCCCAAAATAAAATATCCCTTCGATATTGTGGATCATATCTTCATAACCATCACAATTGAAAATTTCTCAACCTTTTAATCCATTAGTCGAAGATCAATTCAATCTTACTTCAATATGAAATTATGTCTAAAATCTTAAAATTTGATAAGTCCAACTTCCAATTTAAATAATCTCTAATACTCTTCTTCCTACATATTTTCTCTCAAGCTAATTCTCCATGAAAAATTTTCCCTTAAAATAAATTTTCTTCACTCAATTAGTCAAGAGTAAATTCAATCTCACCTTAATATGAACTTTATATTTACAATCATCCCATAGTTAAATTCTTGATCATTAAGGATTTAAGAAATTACATTCTTTTTGAATTATTCAAACACTCTATTTATTATCTCAAAATAAAGACTCAATTTGTCAAATAAGAATCTATTCTCCCTTTATCATAAAATATACTTCGTCTCATAGGTTTACCGCAAAATTTTACTTATGCATGCTCAATCATCTTATTCAACTTTACCACTTTTCTCTAGGGATTTTCTAATCTAACCTCTCTCCAACCAAAGGATGTCATGATCAAATTCATCTTCGAGCAAGGAAATCATAACATGAGCAAAATTGCATAAACCACAGAGGAATCAAGGTGAAATATGACGAGCAATTTAGTGAGAAGGGAGAAGAGTAAGGGTTGCTAATATTACACGAAAAGTAAAAGTTGTTATTGGTCGAAGTAAATCAAGATAAGGTACGAAAATAAAGGACAAGGGTTAAGCAATCGAGTTAACACATAAGTTATGCATATAAGAAATTATGTAGATCACATCATATATGGGGTCGAAAATTGAGTCGAGGTTGAGTCCATATATGTAGTCAAAAGTATACGGTACCATGGTAAGGGTTATATTTAGTCTTTATGACCCGAAAGTCGTATCATAAAAATAGAGTACAAGGGACGTATTTTAATGGGACATGTATACCTATATGAAGGTGGAGTCATCTACGTCTTGCATGTGAAATTTGTTGGAAGGAAAAGTCTAGTGTGGTGCTCCAAATATCAAGTCACGATAGGAACGCCAATGATCAAATTGAAAGTGGATTTTCATAAGGTACTAATTAATGCACAAAAATAAAAGGTTAAAGCACGAAATAAAGATAATTAGGAAATCTCGTAGATCAAGTTAAGATAAGTTAGAGACACAGTTTCTAAAGAGAAAATAGTCTCATAGATAAGGGTATGGTCAAGGGAATGATTTTAATCATTTCTAAGTTTCAAACAATTAGATGTCACGAATAAGGATCTTGATTTGAGGGAAGGTCGAGTAAGTCAAAGATATGTTCATCGGTTTGGTCGATGACTAACTATACTTGAGTATATGCAATATCATAATCATAGGTGGCATGGCAATCTAATGTGGAATACTTCTATCTCACTAGGGTGACCTTACTTGCTTCTTGGTCCTCTACCAATATATGATCTAATCTAAAATTTTAAGTTCCTCAAAAGTTTCTCAACAAAATTTCCAAGATACTCCGCCAAAATTTCCAATTATCTTAGACTGTCAACTTTAATCAAATTTTAAATCTCTAGTCATTTCGAAATAACCCTTGTATATCGCAAATCGAATATTATTATTTTTTTCTCCAAACCTTAAACTCAATTTAATAAGTTTATCAGCCGAATTTCATACTACAAAATGGAACAATTAAATAACGCCCAAATTTATTATATATCCTTCAAATGTGTATATCTAGCTTCCAATAAGTCACAACTACTCTTCAAAAGAATTTTTTTTGTTTTTTTTCACCAAATTTAAATATCCATAATCAAGGCTTTAAACTCGAATCTAAATAACTTGATAAACAATAGATCATATGACGTAATTTAATTCAAGAAACATTTCACCAAATTTATCAATCGTCCTCAAAGTTTGGTCAATCGTAACTCTTATTTCAACATTTAAGAAAATTTAAGATCCTTTTCAAATCAAATTTATATCCCTCCAAAATGTATAGCTAAATCTCAATAATATTTCAAAGACCTTCAAAAATCAATTAAATTTGTTTTTTCGCTCTAGCTATCCTCTTGTGTATACACCTTGTAATATAAAATTCCAACTATCTTTTGAAGGCGGTAATATGCTACTACCCAACTTGGAATTAGCTAATCCTTAAGATCATACTTTTAGGAAAATGTCTTTATAACTCAAATAAAATCTCAATGCATATTAATAGTCAATGCAACCTTCTAGCCATGTGTTTAACCTATGGGCATATACTAGTGTAGTCATCTTACTAAGCACAAAACTAAGAATTTACGGTAGAAGGAGTCAAGCAAGATGCAAATCAATGAGGTCGAACGAGAGTTTGGAATTTAAAGTCAAGGAAAGAGATTAAGTATGTGGATGAGATCCTAGACTCTAATCCTATATTGCAGGCCCGTTCGGTACAGTCATGTAACCGAAATGACAAACTCGACCTGCATGGGCCACCACAAAAACATGTAACGCCCCAGTCCCAAAAATAGAAGGACTAGAACGTAATTATGCCAACTGTATACATACGAAGTATATGGACCGTCGTATGTATACATAAGCTGTAAAATGTAGTAACCAAGGCACTAAATCTCATCCACAAAGATAAATAATCTTATAAAAGAAACTTTGAATTTGTCATGTATACAATCGTTGGGCGGAGAAAATCTACTACCAACTAATTTAAATAAGAAAGAATTTTACAAAGAAAATGATTTGGTGAGCTAAGGAGATGACGATCCAAAAAGCAACATCTCGAAGAAATAGAGATGATCATGGACACGGCTAGAACACCTGTGAAAGACAAGAGCACACATCTGGCGAGATAACCGGGTCCTCAGAGGGACGTAACAAGATACAATAAACATGCCATATAAATACTGAATATAAAACATGCCACAAACAAAAGTAAGTGACAAGACAACAATAAGGTAATCTAACCATACTAAAGTAAACATGTAATTAAGAACAAACCTTTCGTCACATGAGCCCTGGCTGTAAATGGAATCTAGTATAGTCCCCACGTGGGCACCAGTGACCTAAGCGCATGACGTTCAAAAATGACAGTGGCAAACCTGAGAGGCTAAACATACCCGTATCTCCAACGGAGCTTCCGGGTTACAAGGGAAGTGCAATCGAAGCCCATACGACAAGGAAATATTCTCCCTACCCAATGTACCTATCATGTCGCATCCACGACCATGTAATACTACTAACCGTCATGTCTTCTAACATGCATCTATTGACAGTTAGACCTAACGCACATCCCGTACGCATCAGTGATCAACCAACACGCAAGTCCGTAGGCTATATCCTACTCACAACTCACACATCTCGTGGCACATCAGTGTCAAAGTTTATGTAATGCACTAAACTAGTGGTAGTCCTTTAACTCTAGGTCCATATGCAATCAAATGATAAATAACAAGGTACAGCTAATATCACTGAGCAGGCAGTAAATCAAGAACTGGAAATAATGAACAGTGATATGTAATAAAATGCAACTGAAAATAGATAGTATAATGGCAAGGTATCTTGCCTGGTGTGTCACCTGGTGTGGCACGATAATCCGACAAGTCATGTTTGCCCAGTAGCCATGTTCGATGTGTAATGGTCCGAGAAGTCACGAGGAAATATGAACGTGTCATTCGTCATAATTGTGATGATAAAGGAAAAATTGCGGAGGATAATACTTGATTAAAAAAATAGATTTCTATTAGTTAAATATATTTTAGATAATAAATCTAAAAGAATTATTTTAACTCAAAACTGTTAAGTTTATTAAAATATGTTTTCTAGGTAAAGACTACAATTTATTAGCAAAAGATAGTATATATATATATATATATATATATATATATATATATATATATATATATATATATATAATATATATATATATATATATATAAAATTTATTTTAACTGATAAATATAGGGCCAAGGCACAAACTATATTTAATAGTTAAAAATAAATATAGATAATATTTGAAAACTATTTACATAATTATTTGAAATAATTTATATCTATTAAAACTTATTTACAAACCTTATATGAATTTGTTTAAGATAATAAATAGAAAAGTCAAAAAGAACATGTACTTTAATATAAAGAGCTCATATATAATTCTTTTACTTATATATATAATTAAATAACAAATTTTTTTAAAATATATCTAAGGATGATAACAATAATATTCATCCCAAGAATAACATTAATAGTAATAATCAATAATAATAATAATAATAATAATAATAATAATAATAAAATAATAATAATAATAATAATAATAATAATAATAATAATAATAATAATAATAATAATAATAATAATAAGTAATAATACTTATAATGATAATAATATTAATACTAATAATATGACACATTAAATAAGAGCTACTCTTAATTAGGAAGGTGAGAGAGAGAGAGAGGAAGAGGAAAAGAGTTAGAGAGTGGGGAAGGGTGAGACTCACAGAGGGTTTCGGTGGCACGCGACCTCGACGGAGTCCGGGGCGACGAGCGGCGAGGCGTTGCCGCAATAGGAGGAAGGCGGCGAGAGGGGGTCCACACCGGTGCTGGTAGCTCAACGGAGAGGACATTGGGCGGCTCCGGCGTCGGTGGTCCTACGTGTGGTGGCGCACACGGCGGGGCGGATTCGCGACGGAGAGCGCCGCAGCGGAGGCTTCGCGGGCTGGCGCGCCTGGCGCGGAGGTGGCGGCCGGGTGGAGGAGTTTGTCGGGTCATCGGAGATGCGGGGGCCAGCAGCTCCGCACGAAGGCGACAGCCATATGCGCAGCTGCGACGGTACCGATGGGATCGGGAGGGAGCATGATGCCGGATCCGATGGGGCGGCACCCGGCCAGGAGCGAGGCGCAGCGGTGGCGGTCGCGACGGACGACGGAGGTTAGGGTTTCCCCTTCTCTCTTATTCTTTGGTAGTCGTAGATTTTAGGCGGCGATGGCCGAATTTGTTTAGTGGCGGTGGTGCCGCGGTGGTGTTTTGCGGATAGGAGGCGGCTGTATCAGAGTTGATGTCGGAGGTGGGGGTGCTGGTCTGTTCCGACCGTCGGGGACGATGGTGGTAAGGCGGTGACGGTGATGGCGCAGACATGGGCGATTGTCGGGGTCGTACAGGGAGGAGGAGGATGGGCAGGGTGATTTGGGGATGTCGACCTTGGGGTGACGGTGGTCGAGGTTGCTTGACAGAACTCTGTCATGGTGGCAATGCAGCGTCGCAGATGGATCAGGGAATAGGGATAGGGTTAGGTTAGAGAATTGATCGTGTCGGAGTGTCCGGCACGGCTGGATTGTGTCATGTGTGACACGGATGGTGTCGAGGTCCGGGATGTCGGACACGGATGGATGTTTGTATTTGTAATGGAGAAGTTATACTGGATGGGGATTGGCACGGACACGATGCACGACACTTGGATGGTTGTGAAAATTCATGGAAAAAGGAGGGCAAGTACCTCTCCTTTTATAGGAGGTGGGAATCCCATTAGGATAAGGATTATGATTTATTTAAATTCTAACTAGATAATTCATCATTTAATTAAATAGATTTAAAGCCAATCCAATCAAATCCAAATCCAATTTAAATCACAACTTTAATTTAGAACTATTTTAAATAAAATAAGATAACTCAAATTTAAATCGCCATAATAATCAAACATTAAATCAAACTATTTTGAAAATGTTTTTTTTATAAATATATAAAATAAAAATAAATTTCGAAAATCAAAAATATATACATGAATAAATTTCATGTACCTTGTATGCAAACAAAATATTTACATAAATCATGTTTTTTTTTCTAAATTACTACTAACTTTAAACAAGAAATAAAATAGTCTTTCAAAAGTAAAAATAAAGTTTTTGGCAATTATCGTGGGATGCCTTTTTGATAAAAAAAATACTTGCTCATACCATAAAAAAAAATATCGATTTCTATATAAAAACAATAATCAAATATTTTGTATATGAATAAATAAATATTTCATATTTACATTTTTTACGCATTCGTACTCGACGTACGATACTAAAATAAAATCCATATCAAAATAAATAAATTTTAAAATCATAGTAAAAATTTAGGGGGTTTACAGCAGAAGCGATCATAGATACTCATACGGTCTCCCATGAGTCTGACAATATACATAGCAACAAAAGTCCTTGAACTTCGTCGTCAAACTTGATCCCATCGAGGATAGCTGGTCCACCACGTCCTGGAACTCACTCAAATGATACGTAATGGATGCACCATCTTTGTACCGCAGACCCATCATCATTCGGATCAGAAACAGTTTGTTTACCCCGGTCTTTTTCACGTACAAAGATTCCAGCTTCTCCTAAAACGTCTTCGCATGCTCAATATTGGCAACGTGGTTGTACACGTTCTCGTCAACGAACTGCCGCATGTACCCACACACCTGTATATGCTCGAAGTTCCAGTCCTCATCGGATTTGTCACTGGGCTTCTCGGATGCAAATACTGGAAGATGTTGCTTCTTGACAACATTAAATCTTTCATCTTGCTCCGCCAATAATGGTAGTTGGTACCGTTCAGGTTCACCATGCGCACCGACTTCGCATCCATCTCTGCTTTCTGTTTTGACTATCAACTCATGAAACTTTTTTGAACCCAAAACTCTGATATCACTCTGTTGGGAATGAAGCACGAAAACCGTTTCCCTAGACCAGAAAGTCCTGCAAAAGAACTGAGCAAAAGCACACAAACCAAAAACTCCAAACACAATCGTAGACACAAAGATTTTTGACGTAAAAAACTCTTGCGAGAAAAACCACGAGACGATCGGAGTCCAACCCTGAAGAACCAGAACCACCACTAATGGAATAAAGAGAATACACCCTCTACAAGCTCCTTTCGATCCAACACGGATCACCACAACTCACTTGAAAGAAATTTTTTTTTTATTACGGACTCCGAAGAACAAGGGATGCCAAAAAATTATTCGAAGCAATCTCTCATTCACAATAGTCCTTAATCCTCTCTTTCTCTCTCTCAAAGATTGTAAAGCACTCTTGTTTTGAGATGAGTTTTCAACTAGCATGCATCACCCTTTTATAAGCCCTTGGTAATCTATACATGGAAGGCCAATATATATGGAAACTTCCAATATGCATCAATCATATATTTAATGGAAATCCAATCATAATTGGCTTGCCATACTTGGAAGCTCAATTATATGGAAAGCTACTTATGAAGGGTCCAATCATAAATATATGATAAAAGTAAATATAGAAATCAATCATATATTTTCATACCATATATGTTCTAAAATAAGATCCATGCACTCCCCGAGCTTTTCCGACACACGGATGACGCTCGTCGCTCTCCGGGGTATTCTCCACATAGGTTGGGAACGCCACCCACTCCAACACACCTCACGCAAAGGTTTAAAAAAATTATTGCTGATGACGAGGGTGAAGACACTAATGAAACTACAAATGTAATTTATAAAGAAGTTTTCCAAAATCTAAATTAGGTAAATGTTAAATTTATTATTTATTCTATATTTATTAAAATTAATTATATTAGAGCAAATTTTTTCTTATCTAACTATATTCATTGTCTTGTATGTATACAGGATTGGAACATTCAAAAGTCTTCAGTTGCAAATTTGAACCATCATTGATGTAATTTTTTAATTAAACTTTATCATTATCATGTTCTTATGATATACATTCCTTTAAAATTAGTTTTTGCATATTCAAGCATTACGGATGCAAATTCATAGAGGTAAAGGATAGGACGAAATTACATAATTCTTTTCCAGAGCCCCTAAATGCTATGTTCCTACACCCTTAGAAGTAGATGTACTTTAATGTTGCTTTCAAATATATCCACAAGATCCATTCTACTTGTAGTTTAGTATATCACTATTTTTTATGTATTCATTTCTCTTCTTTATTTTTTTTTATAAATTAAGGATACCTTTTCAACTTAACATCGAAGAAAATTTAGTAATTGGTTTAAGACGTTTGCTTCAAGTTTAGATCCACACAAGGAAGCTGAAGGAATAACATGATGAAAAAGAGAGAGACTGTAAGTAAATAGCTACAGTATATAGAGAACTATCAGTGACTAGTGATTCAGAGCACAAGATGGTTACGTAAACGGCACGATGTTGTACACGAGTAATCTAAAGAGGGCGTACACGAGTAATCTACTGGATTGATTACATAACCACTTCTACTCCCCCGCCCCAATCAATACACAAGGATCTAGCCAAGTTATGTTATTGTACACGAAGGTCATGTGAATACATGAATATACACGATTTTATACGTTTCATACACGAATGTCACGAATACAAGGAGTACACGATGCTCACGATAAAGTACACGAACACGAAATACCCGATGTATCCGCTAAGGGGATAACATCACATGACAAGATCCATATAGTACTAATTCGTGTTTCCAACGTGTCAGCATCATGTAAAGTAATCTAAAGCAGGAAAATACTCCTAATGTAGGATATGAAATATTCAGAGAATGTACTCGCCTTGATTTGATTGGAGTCGACGTGCGCGACACGAACGTGTCGACACGAGGTAGGTACAATGCTATGTTCCACAGAAGGTCCCAGACGACGACACGGGCAGTCCCAATGAGTCCAGAATAGTCCAAAAAGTCTAGTTTGGTATATAAAAGTCTAAAATCAGGGTTTGGTACGATAATCAAATCGAGGAAGAGAAATAAACTAGTCACGATTAAAGATTTTTAAGGAAATGTATAAATAAATAGATATAACTAATTTAACCAAAATTATTATTCAAAAGTATTAATTTATTTAGAATAACACTGAAAGTATTTATTAGGCTAAATCATAAATTATGGTAAATAGATTTAAAGTATAATATGAAATACTGTAGATTATCTAATTAAATTCAAGGTTAAAGATCTACTCTCAACTTATCTATATTTTTATGTAAACTCTTTGAGAATATTTATTACATAGGAAAAAACAAAAGTATATACATTATTTAATCCCATAAGTCGTTTATATATATAGGACCTAATCTAATATTTAAACCCTTATATTAGGGCATAGCCCATTATCCATAAAAATCAAATTGCATTAATGCATTAATACAATTCACCTTAATAAAAAGTTATCAATAATATTAATAATACTAGTAACAATATTACAATAATACTTTTAATAATAATATACATTATATATAAACAAATATACATTTATATTATAAACTATTATACATTTATATATAAACAAATATACATTTATATTATAAACTAATATACATTATATTATAAACAAATATACATTTATATATAAACTAACATATATTTATACTATTATTCATTATATATTAACTATTATACACTATATATAAACTAATATATACTATTATATATAAACTAATATATATTATATATAAACTAATATATATTATATATAAACTAATATATATTGTATATAATAGAGGGGCTGATCCCCAATTCAGTAGAAGGAAAATGGGGGGTTCTGAAACGAAGGGGAGAGGGCTCACATTGGTCTGTCGGCGGTGGGGTTCCGGCGCGGAGCAGCGCCGGCAGGAGGGGCTCCGGCGGAGTGCACTGCAGATGGGCGCGCGGCTCCGGCGGGAGGCGGACAAGCCGCAAAGTAAGGTGGGCCCAGGCGGAGTGCGCTGGAGGCGCGACGGTTCCGGGAGCGGCGTCGGGGTGAGCTGCAGGTCGGCGGGCGGATACGGGACGGTGGACGCCGGATCTAGGGCACGGCGGGCGGCCAGGTCTGCTCCCTCACTCTCTATTCTCTCTCTGTGTGTGTTTGATTTGGGAAAAAAGGGGTTGAGGAGTGATGGCGGTGGTGGCTCGATATGGGGGCGGCCGGAATGGGTGGTCGGAAGGAGGTGGATCTGATGGTGGCGGTGGTGAGGTGTTGGCGGTGGTGTTTTGGGAGGATGGCGGTGGCTGTGGTGATTTGGGCTGGTGGTCGGCGAGGACTGTCGGGTGGTCGGGGTGGTAGGGATGACGGCGAGGTGGTGGTGATGGTCGGCTGTTGCTGAGGGTGGTTGTCGAAATCCGGCCATTGGCCGTGGGTGAAGGTGTACTGCTGGTGGTGGTGACGGGAGTGTAGTCGGGTGTACGCAGTAAGGGTGGCGGCTGTGATAATTTCTAGGGATGTGTGTAGGAATTTAGGGTTTTGGGAATGTGTGCTTATTTATAGGGAAGTGGGAGAAAAACCCTAAAATGTAAATGTAATTGAAAATAGGGATTTAGTGAAAATGCTAACTGCTAACCCTAACAACTAACCCTACCATTATCACCATCTACTGATTAATTAGCACTAATAATTATTAGCTATAAATTAATTAATTAATTACTAGTTAACACTAATTTACAAATGGCTAATTACAATTTAGCGAAGATTTCTAATGACTTAAATTATACTAATTTATTCACTAATTATTTAAATATATTTAACAATCATTTATTTAGTAAATAATATATTTTGAAATTTCGAAATTCAATAAACGTTTTCCATATAGAACAATAATTAAAACTTATTGATTTTAAGGAATGGACAGAAAAATTCCAATAGGATAAAATCACATGAAATAGTAGACCAAAACCAACAGGGACCGATAGCAATCACGGTCAAAAATTGTTTTCTCAAAAATGAGAATTTGCACGTTCTTCGATATTCAGAAAATTCGGAGTTTTGAAAAATACAAAATAAAATGAAATAAAAGAAGAATTTAAGAAATCAATTAACGGAGGTTACAAATCTACCCTCCTTAAAGAAAATTCTTCCTCGAAATTAAAGGTTGGCAAGGGAGTTAAAACATGAAAGAAATTTAGGCAATAACTCAGACACGATCAAAAGGCAACGACTATGGCACGATCAAGATAATCAACTCGAAATTGTTTAGACACGATTATTGATTTGGCACAATAGAATCATAGTATGATTAACATTGTTTAGACACAAATCAGGAATAAATTCAGGTTATTTAGTCATGATCTTAATCACGGCTAAGGGAACGAATGGAGAACGAAATTCGAGTATAGAACGATCAGTAGTTAGATTTGATGAAAATCAGACTCTAGGTCGTATAAGCACGATCAAGATCCAAGCTTAGTTATGAATGACGATAAAATCATGATTTCGGAATCAAAGTTTTTTATAGGCACGATTTAGGAAGAAACCCGAGTTATTTAGGCACAATTTAGAGTAGAGTGACAAAAATTAAAATCTAGTCATGTTTAGGAGTGATAACTGGCGCGAATGACTAGAGAATCAATCATTGAGGCACAATGGGAATATCATTCCGACAAGATCAGAACTCAATTTATGACAAGTTCATAAATCAAATCGGGTAGTCGCGATCAAGGACAAAATTTTCAAGCACGATTCAGAGGCAAAATCGGTACGATAGTCATGATCGTTAGAATCACGACCATGGGATTCATAGTCGTTTAGTCATGTCAGGTCATCTAGGCATGACTAATCACAAGAAGTTCAGATATAATCAAGAAGTAAATCATGGTCAGAAAAGAGTTTGGTACCAGTGTTAAAATCCGAACATGATCATAATTGTTAGTTCGACACGATCGAAGATAAAGTCAGTTTAACCTTGGTCAAATAGTATTTAGGTATGATGAAGAGTATGGTGGTAGCGTAGGCATAACCTATCATCAATTTCCGGTACGATCAAGAATAGTACGAAACTTAATCGCGATTGAAACAGAATTTAGTCATTTTCAAGAATAAATCAGAGTTTTATGCACGAGTGATATGGGTATCGAAGTTTGATTACGATCAAAATTAAAATATTGACACGATGAAGAATAAGGCTAATCAATATTTGAATTTAGGTTCAAAAAATTTGAAATCGAGATTTTTGAGCATGAGCAACATATTGATAGAGATCCAGGTCACGGTTGAATTTAAATCAATTGAGTACGATCAAGGATCAAGACCATTGGTACGATAAGGGGTACTATTCAAGAAAAATCAAATCAAAAGTTCAAGGAATGAATGTCAATAGCATTGAAATCCAATATATTAAGAATATTTAGTCTCGATACGATCTAAGTTGATCAATTCTGGGAAATCAAGATTTGGGCAATATGGAGGACAAGGTCATCGAAGTCTGAGCACAAGCATACAAGGATGGAGATTCAGGTCATATTTAAATTTGATTCAATTGAGTACGAACCCAAGACATTAATGTGATAAGAAAGGATGATCAAGGTCGATTGGTCGTGATTTAGAGAGCTAGGATTCAATAATATTGAAAAACACTTTTAGGGAAAAACAAGAAAAGATTTCATACGAAAGTCAAGTTAACCATCTCTCTCTGATACTATCAGTTTATCATTTGCCAATCATATTTTTATCTCACCAATCCTAATATAAAAATCAACCGTTATATGACTACCATCAAAATTATATCCTTCCGTCATCTAAGCCTTTACCATGATTACCATAGACAAAATTCCAAATTTCTAAAACATTTCCCATGAAGCATACCCCTCTTATTTAGGTATCAACCTTTATTCATTTAATCAAATTTCTAAAAAAAAAAATTTCTTCGTCCTAAATTAGATCTGAAACCTCTAAATCCAGTTTATGAAGTCCTTGAACTTGTTTAAATCAAGTCTCGTATTTACTCAACTCTAATACCACTATGTCATACAAAATTTATTCTTATTTATAAATCAACCTTCATATTTTCTTTAATGTTCACCTTCAAATATTATCCTTTTTGAATTCTATAATTTTTCCCTAATCATCTAAAAATAATTCCTATAACTTAAAATCCTTGTGCTCTCTCTGTCTCTAGTCACCCTCTTACAATAGCTAGTTTAATTTCGTATAATCATGGAATACAATTAAATCTCTTTTCCATTACTAAATTTCTAAATAGCCTCAGAGTAAAAGTTTCCAAGAATCAATAACCAAGATTTTCTAAGTTTTCAAAACTAGGTTGACCTTGAATATCCTCATTAGTTTTTGAAATACATCTATGAATTATTCATACCCAAAATATTCTGTGATTGTTTCTAAATTGATAACATTTATCTCTCGATTTCATTCTAAACCTTTACCACATCTTCATCTCAAACTTTTCATATTTGACATCCAATATTTTGATTCCTACAAAATCATCATATGATAACCAATTACGTCATTTTCGAACTAGATGATTTACGTCACTTCCTCAACATTTCTCAGGTAAAATGATATGAAGATTGAAGGGTTTTAAAGTATAGCTGACAAAATTAGATACGAGACAGGGAATTGATGTAATCATGACAGTTATATAAGACAAAAAATGATGGAAATAAAATATTGGTAGGAAAAGAATGATAATAGAATCTGTTCTGCTTATCTGTTTAAAAGAAGGAACCATTTTGAAACCAGAACTATAATATCAAATCCAAAATAAGGCCTAGCAAAAATCATTGATTCATTATATTATGAAGAAATTCATAGCAAAAGTTACACAAAGGTTTATAATAACAGCTAAAGCTACTCCTACTCCTACTCCTAAGTTAAATAATGAGAAGCAAAACAAAAATAACCAATAATTCTTTTCTGAAAGACTGAACAAAAGTAGAGAAAACATGTTCAAAAAATTTTAAGGTACAATCTGATAATCATATGCATCTATCCAAAATCATGGTACTCTAAATCCTCGTCATACTAGTAAGCAAGGCTACGATAATCACAGAGTCCTAGACTAAGGCATATACATCTAGAATCATGGTATTTAAAATTTTCGCGATGTCGCTAGCTTGGCTGCGAAAACCTTAAATTCTCACACCCGAGAAATATATCCAAAATCAGACTACTTGTCCTCACCATGCTGGCTAATGTGACCATAGAAGACTAGATTCCATAACAGAGATGACCTAGCCCATATAATTTCATCTTGACAATTTTTTTTTAAAATCAACAATGGATACCAAAAATTAAATTGATTAACTAACCGAAAAACAAGGGTAAATATAAATAGTTAAAATCAAATTTTGAGATATTTTATAATGAGATTCTCAAGGGTCATCCCAGGAATCTCTCAAGAATCCTAACTGTGATTGAGTACCTTCAAATATATCCTAATTCTACTGTAGGCTGTAGTGATATTCTAGTTCAAATACCACCACACAAACTCGACCCGCATGGGCCACCACTAAAAACGTGTCACGATGTAATGCCTGTTGTTCGTATTACGTATTTTGGAATATGTGTACGTATTTTATCTTGTATTGTATGTCTCCTTGCTTAGTTTATTGGGTATTTTCATTTGCTTAGCCATGATTCATCTTGGTTCAGTTTGGCTTGAATTGGTTCGGCTTGGTTCGGTTGTGAACCAACCCCCCTACCTACCACCACCACTATCCTTTATTAACCCATTCCCCTTTCTCTCTCTTCATTAATCTTCTTCTTCTCCATCATAACTTCTTCAACCACCAGGAGAAAGAGAGAGAGAGCTTAGGCAAGTACAAACTTGCTTCATGATGGATCTCAAGTTTTATTGTTTCATTCTCTTCCTTACTTGATTCTAAGCCTCTTTAGAACTTGACATTTTTAAATTTGATGGATGGGTTCTTGTAGATCTAAGTTTGTAATTTTTTGGTTTTTTTTTAGTTTTGATCTCTAAAACTTGGTTATTTTCGAAAACTAATAGTTCTATGTTGTGGAGAATTTAATTTCATGCGATTTTGGCTTTTGTTTCGCTTGATTTTGACTTCGGATGAAGAAGTTATGGCCAAAAGCATTTTTGGTCATTTCTATGTTCTTCTGTCAGCATGTCGCAGTTGGCCGCATATGATGTCGCGAAATAAGCCGCATAAGGCACATGTCGCAGTTGGCCGCATATGATGTCGCAAAATGAGCCGCATAAGGCACATATCGCAGTTGGACGCATATGATATCGCGAAATGAGCCGCATAAGGCACATGTCGCAGTTGGCCGCATATGATGTCGCGGAATGAGCCGCATGTCGCAGTTGGCCGCATATGATGTCGCAGTTGAGCCGCATGAGCCGCATGTCGCAGTTGGCCGCATATGATGTCGCAGTTGAGCCGCATGAGCCGTATGTCGCAGTTGGCCGCATATGATATCGCAGTTGAGCCGCATGAGCCGCATGTCGCAGTTGGCCGCATGTGATGTCGCAGTTGAGTCCCATGAGCCGCATGTCGCAGTTGAGCCGCATATGATGTCGCAGTTGAGCCGCATGAGCGCATGTCACAGTTGGCTGCATATGGTGTCGCAGAATAGGTCGCATAATGCCTATTTGGGACTATTTCTAACTGTTATGTGTCCTAATTGACCGAATTGTGGCTCGAATTTCTCCCAACTCCCAACGTGAAAGTTGTAGATCTTTTCCTTAGTATCAAGGATATGCCACTAGTTATTTTATGCAAGTTTTTCTCATTCATGATACTGTAAGAATAGAACACGATAGTGGCCCACTGTGACGCACTCTTAACAAGTAAACTGACATGATATATCTCGACATGCTGTTACGATAGCTAGTCTGACATGACAAGTATGAAAGACCTGGACACCGTGGGCGATTGTGTTTATACAAATAAACAAATACTGTCTTGCATCATGTCTAGGATAGGGATCCCTGAGTACCACGGTCAGGGGTACCTACTGAATTCAACTAAGGCTAATAACTAGAATAATCCAGTAGTTATGAAGAGATTTCCAACTACAGGCAATCCCGTTATCTGGGCGCATTAAATGGACTTGTAGCCTACCGACGAGTAGGGCACATTTCCAGCACACAGTCACGTGTTGCATTCTTCATCAACGGACATTCAACTTGGATAACCGGATGGTCTGCAGGGCTTGTGGCTATTGGGATAATCTTATTGCATCTTGCTAGTAACTAGGCCTGTGATAACCCAAGTTAGTTAAGAGTATCAAGCCGTACTTCTTGATTGGCCGTGATTGATTGAATGAAGTTTATTCCAGCTTAGTCTTATCTTGATCATGTACAAGACTGTGACATGACACGATTGATTGTGCCTGTCTCAACAATAAATGATCAGGGGTCCAGTTCTGTTCAGGCGAAGGGTTACAACCCCGGTCCTTGTTTGGTTTAAGGGTTGTAACCTGGCTCCCGGAGCAGTTCTGTGTCCTCTTTTCATTTATTGTCTTATTGTATCCCATGCCATGCTCGTCATGTTTCACTTCACTTCAACAGTATGATTTATTACTTATGCTTACCTCAATAATAAAGATCAGGGGTCCAGTTCTGTTCAGGCGAAGGGTTACAACTCCGGTCCTTGTTTGGTTTAAGGGTTGTAACCTGGCTTTCGGAATAGTTCTGTGTCCTCTCTTCGTTTATTGTCTGGTTACCTTATCAATAGTAATTGAGGCGGGTTTCTATTCAGGCGAAGGATTGCAACCCCGGTCCATGTTTGGTTTAAGGGTTGCAGTCTGGCTAATTGAATGGTTTCTTCGTACTCAATATATTATTGTTATCTCAGTTATTATCAGTATCTTTTAATTACCTTTACTATTTATTTGTGATATGCTGGTTTTAGTTCCTAAGTGAAGCCTCCTTTGTGGCACTTGCTCTTTCTGGGGTCTGACCCAGCTGGTTTTGTATGGCCAGATATCGGAGCAGCACCAGAGGATCTACCTGTCTTTCAGCCAGATGGTGACCACCAGGCGTAACCCTGGCAACGAGTGGGTTTCTTTTTGTCCTCCCACTTATTTGTAAAATTATTCTTTTGAGGCGTTTAGCCAGCGAGCACGTGTTAGCTCATATTGCACCTTTATTTACTGTCTGCCTACGGGCTGTAACATGATTGACAAATCCTAGGGTTGATCATGTATTGACTAAAACTCTTGCTAGTCTTGACATTTTGTACGACTAGCTTCATGATCATCCGAATATGTAATGTATGGGACGTCTTACTATTGTATATTTGGTGCTCTGACATCTTGTAACTGTTACTACTTGCTTGTGATTGAGACAATAGGCTTGTACATGACCATAGGAGACTGTTGGCTTGTAGTTAAACCCTCATATATCTAGACAGCCGTGACCGTATAGCGAGGTAGGTTGCACTTCATTATACGTAGCTGGCTATGTATGCCCCCGCTCTCCAGTATTCTGGTTCTGGGGCGTTATATGGTTTTAGTGGTAGCCCATGCAGGTCTTGTAAATTAAGATATGTGAGGGTTTACCGAATAGATGTCTCAATCAGTACTCGCCCTTGATCTCTGCTCGTATCCTCTGAATCCCTATAATCTTTACCTGATCACATGCTTGTATCGTTGATCTGTCCTGGTCCTTCCTTATTGTTCCCTATGTCGTCTTCTTCAGCGGCATTGTTCCTGGACCTGCCGATCAGCAAGGTGGAGCACCTCCTGCGGACCAGCAGCAACTTGGGGATCAAGCCCAGCATTCAGGAGTAGCCTTCAGAGTCATGCCTACTAGAGGAGAGCCACCAGTTCAGCCCGTCCAGCCTGCAGAGCCTGATGATGGCACTTTGGTGGGTCTCATCAGGTCACTATTAGCCTCCCAGGATCGTCGAGGAGATGCCTTGCACCAGGCGGTAGCAGACACTTTGACCAGAGGAGGTCATCAGGGTAATAGCGCGGCCAACAGCTTCAAGCGCTTGAACCCTCCCTTCTTCGATGGCAGTGAAGATGCGATCGCTGTAGATGCATGGCTTCAGGACACAGAGGTGATTCTAGAAGCAGCCAGGACTCCAGAGAACGAGAAGGTGGCCGTGGTGCACCTGCAGTTACTAGATCTTGCCCACAGCTGGTGGGCAGCGCAGGCCGATGGATTAGTGGCCCCTATTTCATGGACAGTATTCAGGGAGAGATTCCAGACCAAGTACTTCGATGCTGTAGCTCGGTACAATCTACAGACGAGGTTCACCAATCCGAAGCAGATGGACAGGACGGTCGATGGATATGCGGCCGAGTTCTCCAGGCTTAGTCGGTTTGCTCCTACCTTGGTGACGACCGAGTTTGATAGAGCCCAGCGATTCCAGCAGGGGCTCCACCTAGAAATTTTATTGGCGGTGGAGCAGTTTGAACATCAGACTTTTGATACAGTGTTGAGAGCAGCCCGAAGGCATGAGTATACCTTCCAGAGGATCGTGGATAGGACCGGAGGTCGAAAGCGATCTCACGGCCAGATGAATCAGTCTTCAGCACCAGCCCCGACAGCCAGGGCTTTGACCATTGGAGCTCCGAGGCAAGCGACCTCAGTGACGTCGGTTCAGCATTCTATCCCGATGCACCCTCAGCAGCAGAAGCAGAAGCAGTCTTCCGCAGTGGAATGTTCACACTACGGGAAGCCAGGGCATGTGGTGTCAGAGTGTCACAGAGCACAGGATTTGTGCTTGGTTTGTGGTGCCCCAGACCACAGGGTTGGGAACTGCCCGAACAGGGAGAGTTCATCAGCTTTCTCTAGTCCTTCAGTTAGAGGACCAGCACCAGTCCAGCCGCAGCAGCAGCTGCAGTACTCGTTCCCGAGGCCATTGCCGACGCAGGCCCAGGAATTCCAGCAGCAGAGACCGCAGCAGTATGCCCAAGCCCAAGCCCTGATCCAGAGTAGGCAGAGGAATTTTCAGCAGAGGGGACCCGCACCCAGAGGACATGGTCAAGTGCTGGCCTTAACCATGGGAGAAGAAGGAGTAGCACCAGGTGAGGTGGTGGCAGGTACTATTCTCGTCAACACCTTTCCAGCTTCAGTATTATTTGATTCTGGTGCCTCGCATTCATTTATGTCTGCACGATTCGTGACACGGGTAGGACTGGAGCCCGAGTCATTATCAGTAAGGCTCAATATACTTACTGGTAACGGACTTGTGGGAGTAGATAGAGTGTTTTTCTCGTGTCAGATCGTAGTTAACTGTAGAGAATTCCTCGCTAGATTGATAGAGTTTCCGATGGCCGATTATGATGTGGTCTTAGGGATGGATTGGTTGAGGGACCAATATGCTAGGATAGACTGCCACATTGGCAGGGTTATTTTTAGCATTCCAGGCGAGCCGGAGTTTTCCTTCTCCCGAGGCAAAGTTGACCCTTCTCCACCAGTATTGCGGATGGCAGTAGCAGAAGCAGTTCAATTTCCCAGAGTAGTCGAAGAGTTTCCAGATGTTTTTCCAGAAGAGCTTCCAGGGATGCCGCCAGAGCGAGAGATCGAGTTTACCATCGACTTGATTCCCGGGACAGCCCCAGTGTCAGAGAGAGTCTACAGGTTGGCGCCGTCAGAGCTAGAGATATTGTATAAGATGATTGAAGAACTCAGAGCCAAGGGATTTATTCGTGCTAGTGGATCGCCTTGGGGAGCCCCGATGCTTCTTATAAAAAAGAAGGATGGTACGTCCAGATTATGTGTAGATTATCGTACCTTGAACTCAGTGACAATCAAGAACAGATACCCTCTCCCGAGGATAGATGACTTGTTTGATCAACTCAAGGGGGCGTCAGTATTTTCCAAGATTGACTTACGGTCAGGATACCACTAGATCAGAGTCAGAGAGCAGGACATCCCGAAGACAGCGTTCAGATCGAGGTATGGGCATTGGGAGTTCCTTGTGATGCCATTTGGAGCAACCAATGCGCCGGCTGTATTCATGGACCTCATGAATCGTATCTTCATGCCTTATTTGGATCAGTTCGTGATTGTGTTCCTAGACGACATCCTGGTCTATAGTAAGAGTGAGGCAGAGCATGAGCATCATCTCAGAATTGTCTTCCAGATTCTTCGAGAGCACCAGTTGTATGCCAAGTTCAGTAAATACAAGTTCTGGCTCGATCGTATTTCGTACTTGGGTCATATCATCACCAGAGGAGGGGTGAAAGTGGATCCCCAGAAGATCATGGCTATTGAAACGTGGCCGGTACCTAGCACAGTGGCAGAAATTCACAGTTTTCTTGGCTTGGCCGGCTACTACCGGCGATTTGTTTCAGACTTTGCTCGAATTTCAGCACCATTGACCCAGTTGACCCGCAAGGATGTGCAGTTTGCTTGGACAGCAGAGTGCCAGGATTCTTTTGAGAGGTTGAAGCGAGGCTTGATGACGGCTCATATTCTCACGCTTCCAGATGGAACCGGAGGATTCTCAGTGTATTGTGATGCTTCGGGCAGAGGTTTAGGATGTGTTCTAATACAGCATGGGAAGGTAATAGCTTATGCGTCACGACAACTTCGTGATCATGAGAGGAATTACCCAACCCATGACTTGGAGCTGGCAGGAGTAGTATTTGCGCTTAAGTTGTGGAGGTACTACTTGTACGGAGATAGGGTGGAAATTTTCACCGACCATAAGAGCCTGAAGTATGTTTTCACCCAGAAGGATCTCAACATGCGTCAGAGGAGATGGCTGGAGCTACTTGTGGATTATGATGTCAACCTACAGTATCATCCTGGGAAGGCCAACGTTGTTGCAGATGCATTGAGCAGGAGAGCCGGAGTTTATTTCCTAACAGCGCAACCAGAGCTGTTAGCCGATCTTCAGAAGATGGGTATAGAAGTTGTCCTTCCTACCAATGTGGCATTGATGGCCAGCATGTAAGTTCAGTCCACTATAGTCGAGAGGATCTGGATGGCGCAGTCAGCAGATTCCAAGCTTCAGCGACTCAGAGCAGAGTGTGAGACAGGATGAAGACCAGAGTTATGTATCCATAAAGATGGTACACTTCGACATGGGAAGCGTCTTTGTGTACCCAGTGGAGATATCAGACAGGAAATCATAGCAGAGGCCCATAGTTCGCAGTATTCCATTCATTCCGGTGGCACAAAGATGTACCGTGATATTCGTCAGCACTTTTGGTGGAATGGGATGAAGAGGGAGATAGCCCAGTTTGTCTCTCGTTGTTTAGTCTACCAACAAGTTAAGGCTGAACATCAGAGACCAGCTGGACTACTTCGACCATTACCAATTCCCGAGTGGAAATGGGAGCATATAACCATAGATTTTGTGACTGGATTGCCTAGATCCCCGGCTGGCAGAGACGCTATTTGGGTTGTCATAGACATGCTCACGAAGGTGGCTCACTTTCTTTTGTTCAGAGTTGGTCAGTCGACGGCTCAGCTAGCGGAGATGTATCTCCGGCATATTATCAGATTGTGCAGTGTACCAGTCAGTATCACCTCGGACAGAGATTCCAGATTTATGTCGCACTTTTGGCGTAGCCTGCAAGAGAGTTTGGGAACTCACCTCCAGTTCAGTTCAGCTTATCACTTGCAGATAGAGGGCCAGTCGGAATGCACGATCCAGACTCTTGAAGATATGTTGCGGTCATGTACACTCGACTTCGGTGGTTCGTGGGAAGATCACATGCACCTAGTAGAGTTCTCATACAATAACAGTTTCCAAGCTAGTATCCAGATGACACCATTCGAGGCACTGTATGGTAGGAAGTGCCGATCCCCGCTAGCATGGGATGATGTCGGAGAGAGGCATATGCTCGGTCCAGAATTGATTGCTCAGACCGTTGAGGTGGTCAGGAGAGTTAGAGATCATCTTCGAGTTGCCCAAGATCGTCAGCGTCATTAGGCCGATTTTCATCGGCGCCCTCTTGAGTTTTCTGTCGGCGACCATGTATTCATAAGGATTTCGACTAACCGTGGCATCATTCGTTTCGACGTGCGGGGAAAGCTTAGTCCTAGGTATATAGGACCGTTCGATATACTGGAGCGAGTAGGAGATGTATCCTATCGTCTCGCTCTTCCACCATCGCTACGTGAGGTGCATGACGTATTCCATGTATCCCAACTGCGACGGTATATCCCGGACCCGAGCCACATCCTGGATCATTCGGAATTGGTTGTTGGTACCAACCTTTCGTATAAGGAGAGGCCCGTGTCTATATTGGACCGGAGAGAGAAGGTACTCAAGAACAAGACTATTAGTTTAGTCCGTATTGCTTGGGGTCATCACTCTTTGGGTGAGTCGACGTGGGAGCGTGAGGATGATATCCGATCGCGATATTCTGACCTATTTGACTCGTAAGGTATAATGTCTTCCTTATGCCTTATGCTTTCAATTCCTTGCTTGAATAAATGACTGCATGATAGACTGTTTGTTATAGCTTACGATTTGTATAGCTTGTCCTTACAATTCTAGCCTCTTGATTAAATTTTGAGGACGGAATTCTTTTAAGGTGGATAGAGTTGTAATGCCTGTTGTTCGTATGACGTATTTTGGAATACGTGTACGTATTTTATCTTGTATTGCATGTCTCCTTGCTTAGTTTATTGGGTATTTTCATTTGCTTAGCCATGATTCATCTTGGTTCGGTTTGGCTTGAATTGGTTCGGCTTGGTTCGGTTGTGAACCAACCCCCCTACCTACCACCACCACTACCCTTTATTAACCCATTCCCCTTTCTCTCTCTTTATTAATCTTCTTCTTCTCCATCATAACTTCTTCAACCACCAGGAGAAAGAGAGAGAGAGAGCTTAGGCAAGTGCAAACTTGCTTCATGATGGATCTCAAGTTTTATTGTTCCATTCTCTTCCTTACTTGATTCTAAGCCTCTTTAGAACTTGACATTTTTGGATTTGATGGATGGGTTCTTGTAGATCTAAGTTTGTAATTTTTTGGTTTTTCTTAGTTTTGATCTCTAAAACTTGGTTATTTTCGAAAACTAATGGTTCTATGTTGTGGAGAATTCAATTTCATGCGATTTTGGCTTTTGTTTTGCTTGATTTCGACTTCGGATGAAGAAGTTATGGCCAAAAGCATTTTTGGTCATTTCTATGTTCTTCTGTCAGCATATCGCAGTTGGCCACATATGATGTCGCAAAATGAGCCGCATAAGGCACATGTCGCAGTTGGCCGCATATGATGTCGCGAAATGAGCCGCATAAGGCACATGTCGCAGTTGGCCGTATATGATGTCGCGAAATGAGCCGTATAAGGCACATATCGCAGTTGGCCGTATATGATGTCGCAAAATGAGCCGCATGTCGCAGTTGGTCGCATATGATGTCGCAGTTGAGCCGCATGAGCCGTATGTCATAGTTGGCCGCATATGATGTCGCAGTTGAGCCGTATGAGCCGCATGTCGCAGTTGGCCGCATATGATGTCGCAGTTGAGCCGCATGAGCCGTATGTCGCAGTTGGCCGTATATGATATCGCAGTTGAGCCGCATGAGCCGCATGTCGCAGTTGGCCACATATGATGTCGCAGTTGAGCCGCATGTCGCAGTTGGCCGTATATGTTGTCGCAGTTGAGCCGCATGAGCCGTATGTCGCAGTTGAGCCGCATGAGCGCATGTCGCAGTTGGCCGCATATGGTGTCGCAGAATAGGCCGCATAATGCCTATTTGGGGCTATTTCTAACTGTTATATGTCCTAATTGACCGAATTGTGGCTCGAATTTCTCCCAACTCCCAACGTGAAAGTTGTAGATCTTTTCCTTGGCATCAAGGATATGCCACTAGTTATTTTATGCAAGTTTTTCTCATTCATGATAATATAAGAATAGAACATGATAGTGGCCCACTGTGATGCACTTTTAACAAGTAAACTGACATGATATATCTCGACATGCTGTTACGACAGCTAGTCTGACATGACAAGTATGAAAGACCTGGACACCGTGGGCGATTGTGTTTGTACAAATAAACCAATACTGTCTTGCATCATGTCTAGGATAGGGATCCCTGAGAACCACGGTCAGGGGTACCTGCTGAATTCAACTAAGGCTAATAACTAGAATAATCCAGTAGTCATGAAGAGATTTCCAGCTACAGGCAATCCCGTTATCTGGGCGCATTAAATAGACTTGTAGCCTACCGACGAGTAGGGCACATTTCCAGCACACAGTCACGTGTTGCATTCTTCATCAACGGACATTCAACCTGGATAACCGGATGGTCTGCAGGGCTTGTAGCTATTGGGATAATCTCATTGCATCTTGCTAGTAACTAGGCCTGTGATAACCCTAGTTAGTTAAGAGTATCAAGCCGTACTTCTTGATTGGCCGTGATTGATTGAATGAAGTTTATTCCAGCTTAGTCTTATCTTGATCCTGTACAAGACTGTGACATGACACGATTGATTGTGCCTGTCTCAACAATAAATGATCAGGGGTCCAGTTCTGTTCAGGCAAAGGATTACAACCCCGGTCCTTGTTTGGTTTAAGGGTTGTAACCTGGCTCCCGGAGCAGTTCTGTGTCCTCTTTTCGTTTATTGTCTTATTGTATCCTATGCCATGCTCGTCATGTTTCACTTCACTTCAACAGTATGATTTATTACTTATGCTTGCCTCAACAATAAAGATCAGGGGTCCAGTTCTGTTCAGGCGAAGGGTTACAACCCCGGTCCTTGTTTGGTATAAGGGTTGTAACCTGGCTTCCGGAACAGTTCTGTGTCCTCTCTTCGTTTATTGTCTAGTTACCTTATCAATTATAATTGAGGCGGGTTTCTATTCAGGCGAAGGATTGCAACCCCGGTCCTTGTTTGGTTTAAGGGTTGCAGTCTGGCTAATTGAATGGTTTCATCATGCTCAATATATTATTGTTATCTCAGTTATTATCAGTATCTTTTAATTACCTTTACTATTTATTTGTGATATGCTGGTTTTAGTTCCTAAGTGAAGCCTCCTTTGTGGCACTTGCTCTTTCTGGGGTCTGACCCAGCTGGTTTTGTATGGCCAGATATCGGAGCAGCACCAGAGGATCTACCTGTCTTCCAGCCAGATGGTGACCACCAGGCGTAACCCTGGCAACGAGTGGGTTTCTTTTTGTCCACCCACTTATTTGTAAAATTATTCTTTTGAGGCGTTTAGCCGGCGAGCACGTGTTAGCTTATATTGCACCTTTATTTACTGTCTGCCTACGGGCTGTAACATGATTGACAAATCCTAGGGTTGATCATGTATTGACTAAAACTCTTGCTAGTCTTGACATTTTGTACGACTAGCTTCATGATCATCCGAATATGTAATGTATGGGACGCCTTACTATTGTATATTTGGTGCTCTGACATCTTGTAACTGTTACTACTTGCTTGTGATTGAGACAATAGGCTTGTTCATGACCATAGGAGACTGTTGGCTTGTAGTTAAACCCTCATATATCTAGACAGCCGTGACCGTATAGCGAGGTGGGTTGTACTTCATTATACGTAGCTGGTTATGTACGCCTCCGCTCTCCAGTATTCTGGTTCTGGGGCGTTACACACGACCCGCACCCTAGAGTAAGGGCACGAGACGTGGGTACGTCCAGCCTACATCGCAGTGTCGGCGGTAGAACGCTGTCCTAGGTCCAACATCTAATAATATAAAGGTACCTGTACAGTATATACACTCCGAATGGAGGTGACATAGCAAATACAGTCTCAATCACATCTAAGGTAGAGCATGATAAAAGATAGATAAAACATGAAATCCATAAAGAGATATAGCAGATAGAAGTCTAAGTGTCTAAGATACACAAACCCAGAAAATATCTCAAAGCTCAATACAGTAATCCATAGAATAAATACAACTCAAGACAACTGAAATAAGTATCTATACAACCTCTACTGTGTCTCCCCTAGGCTAGCAGGCAACCTCCAAGCTATCTGTAAAATTTATCAACAGGTCCAGTCAGGACAGGAGCGAGTATAGTACATCTCAACAAATCATAACAGGCTAGGAAATATAAACATGCTAGAGAGTAAGATACAGGAAGCTGAAGGAATAACATGATGAAAAAGAGAGAGACTGTAAGTAAATAGCTACAGTATATAGAGAACTATCAGTGACTAGTGATTCAGAGCACAAGATGGTTACGTAAACGGCACGATGTTGTACACGAGTAATCTAAAGAGGGCGTACACGAGTAATCTACTGGATTGATTACATAACCACTTCTACTCCCCCGCCCCAATCAATACACAAGGATCTAGCCAAGTTATGTTATTGTACACGAAGGTCATGTGAATACATGAATATACACGATTTCATACGTTTCGTACACGAATGTCACGAATACAAGGAGTACACGATGCTCACGATAAAGTACACGAACACGAAATACCCGATGTATCCGCTAAGGGGATAACATCACACGACAAGATCCATATAGTACTAATTCGTGTTTCCAACGTGTCAGCATCATGTAAAGTAATCTAAAGCAGGAAAATACTCCTAATGCAGGATATAAAATATTCAGAGAATGTACTCGCCTTGATTTGATTGGAGTCGACGTGCGCGACACGAACGTGTCGACACGAGGTAGGTACAATGCTATGTTCCACAGAAGGTCCCAGACGACGACACGGGCAGTCCCAATGAGTCCAGAATAGTCCAAAAAGTCTAGTTTGGTATATAAAAGTCTAAAATCAGGGTTTGGTACGATAATCAAATCGAGGAAGAGAAATAAACTAGTCACGATTAAAGATTTTTAAGGAAATGTATAAATAAATAGATATAACTAATTTAACCAAAATTATTATTCAAAAGTATTAATTTATTTAGAATAACACTGAAAGTATTTATTAGGCTAAATCATAAATTATGGTTAATAGATTTAAAGTATAATATAAAATACTGTAGATTATCTAATTAAATTCAAGGTTAAAGATCTACTCTCAACTTATCTATATTTTTATATAAACTCTTTGAGAATATTTATTACATAGGTAAAAACCAAAAGTATATACATTATTTAAGCCCATAAGTCATTTATATATATATAGGACCTAATCTAATATTTAAACCCTATATTATGGCCCAAAAGTATATACATTATTTAATATTAACTATTATACACTATATATAAACTAATATATACTATTATATATAAACTAATATATATTATATATAAACTAATATATATTACATATAATAGAGGGGCTGATCCCCAATTCAGCAGAAGGAAAAGGGGGGGTTCTGAAACGAAGGGGAGAGGGCTCACATTGGTCTGTCGGCGGTGGGGCTCCGGCGCGGAGCAGCGCCGGCAGGAGGGGCTCCGACGGAGTGTGCTGCAGATGGGCGCGCGGCTCTGGCGGGAGGCAGAGAAGCGACGAAGTGAGGTAGGCCCAGGCGGAGTGCGCTGGAGGCGCGGCGGTTCCGGGGTGGGCTGCAGGTCGACGGGCGTATACGAGACGGTGGACGCCGGATCTAGGGCACGACGGGCGGCCAGGTCTGCTCCCTCACTCTCTATTCTCTCTCTTTCTGTGTTTAATTTAGGAAAAAAGGGGTTGAGGAGTGATGGCAGTGGTGGCTCGATATGGGGGCGGCCGGAATGGGTGGTCGGAAGGAGGTGGATCTGATGGTGGCGGTGGTGAGGTGTTGGCGGTGGTGTTTTGGGAGGATGGCGGTGGCTGTGGTGATTTGGGCTGGTGGTCGGCGAGGACTGTCGGGTGGTTGGGATGGTAGGGATGACGGCGAGGTGGTGGTGATGGTCGGCTGTTGCTGAGGGTGGTTGTCGGAATCCGGCCATTGGCCGTGGGTGAAGGTGTACTGCTGGTGGTGGTGACGTGAGTGTGGTCGGGTGTAGGCAGCAAGGGTGGCGGCTGTGATAATTTCTAGGGATGTGTGTAGGAATTTAGAATTTGGGAATGTGTGCTTATTTATAGGAAAGTGGGAGAAAAACCCTAAAATGTAAATGTAGTAGAAATTAGGGATTTAGTGAAAGTGCTAACTGCTAACCCTAACTGCTAACCCTACCATTATCACCATCTACTGATTAATTAGCACTAATAATTATTAGCTATAAATTAATTAATTAATTAATAGTTAACACTAATTTACAAATGGCTAATTATAATTTAGCAAAGATTTCTAATGACTTAAATTATACTAATTTATTCACTAATTATTTAAATATATTTAACAATCATTTATTTAATAAATAATATATTTTGAAATTTCAAAATTTAATAAACGTTTTCCATATAGAACAATAATTAAAACTTATTGATTTTAAGGAATGGACAGAAAAATTCCAATAGGATAAAATTGCATGAAATAGTAGACCAAAACCAACAAGGACCGATAGCAATTACGGTCAAAAATTGTTTTCTCAAAAATTAGAATTTGTACGTTCTTCGAGATTCAGAAAATTCGGAGTTTTGAAAAATACAAAATAAAATGAAATAAAAGAAGAATTTAAGAAATCAATTAACGGAGGTTACAGAAAGTGTCTATCAACCTCATTTTAAAGCTGGAGCAAATAATATGTATGAATTTTATTCACTTTTTAGTGAACATATTGTTGTATTTCATTATGTAGCACCAAACAATTTTCATTTTCGAATATTTGACATGGATTTAAAAGAGATTTCTTATCCATAATTTTCATTTTAAAAACATATCAGTTAATGTTCTCTTTCAAATATAAAGTAACATATATATATATATATATATATATATATATATATATATATATATATATATATATATATATAAAGAGATTTCTTATCCATAATTTTCATTTTAAAAACATATCAGTTAATGTTCTCTTTCAAATATAAAGTAACATATATATATATATATATATATATATATATATATATATATATATATATATATATATATATATATATATATATATATAAATGCATTACTAACCACTAATTATTTAAATTTTATGCGTCCTACCAAAAAATTAATATGTATACACAAAAAATCAACTAAATAATAGTTTATATGCCTGTGCGTCGCACAGGTACGCGCACTAGTAAGAATAAAAGGAAGGATACTTTGGAATGCATGGCTAAGCAAATTAAGAAAGACTAGTAACCTGGGCTTGGGCTTGGTATTTTATTTATTTATTTATTTGCATCTTAAATATATATTCTCTTTTCTTCAAAATGGTTACTTTTATTGTAAAACAAAGAGAAGGAGATGGAGGAAATTATTTCATTCACTTGTTTTGATCAACTTGACAAGAGCCTCTTATATAGGCTTACAAATGAGCTTACTATCATGATGACAATTAAATAGAATAATGCTAAAAGTCATAGGTTATGGATAACCAAAAGGCATAAGTTATAGCCACCAAATAATAATGGTAATTTATCCATATTTACAACATCCCCCTTGGATATACACCATTAATTAGTTGGTGATATATGCGCTTTTGTTGCCTCATTAAAAGCTTACTAAGAAAAAAAAACCAGTGGAAAAAATGTCACGCCCCGATCCCGCAGAGTCCTTTTCGTCCTCGCTTCGGGCTCTTTGGGACCGTTCGTCCTCGCTAAGGCGTGATGCCGTGCAAGCCTAAGTTGCGCTTGCACAAGGCCAAGACCTGGAACAAGACAAGGTTGACAATACGCAGCGGAACGTATCGCAGATAATTGAAGCAGCAGCGGACATATTTCAGAATACAAGTATTGAACACAATGGTAATAAGAACATTTCTCTTTATTGATTTCATTTGAACAGATTACAAGCTCTCAATTCTCTCTGATACAATGTTACATTCTCTCAGAAACAATACAGATTACAATGATCCCGTTCCCATACATTATATCCCTTTATATACAAAACCAAACTCTTACACAGATGTCATCTCTTGGGCATCTTTTCTGATTTCTGGCTCCTGAGGATGAGGCTCGGGCTATCGCTTCGGACTATCCTTTTCGATGAATAGTGCACTGCATGCAGACTGATGGTGGGTCAGTATATCAGCATACTGGTGAATTATGGACAAAGAGCTACATTTGTCTGAAACGATCACTGTTCATTTAGTGAGAAAACGTTTCTTGTGATGTGATCTTGCTAGTTTTACCTAAATTCATTCCATACATACAGAGTCAGTTTATATACCTTTTTGAAAACACATCTTTGAAAAGCCAACATTTGTTTTATTTCATTTCATCTCAAGCATACAAGGGACTATTCAATTCGAGCACGATGAGTATTCATTTGTGCAGTACGCAACATGTTTCATAAGCATATTATTTCTTTTGTTCGAGCAACTGTTAGGGTCAGGACAAGCATGATACAATATCTTTTCTTTGGTGGAACATAACATTTTATGGCATAGATAAATCTCTGCAAGCAATTCACGTCAAAAACTTAAGCAGTACATATGTATCACTTTTAAGTGATTCTTACCATAGCCGACCGTCCATCCCTGCACAAGACAAGGATTAGCATAAACATGATAATAGCAACTTTTATCTATGTGATCTAAATTCTTGAGGCACATTTGATCTTTTAGCAATTATTCATTTAGTCCATCAGATAACAGAGCCGAAGCCCTCAGATAACAGAGCCGAAGCCCCCATACAATAGAGCCGAAGCCATAACAGATAGTGGAGCTGAAACCCCCAGATAGTGGAGCCGAAGCCCCCAGATAGTGGAGCCGTCGCCCCCAGAGAGTGGAGCCGTCGCCCCCCAGATAACAGATAACAGAGCCGTAGCCCCCAGATAACAGATAACAGAGCCGAAGCCCCCAGAAGACATACATTTGCAAGCAAGCAGTTGAGCAGTTCTACTTCTTATACATGCAGATTATCTAGTTTCTTGTACTAGCAAGGCAACAAGTCTTCTTATTAGCATGCAGATTAATTCTTTCTTTAGCATATTGGTTCTCTCTTTCCTTGTTCTTAGCATGGCAACATGTGAAATCTCTTACAAGCATACATACTGGTTACCATCTTGTTATTAGTATGACAATGTTCTTTTTATCAAGGCAACATTCATTTCTTAGGAAGGCAACATGTGAATTCTTTTAAAGCATACTCAAAGATTTACCATCTTGTTATTAACAAAAGCATTCAATCAAAAATTCATATTCTTAAGGCGTAAGCGAATCAGCAAATGAGACTTCATCCACTCACCCAGATTAATCGTCTTCTGTTGCAGAGCCAGCAATCCGATCTTTCTGTCTATCTAGTGCCTTCGCGGAGTGGGGCACTACAAAAAATCTTAGTTAAGGAAAAAGAGTACAACACGCAAAACAAAAGTATTATGTACAAGTTATACTCCCCCTCGATACAATGGATCTGAAACAGCTAATTTGTCTGATAATTAAGTCGTCGCATGCCTATTCCGTGTACCAACTTCTGAAATGTGGACTTTGGAAGTGCCTTGGTGAACAAATCGGCTAAGTTTTCACTTGATCTTACTTGCTTAACTTCGATCACTTTCGTCCTTTGGAGCTCATGTGCATAAAACAATTTTGGTGGAAGGTGCTTCGTTCGATCTCCTTTGATGAATCCCTCTCGGACTTGCGCAATGCAAGCTGCATTGTCTTCGAATATTGTTGTAGGCTTATCTGTAACTGTGGGTAGTTGATAATTTACCCTTATATGATGAATGATCGATTGCAACCACACACTCTCTTGTTGCTTCATGTAATGCAATTAATTCTGCATGGTTAGAGGAAGTTGCCACTGAACCTTGTTTTGTTGATCGCCAAGATATCGCTGCATGATTATTAATAAACACATAACCTGTTTGGGAACAAACCTTATGAGGGTCAGAAAGATAACCAGAATCTGCATAACCAACTAGATGAGAGTTATTAGTGGAATTACAGGAATAAAATAATCCCATGTCAGTTGTTCCACGAAGATATCTCATTATATTTTTAACTCCATTCCAATGTCTAAGTGTAGGTGCAGAACTATATCTAGATAATAAATTAACAGAGAAAGCAATGTCTGGTCTTGTGCATTGTGCTAGATATAGTAGTGCTCCAATAGCACTTAAATACGGCACTTCAGGACCAAGAACTTTTTCATCTTCTCCTTTTGGTCGAAATGGATCTTTATCCAAATCCAGACTCCGTACAACCATAGGTGTACTAAGTGGATGTGCTTTGTCCATTCTGAATCGTTTCAAAATTCTTTCGATATATCGGGATTGATGCACTAATATTCCACTAGAACTTCGTTCTATTTGCAAACCGAGACAAAGCTTTGTCTTTCCTAAGTCTTTCATTTCAAATTCTTTTTTCAAATAGTTTGCAGTTTTCTCTAATTCTGCAGCAGATCCGATCAGGTTTATATCATCCACGTATACTGCTACTATCGAAAATCCATTCTCGAATTTCTTAATGAAGACACATGGGCAAATTTGACTATTTTTATATCCTTCCTTAGTCAAATATATTATAAGACGATTATACCACATTCTTCCGGATTGTTTCAATCCATATAATGCTCGTCTAAGTTTAATTGAGCACATGCCCTTTGACTTAGTCTCTGGCATTGTAAATCCTTTTGGAATTTTCATATAGATGTCAGTATCTAAGTCTCCATACAAATATGCAGTTACAACATCCATAAGTCTCATATCAAGATTTTCAGAAACTGCGAGACTAATTAGATATCTAAAAGTAATAACATCCATAACTGGAGAGTATGTCTCAACATAATCAATTCCAGGTCTTTGAGAGAAACCTTGTGCTACAAGTCGGGCTTTGAATCTTTCAACTTCGTTTCTCTCATTTCGTTTTCTCACGAACACCCATTTAAAACCAACAGGATTTATGCCCTTTGGTGTTTCTACTATAGGTCCAAATACACCACGTTTTTCTAAAGATTTTAATTCTGCTTGAATAGCATCTTTCCACATTGGCCAATCTTTTCTTTGTCGACATTCATTTATACTACGTGGTTCATTTTCACAATCATCGTTGTCCTTTGATATTTCAGTAGCTACTGCATAGCTAAATATGTCATCGATGACAAGTGCTTTTCTATTTCACAATTCACCTGAACATGCATGGAATATCGAGATCTCTTCATTTTCAGGTACCTGTGCCTCTCTAGAGGCATCCATAGGCATTTCAGTGAATTTGGAAACATGCACATCTTCATTATCTATTTTTGGAGCTCCAGCCACTATCGGGCTTTTATCAGGACAAGATGTTTCATTTACTCTCCTCTTTCTAGGAGCACTATCCTTGGAACCTATAGGTCTACCACGCTTTTGACGTGTAGTAGTAGATTCATTTGCCGCCTTGTTTAGATTTTGTTCAACATGAACATTAATTCTGGCTGGCACATTTCTAGCTGGCACATGAGATCTAGTTACCTTTGCAGCATCATTAAATGCATCAGGTAATTGATTTGCAATTTCTTGCAAATGTATCATTCTCCTTGTCTCATAATCACATTGTGGAGTTCTTGGATCTTGATGAGATAGAGTAGGCGTATTCCATGTCAATTCACGTCGTTCATTAGCAATGGATTGTTCTGTATGAACAATTTGTTGCTTACCTCCCCCTAACGGCGGGAAGACTCTCTCATCAAATTGACAATCTTCAAATCTTGCAGTAAAGACATCACCAGTCATTGGTTCCAAATACCTTATTATGGAGAAAGATTTAAAACTAATGTATATTCCCAAACGTCGTTGGGGATCCATTTTAGTTCGTTTGGGAGGTGGAATTGGGACATATACTGCACATCCAAATTTTCTCAAATGTGAAATGTTGGGTTGTCTACCACTAACAAGTTGTATGGGTGAAAAAATATGGTAGGCAGTTGGTCTAAATCTAACTAGAGATGCAGCATGTAAAATAGCATGTCCCCAACCCTCAATTGGCAGATTAGATTGCATTAGTAGAGGTCTAGCTATAAGTTGGAGATATTTAATAAATGACTCAGCTAACCCATTTTGTGTGTGCACATGGGGAACAAGATGTTCTACCTCAATCCCTAATGATGTACAATAATCATCAAATACTTGTGAGGTAAATTCAGCGGCATTATCAAGTCTAATTGACTTAATCGAGTTATCAGGAAACTGAGATCTAAGTTTAATAATTTGGGCCAAAAGATGAGAAAATGCAAGATTTCTAGTAGACAATAAACAAACATGTGACCACCTAGTAGATGCATCTATGAGTACCATAAAATATCTAAAAGGACCACTAGCAGGATGAATAGGACCACAAATGTCTCCTTATATTCTTTGCAAGAAACTCGGAGACTCATTCTTAACTTTTAGGAAAGATGGTCTAGTTATAAACTTTCCTTGTGAACATGGAACACATAGGTGATTCTTTGGTAAACCAAGATCGTGATTTTTCAATAAGTGTCCGCAAGAATTATTAATGATCCTCTTGAACATAGTTTGTCCCGGATGACCTAAACGGTCATGCCAAATGGTACATAAGATAGGATCATTGACTTTATGTTTTGCCACATTCATATGTGATTCAATTATACCAATGGTGGTGTAATACAAACCCACCGAGAGACGAGAGAATTCTTCTAATGTGAGCTTTTTGCTCCCAACATTAGATGTGATACATAGTGTCTCTTTATTGTTATTATTTCGAGTTTCAATATGATATCCATTTTTGCGTATATCCTTGAAACTTAGCAAATTTCTTTTGGAATTGCTTGAATATAACGCATTTTGCAAATGGATTTGAGTGCCATTAGGTAACATAATATGTGCTCTTCCAAAACTCTCAATTATATGGGCTGGTCTAGCTATTGTTGATACTTTATGCATGTCAAATACTAAATTTGAGAAAAACTTTTGATTCTTCAAAATCGTATGTGTTGTAGCACTATCTACCAAACACATATCCAAGTCATTTTTCTCCCTTCGTATATCCATACCTTCAATATGAAAAAAAAAAATTATGAACATATACTCAACTAACACAAATATAATAAAAGTAATTAAGCATACCAAACGATAACATTATATTATAGAGATGCAACTTTCAAATATATAACAAAGTAATGACATATTCTTCAACAAACTCTCATGGCCTAGATAATCAATGATCGTAACAAAAAACATGACTTCAAATGTAAAAAGTTCATAATACTTGAAGTAAAACATATGTCGACCGAGTGCTCATTCAATGGAAGGTGGATTCGCCAGCATTTCTTCAAACTGTTCATTGGTAATCTGATTCCCATTTTGATCCTCAAAAAAATCGGAACAATTCAATTGAGTGATGTCAAGTGGCTGGTCATTGTCCCAATATGCTGTCATATGTGCTTCCATTTTCTTTGATTCTTTGAATTTGTCAACCTCTTGTTGATTAGTCCGACATTGCTTAAACCAATGTCCATTTTTGCCACATTTATGACAAGCAGTACTACCATTATTTGGTTTATATTGAGGATTTGAATTCCCTTTGTTAGAGGGTGCTGTCCACTTGTTCCATTTGGTCTTTTGTGAACCACTATTTTTGCCTTTGTTATAAGGCTGATAACTATGACCATACCTCCAGCCATAACTTTTTCCTCTTCCACGTCCTCTTCCACGTCCTCTACCACGACCTCTGGTAACCCCGAAATTTGCATTTGCTTCAGGAATTGCCATTGACCCAGTTGGTCTAGAGTTGTGGTTTTTCATGAGAATATTGCTATTTGCCTCTGCTACAAGGAGACAAGTCACCAGTTCAGAATATTTTGTGAAATGTCTTTCACGATATTGTTCCTGCAAAAGCACATTACTTGCATGAAAAGTGGAGAGGGTTTTCTCAAGCATTTGAGCCTCTGTTACTTTTTCTCCGCACAACCTAAGACGAAAAACAATATTAAACAGAGCAGAATTATATGCCTTAACAGTTTTATAGTCTTGGTATCTCAGGTTCAACCATTCACTTTGAGCAATCGGAAGGATTACCATCCTTTGATGGTCAAATCTATCCTTTAGAGATGTCCACAAACTCAATGGATCATCCTCACATAGATATTCTGCCTTTAGATCATCATGGATATGATGTCGTAGGAAAATCAAAGCCTTAGCCTTGGCTTCAGAAGATTCTTTATTTTCCTTCTTAATAGTACCATCAAGCTTGTTGGACTGCAAGTGCAACTTCGCATCCAATTGCCATGATAAGTAATTGTCTCCGCTTACATCAAGAGCCTTGAATTCAATCTTTGCAAGACTCGACATCTATATAGCAGAAATAATTATATTAGAGATAAATTAATTTAAATAGTAAAATTGACAAGTGCTTTCAATATTACAAATTTTTACATATACAACAATGTGATTAAAAGCTATCAAAAATATTATGTCATATATTTATCACATATACAACAATGTGAACATTATATAATAATCTTTAGGTCCTCATGGTTTGTATTTTGGGTACCCTTTCATAATACGGTTCACATATACAACAATGTGAATTGATACCTTGTAAAAAAAATAATAATAGAAATATCAATTTCATATAGTCTAATTTCATATAGTCTAATTTAATGTTCAAAAATAATAATGGGTTTACAGACAATAGCATTTAGCAACGATGAAAGAAAGATCCATCATCCTTATCCCACAAGTTGTATTGCTACATCCTCCATTAAACTTGTGTATGAAAACAAATAATGCTTCTGGAAGGAAGAAAAAGATAGAAAGTGAGGGAGCAATTTCTAAATAGACTATTTATCATTGCTTCATCAAAACTCTACCAATTTGTTACGGGATGTGAGTTTGCTCTGATTTATGCATCTGATTCGTGAATCCATTGTATAAAAAGGCTTCTTTATGAATCTTGTGACTGAATTCTATTATTTTAAAAAAAAAATGAAAGACCAAAGTATATTCCTTTCCTTTCTTCCCGTGAACCAAAGGAAGTTGAAAATTTTAGAATGTGCATGGGTTATAATTTTCCAAAAAGGCATAATAATAATAATACACTAGAAAACAAGTAGATATAAAGCTAATGAAACATGCATAAAGAATATGTAGATACATACATCATGAATTGGAACTTTGTTTGTCTCATATAAAATATTAAAAGAACAGTTGGTACTTAAGATTACTAAAATATGTATCTATGTATGCAAAAACTAAACTCACCTTAAGTTTACTAAAATATGTACCTATATATGCAAGACTAAACTCACCTTAGAGAATCGTGCTGATAACGTATTGTAAAACAAAGAGAAGGAGATGGAGGAAATTATTTCATTCACTTGTGTTGATCAACTTGACAAGAGCCTCTTATATAGGCTTACAAATGAGCTTACTATCATGATGACAATTAAATAGAATAATGCTAAAAGCCATAGGTTATGGATAACCAAAAGGCATAAGTTATAGCCATCAAATAATAATGGTAATTTATCCATATTTACAACAACTTTATTAATTTACCTTGACTTGGTTTTTTGTCAATTATTTAAAGGAATTACTATCTCTATAGAATTTATTTTTATATGTAAATTAATTGCTACAATATTTGTTATATTCAAATATTGGTAACTTTCAATGATAAGACAAAAGGTTTTACAATATTACATAATAAAACAATTTTTATTTAATGAAAGCAATTTTCAGAGGTCCGTATAGAAAGTGATCTAAAATAGAAGTAAATGGTGGGAGTTGGGTTGAGGCTTTGGTAAGATTTGTGTGGCAGCATGGTTGGATGTGTTGTAGTAGGAGATCGAGACGAGTGGGTGGCACTGAAGGTGAGTGACAGACCTAGGTTGAGAACAGAGCCAACTCTAGGTAGCAACCCACTTGATTTTGCATAGGGCCCCAAGATTAATTAAGGGGTGTGGGTGCACACCCACGTGTGCTTGTCTAATGTATATAGAACAAAAAAGAAAATAACAAAAGGGTATAATTTGTACATTCCATGTACAACGTAGTTATTTCAAAAAAAAATGATCCTATTTAATTAATTTCTCTAGGATTCCCAAATGTCTTGAAACGACTTTGGTTGAGAAGAAACTCTCATGTTAATAAAAGATTAGATTAAGAATGTAGATTAATTTTGTGCACTCTTTTGTTAACAAGAAATTATGTTAAACACCCTCTCTCTCCACTCATTTTATTCTTTAAATCAATTTGTTTTAAAGAATTCTTTTGGTATTGATGATTTTATGTAGTCGATGATGCCTGATGTTTTCTCAAACCTTATTACGAGCTCTAGTATTAGAATTTAGCTTAATATTATGTAGTGTAATTAGTTTAACTTTTTGTGAGAGGGACACGAGTCAAGTATTTGTATCATTTTTTTCTATATGTTGTAACTGTTATAAATTCATTTGTAGCAAGGGTGGAATATTCTGATATCGCCCTTGCATTATAGTCAGACACAACGAATGAAAAATCCTTTAGCAGTGCACTAAGTGATGATAATTGTTAATGTTGTGTCCGGTATGGAGGTGTCCAAAGTCCTCGGTGTCATTGCTATTAATTGGAGTGGATGCAGAACGACAATAGATATGCATTCAACATACTTTTATTTTCTTTTTTTGATTATCCGGTGTAAATATTCTGAACTTTCTTGCTTCATCGCACCAATCGCAGTCTTTTTTTAACCCACTGACCCCACTATAGCAAATTGGAGAAGTTTGCAATATCTGCGCACAGCGAACCAAAACGATACCGACACATAGCTCTAGACTGAGCTATAGTAGTTGCTACGTACACATGACAGTATGTGTGATACTGATCATGAGCTAGTGTAGAGGAAATAGAGAGTAGTATTTATGATCAGTGTAGAGTAGAGCTAAACTTACAAAATTGTTATTTGTCTCTTACAAAATTTGGATGGTGCTATCTCCTATTATGTGACATATGACTTAGCTGTTGACATGACAAAATTTAACATTAAAATTAAAATTAACATTAATATTAATAATAAAATTAACAACATTAAATTAACATTAACATTAAAACTAAAATTAACTTTAATACTAACATTAAAATTAATATTAATATTAAAATTAAAATTAGTATTAACATTAAAAGAATTGGATAATTAATTTTTTTGGTTAATTATCATGTCAGCTGTCATGTCAGATATCACGTAATGGTAGATGTCTATCACCCAATTTTTTTGGAAGACAAATAACATAATTGTCGAACTTATGGGCGGGAGTAGTTATGAGAGAGATTACAGTACAGTCCTATTATTATTATCAGCTAGTCTTACTTGATCTTGAACTTGATACTGAGCGTGAGTTAGTGTGGAGGAAAATAGAGATAATTAGTACGTAGTTGTTGATCAATGGAGTAGAACTGAACTTATGGGCGAGAGTAGTTATATAAGTGCATGTACGTACTGGTACGTATTTGTTCCATGCAAGTGGTAGGAACACACCAGCAGCAACTGCGCAGCATTACTCAGTACCATGCCACTCGCAGAAACTTCACTAGTAACGTACTGTAGTCCACTTCTATGCACCATAGCTCTCCATCATAGTTACGATTTGCTTAAAAATCATAAAAAGTCCATTTAATTCTCTCATGAAACTAACTGCAGGTTCTTTAGTACTTCTGGAGTACTTACCTACAACTTTTTTTACGGTGCCCAACGTGTAACACTCAGAACTTTTTGTGCACACTACATTATATAACTTTTGGGTCCTGTTCTCCAACCCCCATCATAAATGAAATGAATAATATGCTCTCGTGACTTGCTCTACTGATTTTTCGTCATCAAATCAGAGCTTTTATGCCACTCCCTGCTACCTACAAGTTAACTCATATATAGTGGCGAGCGAGCGAGCGCGCCTGGCTCACTGACACATAGGCCATGTTAGACTTTTCAAAAAGCCAGTTTAAGTTGTTGAATCAGGTGTTAGCTGTGTGTGTTTACACCAAAGAGCAAAAGCTTAAGTCTCCTCATAAATAATAGTCCCACATCGACTGTGGGTTTTCATATGAAAGTGCATATATATCACTTTGCTCTTCTTTGCTTTATTGAAGTCTTGTGTGGGTGTCCTATGGGCCACACGCGCGCGCCGTCGCCTGGCTTGGCTCGGCTCAGTTCTGCGTGCAGAACGGGTGCGGGTACGTGCTCACATCTGCGGGAGCTGAATGTCGATCCGATTTTTTTCGGGTTCGGGCAGAGAACCTAAAAAACTTTTTTGCTCCACTTAAATTTTTTGACCGTTTATGAAATCATAAATTTTTGAAACGTTTGGACACTTTAATCCTCTTAAAATTTTTGACTGTTTGTGAAATCATAAATTTTTGAAACGTTTGGACACTTTAATCTTATTCAGGTTCTTTGAACCACACGTAGCATTTTTTGTATTGTGTAACGTTTGTAACGTCCAATTTTTAATTATACTTTATTGGCTGGTTAAATTGGCTTTTATTCTCTCCGTTGGAGAGTATTCAACAACCTATATATTGAGGTCCATCTCATACTTTCTTCGACACAGAAAAATTCCTACGAAAAACTCTCTCGAATTCTTGTCCTTCCGGATCGTTGTTGTTCTTTCTTATTGCTCTGAGCAGAGCTAAGTCAAGGGTCACTGTCTCTGCGTTGTGTGCAATAAAGAGATACCGGTGGAGTGGAGATTTTACCACTAGGAGCATTCGGACAAAGTCTGCACAGAGACCCGCTTTAACTCCTATGACAGTTCTACGTGCGCGACTTGATAATTATTACCTTAATTTTTTTTTTAGATTTCAAAGCAAGAAAAAAAGAGTAATTCCAACAATCTAAGATTTAATATTTAGCAAATTTATTTTTAACGAATAAATTTTTTTCGGCTAAGAGACAAGAACATTTGTTAAACATTTCTGTTCTGTTGAGAATAAGAACATTTGTTAACAAAATTCTTGTGTGATAATTCTCTAATGAAACATTTCAGCTAAGAGATAAGAACATTTGTTAACAAACATTTCTGCTACTGCCAATGACAAATCATAGTTACATATTGTTAAAAATTTATGTTATTTTAATTCTCTGTTCATAATTTTTTCAATTAACAAGACTGCATATATTAAATACTTGAACAATTATTTTCCTTATTGTCCCGAAAAATTGCTACACTAATATTTGATATACACTTGTTCCCAAGTTAGTAGCATATTTTTTTAATAAACATTCGTTGCAAATTGTTGTTATCAATAGTATATTTTACTATTTGTCAAATAGTTTTCATATCAGTAACAAATATATTGTTATTAGTTATATAACATTTGTTGCTACATATAACTAAGACCGATACTAATAATTGTAATTTTTATATTGGTAAGTTCTTTTTCATAAGCATTATTGAATCAAAACTTTTGTGACATCACTAGTCTTGGATTACACAATTTAAATTTAGGAAAAGGAAAAGTAGTTTATTTATCTTGCAAATCCCTTTAATTATAAAGTTTTAAAAATCGAGATTTGTTTGGGTACAAGCCGAAAGGGCCCTTCTGTCAACAAGACGTAAATCGTCTAAGCGACCGTTTCTTAAGCGTCCCTAGTGGACCTCCTCTTGCTGGGAACCGACCCCTACAGCTAACCCAACCTTATCAAAACTTGAAAAGACTAAAGTTTTTAAAGGTTGATTATTAAGATCATTCAAACTATTATTCATGAATAATATTCATCCTTATTGAGTAAATATAATTTTTGCAGATTTTTAGAAATCATGACTATCAAGGAAGAGACCTTCACTGCCAAACCTTCTAAGTTCACTGAAGGCTAATAAAGTAGTTTTTTTTTCTAAGAAGGAATCAAGTTAGTGGTTCTCTACTTATAGTCTCAGGATACAAGATTGTAATGGAGGCTAATAAAGTGGTTTTTTTTTTCTAAGAATGAACTTTTTGTAGGAAAAAGATTTGTAGAGGACGGACTCTTTATTTTGAGTACTATGAATAAAATATCAAATCATTCTTTTACTGCTGCTAATGTTGAATCCTCAAATGTTTGGCATGACAGACTAGGTCATGTGAATATAGGATCTATTAAAATGAGGATGAACTTAGATCTTATTCCTAGAACTCCTACAGATGATAAACACAAATGTGAGATTTGTGTTCAAGCAAACACGACTACCTTTCAAATCTGTCCAAAGGGATTCCAAACTTTTAGAACTTATCCATAGTGATGTTTGTGATTCCAATAGGATTTTGACCCGAGGCGGTAAAAATACTTTGTCACTTTTACAGATGATCATTCAAAGTATTTTTACACCTACCTTCTTAAAACCAAAGATGAAGTTCTAGACAGATTCAAGGTCTATAAATCTGAAACCGAGAATCAGTTAGATAAAAGATTAAAATTCTTAGATCAAATCATGGTGAAGAGTATCTCTCAAATGAAATGATTAATTTCTGTAAAGAAAATAACATAATTCATGAGATAACTCTCTTTATTCACCACTGTAGAAGCGTAAATAAATTTCGAAGACCAAGTCAAAGAAGTTGAGATATTTACGCAAAGACAGTTCTAGATTAGAATTTACGCAAAGGCCAAACTGGGTCAAACTCAAAACTCTACGCAAGTCTTAAATTCAGACTTTACGCGAGGAATGAGTTGTCCATGCTGCATTAAATGCACGAAGTTACTGTTATGACAGATTGAATTTCTGACAAATGATCGCACAGAAGCCGAGAAGTTTATTGTTTAGCGTGCCAATGAGCTGTTTTACGCTTAAGGAACAGCTTTCTCTTTACGCATAAGAGTTATTTGAGCTTTTACGCTCAAGGCTATCTCAGCTACTCTTTTTGCGCGCGTAGAGTTTATTTGAGCCTTTACGCTCAAGGCTATTTTTAGCCACTTTACGCAGGAAGCTTACTTTGAGCTATTTTACGCTTAGACGTGCCTAACAACATTTCTTACGCACAGTTTGTCCTGATTATGTGGGATAGTGGTTTTCTGACGTGGCCTTCATGCCACACATCTCGAAGAACGTGTGTACATGCTCTCCTTATTTAATTGGATTATGGGACATGTGTCAACAGGCGTAGAGGCCAATTTCTGTACGTAGGTGACAGTTATCCTAATAGCCTGCGTAGAGACCCAATATTGATACTTTTTACGCACAGAAGACAAGTCTATATAAAGACTTCTTTTTTAAGAAAGAGGTACAAGATTTTGGAGACCAGATACTTTCAGAGCAAAGTGATTTTCCAGAGTATTTCTTTTCAACATTTTCTCAAGAACAGAGTGAAGCAAAGCAGGAAAGCATTTGACTGTGGCATCAGTGCCAATTGTGTCGATACCTTTCTGGTGACTTAGTTCTTCCAGTTGTTCATCTCCAAGCAGTTTTCTTCATCATCATCGTGTGGTCCAAGGAACAAAGTGATCGCCCTCAGATCAGACTTCCATAGCAATACTTTCCAGAATTTACATATACTTTTGTATATTTTTTTCTCGTTTTCTTTCAAAAGCCTTAAGGGCATTTTGTTAAGTGAAATAAAATGGTGACTCTGCTGGGGACGACTTTCTCCTCTGACGAGAAGGCAATTGCTTAATACGATGATGTGTCGATTGGATCGACGAAGAAGCCTATGGTCGTTCAATTCGACCAGACTGCTTATGAAGAAATGCTCCGAACTGGGGGTAGTACTCGCTGCTCCAATGTGCAAAAATCACGAAAGGTGCACAAAGTTTGGATTTCTAAGTCCAAAGCACCCTCTGATCTCTCCGTTGTCTCTGAAGGCAAGGGAATTCTTCCCACTCCTGTTGTTGGGGCTCCCGTCTGTGATGAGCCAGTTCCTACTTCAGTGTTGCGCCCTGTGCGTAAAATTTAGTCTTCCGTCTATGACGTGTTAGAAAATCATGTCTTGCGCTATACGCGTAAAGACAAATCTCTCGTCTGTGACGTGGCAGATGTTTCTGTTTTGCGCCATACGCGTAATAAAGTTCATAATGGTACTTTTCATCTACAGCGTAAAAACAAGTCCTCTGTTACTACTATGGCAGACAATTCCTTTGGTTTATCCAAGGAAAATAGAAATTTTGGCAAAACTTCTGTTTTTGACAACAATCCTCTAGTGCTGCTTTACGCAAAGTGCCTAATCTTAGGATTACGCGCAATGCTGGTGATGTTCTCAGTGCACAAAAATCGACTCAGGATTTACGCACACAACTTCAGGCGCGTAAAAATGCACAATTTTGTTCTGCCAATAAAGCTAGTAACCTTCTTTTTACACAAGGGACTAAATATTTCTCTGTCCCAAATATAAAAAAGAAGATATTACCTTCCAATTCTTCTGATTTACGTGAGTTACTTGTGCAAAAGCGTAAAAATAGAAAATCTCCTGTGACACTCCCTCAAGAAAACCATCATTGTGAATATTTGCAAAAACAAAAGTGTTCTTTATTTCACAAACTTTGTAAGAAAATTACAATTAAATTCTAAAAAAGTACAACTATAGGAATCCGATCTAAAGACGATCGCTTTATCCCTTGGACGATGTGAACTCTGAAGACGGTAGCCTCTGAAGAATGCAGCAGCACTTTGGCAAGAACTCCTGATCTCTGGTGATGATTTGATGTTGATAATGAAGGACTTGAAACTCTATTTATAGAGTTCTGGAAAATAACTAATTAGTAGTTATTTTTGGATTGCGTAAGATGAATTGTGCAGGCATTGGACTGCGCAAGCAGCGAACTGCGCTGGCATATACTCGATCGTGGGCTAACTGTATGAGACACGTGGCATTGTTTGATTAAAATGCGCTTGGTCGTGTACAGACGGTTGCCACATGGTGAGCAATTGATGGCATGTATGCCACGTACAAAATATCAGTTATCTTGATGGATTGTGCCACTTGAACTGTGCTAGCATCAGACTGCGCTTCCAATGGGTTACGCTAAGACTCGAATTGCGTTGTGGTTGAGCTGTCAGACTGCGCTGGCTTTTGGCAGCTGGACCGTGCTAGACAGCTGTCATGGCGGCGTGGCACAAGAAACGAACAGTTTCTTCGTTCTTTGGACTGTCAGTTGTCAGAAGATCTGATTTTGTGTCAGGTAATGATAACGTTGCCACGTCACCTAGCGCGCTTGGATGGGTGCGCAGTTCAGCTTGCGCAGTTAAGTTGTTGCACAATCTGTCTCCTGCGCAGTTCATTTGAAGGATGCACAATTTGATTTTCATTGCTTCTTTGATGGGTGCAACTTGATTTTTAGGACCTACAAGACCCCCTTCAAAGTTTTCAAAATTTGAAAATATTCAAAGTTTCGAAATACTTTGAATTTTGAATTTAAAATCAAGTTGCGCAAGTGATGCTTTGACTGCGCGTTTGGAGGAATCAGCTCCTAATCTTTCGGCACAATCTGAGGCGACTGTTACTTTTAAAAAACTATAAATAGTTTCCATTCCTCTTTCTTTCATTCTTTACTTGTTTTCAACTGTTCAAAAGAGAGAAAAGCTTCTGTGCCAACTCCGACTACTTCTCCTTCTCTTCACCGTCGACATCAATGGCCCCCAAACGTTCAGCCGCCGAGAAGGACAAAGCCTCCGCTGAGTCTTCGACTCGGGTTGTGCCCCAAATTTCTCGTCATGAAGTTGGCCATCCCGCACTGCAAGGTAGATGATGAACTCGATCAAAACCCTTTTTAGGGTTCTTGACATTTTCGATCCTTCATACCTCTCTTTTTTTAGAGATTTGAGGGTATTGCGCCGCCCTGTTTAGGGTTCTGGTTGCACACACACAATAGTTTTCATTTTTATGAAAACTATATTCTTACGCAATCGATTGAAAAGTGCAGGCAGATGTTCGGCGCAATCTATCGATTTGCGCAAGTCTGTTGAGCCAGCGCAAACTGATACCTTGCGCAAGTAGGTTAGCGCAACCTAATGTCTTGCGCAAGTGGATGTGTTGGAGCAACTGGATATTTTGCGCATGTTGGCTGCATTAGCATAATCTGATGCTATGCACATAGCACAATCTGACACTTGCGCAATTTGCTGATCTTTTGAACATACTCTTTGATTTTGTATGTACTGAATTTTGTCTTTTTGTTTGATGCAGTCAACCTCAGAGAAGACCCAGAATATGAGATCTTTACAGGGACTTTGGCTGAACCTGAGTTTAAAGAGGATCTTTCCCATATGACATTTCCTCAGTATGCCCTGCCATCGTCTCGACAAGCCATCCTAACAGCACAAGACAATAAAACATTGCTGAGTTTGATGAACGGGCAGCCTCTGCAAACTGCTGACGCCGTTATTCATAAGAAGCCTCTGTTTCTGTTTGGTGAGGCTCTGTATAAGAGTTCTCAGCCCAGACCTCGAGTTGAACAGAGACTTTTTCAGAGAGGCGAGAAAAGAATACTTTTACCAGAGATTTTCAGATGCCTCCCCCTATCTCGCTATGCCTTTGCGAGCTATCCCAGGAGAATGGACTGGGATATAACTCCTCTTCAATAAGCCAGAACAGAGAACATTTGTGTAAAGAAAGGACCAAACAACAAGGACATGTTTTACAGTTCCTCGGAGCGTCATAGCTCCCTACTCAGAGGACTGAAACCTGGGTGCATTCCACCGGAGAACTCCTCCCTGCTGCTGCCAGTCCGAACGCCGATATTCGCAAACGATTTTACGAAGGTGGAGGAAAGATATCCAGATCAAGATATCCGATTGACAGGTCTTGTTAATCCGGATAACAAGAGATAGAATTGTATAGCCAATTGGATATTGGCTCAATTCGAAGAGAAGCTCAAGGAGATTGAGCCGTATCAGCCGGTGTATTCTACCGTTTACGGCTTCCAACCCAATCCTCATCTTTTTTTTGTATTGGCAGAAAGGTACAACTTCAGAACATGGACTTTTATGACGCCCTGTGGGGAGATCGGACTGGCTCTTCACGAGATGAAGTACATCTCGAGTCTACCAATAGGGAATATCATGAGAAATTTGTCCCAACCAATGACGAGTTGGACAAACTTCGTCAGGAAAATACTGACATGGTGGTCGTCTTCGAAGAACTGTTATGCCACTACAAGATCTATTCCTTGTATTACAAGAGCGGTTCATCAGGCAACTGCTACTCGACGAAATGGTTACCATATCTCTTCCTTAACCACATTATGGAGAAGAAAACCAAGGAACACGATAATTGTAAACCCAACTTCTTCAAACCACTCAGCAGTAGCGAGGTGATTGGGTTGATGGAGGAGAATAAGGAGATGGATATCAAGATCGATGATGATCTTCAATATCCTCCTTTCAAGACAGGAGATATTATTGAAAGTTTCATGAGGATGGGCTATAGGCCCATGTCAAAGGACGCCCAGCTGGCAGGTTTCCTGACCTACTGGCTTCGATGATTCGTCGTCCCTAGAGCGAGCGCCGTCGATCATTTTCATCGAGGCGTGCTGTTTGCTGCCGTCCGCTTAGTCTTTGGCTATCGGATGGATCTCTTGTCAGCAATGACTTGCCGAGTGAACGCTGGCCTCCTCCTTTTTGTAGATTCGATGCTCAAAGGGAAAGGCGAAAAAGGAAGCTTTCCGTGGCTAGAGCTACCATATACATACCTATTCGGATGGCTGCTTCTGCACTACCCTACTCTGATGAATCCCGATATGGGAGCGGTAAGCGGCAGCTTCTTAAGGAGATTCTCCATAAGAAAATAGATATACACCAGTTTAAGAGATTGTAAACGTGCTCTGAATCTCGGGAAGCGGTAGAACTTCAATATTGTTCCCCCTCCGGCTGGCTACGAGCACATGTCTTCGAATCTGGTCGACTCTGGGAGACAGCCTTTGGGTCATGCCGTTTTTGATTGGCTGAGGACAATCCGGCCGTCACACCTGGTCTACAGATTTGAAGACGAATGTTATTTGGAGCCCTATTTGTCCAGCCGTTTTGCCCGCCAATTCGGCTATGACCAGTTTCATTTAGGCAACGCCATCACGTGCCTACAAGAAAAAGGTTATCTGATTGACGGAGCCCGGGCTTGGGCTTATTATAATGCTCGAGACACAAGAACAACATTCTCAATGCCGATGAAGAGCGACCATGGTCCTCGGATGCTATATACATATTCACTCTTCTATACATCCGCGAATACCTTTGCCGAGAACTTCAGTCTCGCCGACAGCTTTGCGATAGCAGCCCGATTAAAAAAGGGAGCATCTGTTGTGTCGGCTCCTGGCAATGATGAAGAGCGTGAACCGGCCGATGCACCGTTGGAAGCTTCGAGGGAAGCCAACTTCCCTGAAGAAGTCAACGAGCCATTGCGCATCTCCTTGAAGGTTGTCAAATCTCCAGCCAAGGAGAGGAAAAGAAGGATAGAAGAACCTTCTTCTCCAGTTGCTAAGAAGAAGCTTGTCTTGGAATCATCAGAAAGGGTCACGACCCGGTCACAATCTCGGCAGTAGGCCGAGTCAACTCAAAGAAAAGAGGCGACAACCTCGACCTCTATTCAAAGACAAGACAATGTTATAGATGTAGAGAGTCCAGAGAGACCTCTACACAGAAAGAAAATAGTCTTCAGGAGAAAGAAAGTAGTCACTCCAAGACCTATGTCATCGGTCGTGGCTAGTGCTGTTGCCGGAATCACAATGTCGTCTCCTACACCTATCCCTGAGCCCGAAGCTTTCAGTCCAGAGAGGAGGGATGAGGTTGTAGAGACCAGGGAGGAAGTCATGGAGAAAAAGGATGAAGTGTTGCGATCTCCTACACTTGCAGTGGAGACTACCCAGCTTCCAGCTACACCGAGAACACTTCGTGATGAAGAAGATCGATTAATGATCGATGCTCTGAATGACTACGACTTTGGCCTCCATGATGATGCAGATCCGGTCGCAGCATCTGATAGTGAAGAAGCACCAGAAGAAAGTGCAAGTGACGAAGACACATCAACAGAGGCTGTTGATGACACTCAAAAACCAGAAGAAGATGTTGATGTACATGCATCACCAGAAAAGGATGCAGTTGAAGAAGTAGCACCTGAGGAAGTTACTATTGCTGATCCCAAAGGTATTGAATGATATTATCAATCTTCTTTTCATATATCAAATGGCTGACATCTAAAATTTTTATCCATGCAGAAATTGAATCTTCTCCAATTCCTTCAACATGCACTGACATAGTGCCAATAAAGGAGATAGCTAGCGGTAGCAGACATTTTTCGGGCGGCTCCGAAGCAGGTAGTAGCCAGGCAGTAATGTCTGAAGCTACTTCTGCAAGGTTGCAACTCGTGTCAACAGATAACAAACTCGTCGCTGGACCCAGCAATGGTAAGATTGCTCTTACTTTTGATCCTTCTCGATAGTTGCTAATGACAGCCAACTAATGGTGTTTGTTTGATTTCGCAGAGGAACACCTGGGAGGGGCGACTAGCTCTACCATGGCTCCTTTATCCAAAGAGACCTCCACTCACGTGCAAGAAGCTGAATGTCCATCTGTACAGGCACCTGCTGCTTCGACGTCCATGGGAGTAGCTGCTACTCCTGGTGCCATTGCCACTAACAGATTCATAATCGGTTCCTTTACCAACCTTTTTTTCAATTCACTAGGACCCTTAGTAGAGAGGGTAATGGATAAAGAAGAGGTTGGTTTCATAACTGTTAGGGGTCCAACCTCTTACTTGATAGCTGCCATCCGGAGTCAAGGTGATAAAGCGCAAGCTGCTTACCTTGAACACATCCTGGATTAGCTTGAGGAATCGGTTAAGATCTACAAAGATCTGAATCGGGGGGAGGTGGAGCCCTTGGTATAGGCCGAGTTTGAGAGGATGTCTCAAGAGGCTGCAGTTGCGAAAGTTGACTTCCAGATTATCTTAGACACTTTCACTGCCAAGTCTTCAGAATATAACTCTCAAATAGAGATAATAGCATCTGCTGCCGAGGAGAAGGAGAAGAAAGTTGCTGAGCTAAAAGCAGAATCTGCCCGTCTTCAAGAAGAGTTGAGACTTGTTCAGCTTGCTCTGGAAGATGGGGTCACACAACATCAAGCTACAGTTCAGCAACTGGATGCCCTGACCCATGAAAGAGATGAATATGTCACAACTCATCAAGCTGAAATCTCCCGTCGACTAGTAACCCTACCGACTTTTGATGAAAATTCTGGTATGGAGGAAGCTAGAAGGCGAGTGATGGATTCTAGAAAGGAGCGACTTCAGACTTTGAAGCAGCAGATGACTAGTTTAATGACTCCACCAGCTGAATAAGAAGATTTTTTGTATCTTCTATTTTGTGACATGTAATATTGTAATGTCTTTTAATTTTGATCAATAAAAAAATATTTTCTTTGTGGCTCTATTATTTATTGTATATCTCATTCGGATATAAATAATAGCGATAGAAAATATATTCAGAGGTCTGAGATATGATATATTTCTTGATTTAGAAAATAATTATATTCATTACATCTGCTCATAGGTAATGTGGACATGGCAGAATATAATTTATTGAATATCATTATTTCAGTAGACAACTTAATCAGAAATACATGACAAGTTGCTGATGTGAACGAAATAGATGAATCGTCAAAATGTGTGAACGAAATGAATCGTTAGGATGAACGGATGGACCGTCAAATGAATGGAATGAACGGATGAACCGTCAGATAGATGAAATGAACGGGCGAACCGTCAAGCAAATGTAATGAACGGGCGAACCGTCGGATGAATGTAATAAACGGGCGAACCGTCAGATGAATGTGATGAACGGGCGAACCGTCAAATGAATGTAATAAACGGATGAACCGTCGGATAAATGTAATGAACGGGCGAACCATCAGATGAATGTAATGAACGGATGAACCGTCGGATGAATGTAATAAACGGGTGAACCGTCAGATGAATGTAATGAACGGATGAACCGTCGGATGAATGTAATGAACGGGCGAACCGTCGGATGAATGTAATGAACGGCGAACCGTCGGATGAATGTGTCGCTTTATTGTCTTACGAATCTCTGTCTATAAATAGAACAGAAAATCAGATAGAATGATCACTTTCACTTTTCAACATAAAGATGTCGTCTGGAGATGCATCCAAGAAGGCTGAGATCGCCCCGAAGGTTGAAGCGATTACTGAAGAACGTCCAGTCGAGCCGGCCCAGCCAAAGCAGACAGAGGCATGCGAAGGTTCATCTGCATCCAAACCGCCAAAGGACATCTTGGGTTTCCTTCTTGAACCAGGGACGACGGAGTAAGAAGAGGCCATGAGGATGGCTGCTTGCAAGTTCCTGGTGGGTTGGAGCAAGGATGTTCTCGACTCTTTTGCTAATTATATTTTCGAAAAGGATGGCAGTGGTCCTCGTCCTGTTTATAAAAAGGACGATAGTGATTCTCGTCCTTGATATTATGTAATGTCATTCATGATGAAATAAAATTGAACTTTATTTATGAACTGTCTGATCATATTTACATGAAATCCCTGTTACATTCATACATAGTATTTTTTTTAGAAATTTGCCATTGATGGGCATCATTGCAACTCGACCGTCTAGCTCTGAGAGTTTATAAGCTCCATTTGAAAAGACTTTGCTCACAATATAAGGCCCTTCCCACTTCGCATCGAACTTGCCCTTGCTCATGTGAGTCATAGTCATAGGACGTCTGACGGTTAGAACGAGCTCTCCTTTCTGAAAGGCTCTGATCTTAACTTTGCGATTGAAGGTCTTCGAGATGCGGGCTTGGTATAGCTCAATATGCTGTTGAGCTAATAACCTTTTCTCGTCGAGCGCTTCTAATTCTTGGAGTTGGAGAAGGTCATTGTTCTCTGTAGTGAGCTCGTTGGCGATGGCAATCCTTAAGGACGGAATTTGAAGTTCCAAGGGTAGAATTGCTTCACAGCCGTACACCAAAGAGAAGGGTGTACAGCCTGTGGGGTTACGGACTGTAGTACGGTAAGCCCATAGACATTCTCCAAGCTTTTTACTCCAGTTTTGTTTGTTAGTAGACACAAACTTCTTGAGGAGCTTGATGATAGTCTTGTTGAAAGCTTCAGCCAAGCCATTAGCAGCAGTATTGTATGCTGGCGAAGCGACATTGTCAATCCGATGATCATCACAGAAACTTGTAAACTTTTGACTGATGAACTGAGGTCCATTGTCATGAATGATTCGTCGAGGTACACCAAATCTATAGATAACATAGTGTTTGACGAAGTTGATGACACTGCTGGTCTTGACTTCAGCCAAGGGTATATCTTCGACCCATTTGGAGAAGTAGTCGGTTATTTCTAGTATGAACCGATGTCCTCTAGAAGAAGGAGGATTAATAGGACCTATAATATCCATGCCCAAAGCTTCAAAAGGCCAGCAAGCAGCAGTCGGATGAAGGAATTCTGATGGTTGATGAATGAAATCTGCGTGGATTTGACAAGCTCGACATTTTCTTGCATATTCGATGGCATCAGATACCATAGAGGGCCAGTAGTAACCCATTCGTCGGATACGATCCTGTAGTTTAGGACCGAGTTTATGTGCTCCGCAGACACCGTCGTGAGATTCACGTAATACTTGCTTCGCTTCATCACCAGCAAGACAACGCAAGAGTAGGCGTCATAAGTCCGTCGGTAAAGAGTTTTGGTGGTCTGATTGTAATAGAATTGCAGAGACCGCCGACGAATACTCGTAGCTTCCTTGGGATCTTCAGGAAGTATGTCATGAACTACGAAGTCGATGAAGGGAGCTCTCCAATCTTCATTGATAACATTGGCTTCAGTAAGATTACTGAACTCACTATTATGATTGTTTTCGATGCAGAATAATTCTCGATTAGAGACAACCACCACCTGCTGTCTTTTGATAGGGATGGCTAGGACTGCTGCAAGATTAGCCAAAGCGTCAGCTTCAGTATTGCAAGCTCGTCAGACATATTCGATGAAGAAGGCTTTGAATGATGTAGCCATGTTGATTGCCGCTTCATAGTAAGGCACTAGATCTTGATGGCGAACTTCATAAGTTCTTCTAACCTGGTTAACAACCAGCTTGGAGTCGACATAGACTTCAAGATATTCGACGTCCAGTTGTTTAGCTAACTGAAGACCAATGAGTAGAGCATTGTATTCTGCTACGTTGTTGGAGCAAGGTTCATCTAAGGAGTAGGCTCTTTGAATAGTTAACCTGTCTGGAGAAACAAGGACAACTCCAACTCCTGCGACAATGGCACCATTGGGTCCAATCCTAGATGCACCGTCAAAAAATAGACGCCAAGTAGAAAATTCTTTGAAGATCATATTTGATTCCAATGTCTCGTCTGGAATTTCATCATAGAGTTTGGATGTCTCTGGAACAGGATGAGCTGCTAAGAAATCCACCAGTGCTTGACCTTTAACAGTTTTTTGTGGAACATATACCATGTCATACTAGGCTAGCAGAATGGCCCATGTAGCTAGTCGAGAATTGAGTGTGCTAGGCTTCTTCATCAATACCCGAAGAGGATTAACTCGGGAAATAACATGAATAGTTTGGCCAATGATGTAATGCCTCGTCTTTTGAATCGCGAACATAAGAGCTAAGCATTCTTTTTCGACCGGACTATAACGGTGTTCAGCACCAATCATAGTACGACTGAGGTAGTAGATGGCTTGTTCATGACCTTCTTTGTTCTTTTGGGCAAGTAAAGCACCCAATGAATGATCCATAGCACGGACATACATTAAGAATGGTATGCCTGAGATCGGTAGCACCAAGACTGGTGGGTTCATGAGATATCATTTTATGTCGTCAAATGCTCGTTGACATTCTTCAGTCCAAATAAAAGATACACCCTTTTTCATTAGCTGAGTAAATGGTCTGCAGCGTCCAGACAGATTCAAAATGAACCTCCTGATGTACGCAAGTCGACCTTGAAATCCTCGTAGCTCTTTTAAGTTGCATGGAGGACGCATCTCTTGAATGGCTTTGATCTTCTCGGGATCCACGTGTATACCTTTAGAGGTAATGATGAAGTTGAGAAATTTGCCACTAGAGACACCCAAGAATGACTTGGTGGGATTCATTTTGAGTTGATGTTGGCGCATCAGATTGAAGATAGTTCTCAAGTCTTGGATGTGATCTTCCTTTAGAAGTCGTCAACGTAGCATTCGACAGTCTTGCACAGATGATCTCGAAAGATGGTACTCATAGCTCGTTGGTAAGTTGCACCAGCGTTCTTAAGACCAAATAGCATTACAGTATAGCAGTAGACTCCGCGAGGAGTCCGAAAAGAAGTATGTTTTTTTATCTTCAGGATTCATCCGAATCTGATTGTATCCGGAGAATCCATCCATGAAAGATATTCGTTCGAACCCACAGGTGTTGTCAATCATGACGTCCGTGATAGGGAGAGAAAATTCATCTTTTGGACAGGCTTCATTAAGATCCCGAAAGTCGATGCAAACTTAAACTTTTCCGATTTTTTTCAAGACTGGGACGACATTGGCTACCCAATCTGGATGTTGTTCTTCTCGGATAAAGCCATGAGTGATGAGCTTCTTGACTTTATCGTCGATTGCGTCCATCATTTCTGGCTTGAAGCGTCGTTGTTGTTGTTTGACTGGTTTTGTATTAGGCAAGATATTCAATTTGTGAGTAGCAACTTTGGGATCTAAGCCTGGCATGTCTTCATAGCTCTAGGCAAAGGCATCAATGTATTCTTGAATAAGAAGAATTAATTCTTGCTTATCTGCCTCTGGAAGGTTCTTGCTGATAAATATTGGACGAGGGGACCCGCTTTCTCCTACGTTAATTTGAACCAATTGATCTTTGGTAGGAGGTTCTCGTTGTTCGAATCGGAGTTTCCATTGGGTATCCATTCGTTGAGCCCAAGGATCTGTTTCGGGATTTTCTTCGATATCGTCGTCATAGCATTCTGGGAGTTCGACGGAGACCATGTTAGAAGATACGATCAGCCGATAAATTTGACCGATGCTGGTGTCTGAATCCCATGATCTGGAATCAGAAGAGTTAGAGCACTCCTCACTATCGGATTCAGAGGCTGCTGGGAATAATACCGGAGGTGAAGTATATCCGAGACCTTTTTTTGTCCTGCTGTAGTACATCTCTGATTTTCCTTCTGGAACAACCGTACGGATAGGAGTTTTTTTACCTTTACCGTAGTTGAGGCCATTCTTGAAGTCATAACCCATCTTTCGGATGATGTCTTTTGATCGTTGACTATAACGTCGAAGTTGGAGATGTCCCATATCGTTATTTTTGCTATCATCCGTATAACTGAATTTTTCTGGAAGATGGTATCCAAGTGGTCGAACTGGAGGTGTTGAGATGTTGTCCCATTTTTGTTTGAGGTGTTCTTGGAGATCAGAAATAATGACGGGACGAGAAGAAGTCTGAGGGATATGTTCTTTGACCATATTCGGAACATGGTTCTGGTTCTTCAAATGTTTTGTCCCATGAGTATATAGAGAAGTACTCATTTCATTAGCATAGGTGTCAGGATTCTTCATCTTGGAAGTTTGCCTCTGATGCTGGTTGATCTTCGGCATTGGCTGTTTGCGTTTCGCCGAAGTTGGTCTATTGAGATAAGTCCTTAGATCAGCAAATTTACCCCTAGGGGTTTCTGTCTGAGACACCAGCAACTTTCCCTGTTTTGAGCAGGATATCCTGAGAGTTGGAAGATCTTGGAATTCTGCTACCGGAGTAGGCAGAATACCTCTTTGATCAGTACACTTCCTTTTGGCAAGGAGGGAAAAAGAACTCTTGTTTGAGAGGGTTCTTGTACTGATTGGTGCCGAAGCACGTTCAGATTGATCTTCCACGGTAAAAACCGAGGAAGACTGAGAAAAGACCAAAGGACCTTTTCCCTTGTTTTTTGAAGAAGGGTTAGCTAAAGAGCGTTTCCCTCTGTTGACTTCCAAGTCGTAGGACGAGGAAGTTTGAGAAAAGACCAACGGGCCTTTTTCTTTGTTCTGAGGAGGAGGAGGAATAGTCGACAGACTACCCCCAGTAGATTGTGCTGGAGCAATAGGGTGCTTGGAAAGAGGACCAGAGTTTTTCCCCTTTCTGTGAGAAGAAGGAAGATTAGCCAAAAGACTATCCCTCTTAGACTGCGCTGGCACAGTTTGCGCAGGGGTTGAAGTGGCAGTAGACATATTGGCTGGTTGTGCATGAGAAGCTTTGACAGATGGCCTTTTGGCCATAGACACTGTAGCTTGCGCAGCAGGAGTCATGACTTCAGAGTGCTTGAGTTGCACACTGGTTGATGGAGTGGTGGACTGCGCTGGAAGAGTTGTAGCCAACTGCGTCAGGGGAAGAGGAGTCTTGCACTTTGCCAGAGCAGCATAGGAAGTGGTTTGTGCACTGGCAAGGGGAACAGTATACTGCGCATGGGCAGTAGAGGCAGCAGACTGCACAGCAGTTTTGGCAGCAGAGACAGCAGACTGCGCAGAGGATTGCGCAGAGGATTGTACAGAGGACTTTGGAGTCCACACTGAACAGACTTTGCTCTTGGCAGAAGTTGCAGTGCGACGAGTAGTCCCGGAGTTGATCATCGCCTCGTAGGCTGTCTGGTTGACCTTTACAACCAGCGTCTTCTGCGTCTTTCCGATAGACGCAACGTCACATTGTGTTGTCACTTCCTCGTCGGAGGAGAAATTCGTCCCCAGTAGAGTCGCCATTTTGTTTGCAAAAACAAAAGTGTTCTTTATTTCACAAACTTTATAAGAAAATTACAATTGAATTCTGGGAAAGTACAACTATAGGAATCCTATCTGAAGACGATCGCTTTATCCTTTGGACGATGTGAACTCTGAAGACGGTAGCCTCTGAAGAATGCAGCAGCACTTTGGCAAGAACTCCTGATCTCTGGTGATGATCTGATGTTGATAATGAAGGACTTGAAACTATATTTATAGAGTTCTAGAAAATAACTAATTAGTAGTTATTTCTGGATTACGCAAGATGGATTGCGCAGGTATTGGACTGCGCAAGCAGCGAACTGCGCTGGCAGTTACTCGATCGTGGGCCAACTGTATGAGACGTGTGGCATTGTTTGATTGAAATGCGCTTGGTCATGTACAGACGATTGCCACAAGGTGAGCAATTGATGGCATGTATGCCACGTACAAAATGTCAGTTATCTTGATGGATTGTGCCACTTGAACTGCACTAGCATCAGACTGCGCTTCCAATGGGTTGCGCTAAGACTCGGATTGCGCTGCGGTTGAGCTGTCAGACTGCGCTGGCTTTTGGCAGCTAGACCGAGCTAGACAGCTGTCATGGCGGCGTGGCACAAGAAACGAACAGTTTCCTCGTTCTTCGGGCTATCAGTTGTCAGAAGATCTGATTTTGTGTCAGGTAATGATGACGTTGCCACGTCAGCTAGCGCGCTTGGATGGGTGCACAGTTCAGCTTGCGCAGTTGAGTTGTTGCGCAATCTGTCTCCTGCGCAGTTCATTTGAAGGATACACAATTTGATTTTCATTGCTTCTTTGATGGGTACAACTTGATTTTTAGGACCTACAGTGAATGTCACCAAATTATGATCAAATGTTGCTATTCTGCTACTAAACGGTCAGTTTTCGACCGATTAAGCTACAACGTACCTCAGCAACAAATTGATGACCAAGAACATGATTTGTCCTATGCATCGGTCAATATGGCATCTCATATCAATAGAGGACGACGTCCAAGACGCAATTCATCCCGGACTCCAAGGCAACAACGGTTCAACCGAATTCTTGACACTTTTGAAGGAGTATATCAACATACTCGGTCAAGAAGTCAACAATCTTTAAGTATGCATTCTTCAGATTCAGAGGCTGGAGATACCCAGTATTTGGAGTCAGAGACTGATAGCGTTGATTCATATCTTTACACCAATCCCTCTGTAAGTTCAAGAGAAGTTGAATCTTATGTTATCGGAGAAGAACATGAGACGTCTACTTCTCATACAGAATAGCGTCTTTCTGCGGTGGAACAATCGCTGAAGGATATGCTTGCCATGATGCAAAATATGCATCAAATAATAACGAATCAGCAAACAGTCCAACCGACAGTGATAACACCGGTACAGGTGGCTGCACAAACTGTAATGCTCCAGTTCCAAAATACGTAGGACTAGGAACGTAGACATGCCAGCTGTATTCATACGTAGTACATAAGCCTCGTATGGATACATAAGCTGTAAAATGCAGTAGAACCATAACTAATCTCATCCACAAAAATTAAATGAATAAAAGATATCATATAATGATAATGAATTTGTCTTGGTACAATATGTTGGGCGGAGACAAATCTACTACCAACAAGTAAAGAAAAAATATATGATAGAATAAATAATTTTGGCATGCGAAGCGAAGACGATCCATGTGCAATCATCCTCGAAAAAATAAAGAGGACCATGGCTAGAGCTAGAATACCTGCGAAAGACAAGAGCACACACCTGGAGAGATAACCAGGTCCTCAAAGGGACGTAACAAGACACATAATATCATGCCATATAAACTGAATAAATATTGCTTAAATAAATAAGTCAATTGAATTTATAACATGGTCCAATACACACCTATTGAACGAGCGTACCATCCCCCCAACCAAACAAGGACAGGAGATGGTAAACTAATTCACGGTGACGTATCTTTCCATGCTAAGAATCCAATATGGTATCCGGACCCCAACAAGGTTCAATACCTTCTCATCGAAGTAGTAAGCCACACCTAAAACCAAACAAGGACAAGATGTGACGAACTAATCCGCGACAAGTTATTGTTCCAAGCTACGGTCAGATACAAGTACCCAAACCAAAAGTACTCGTACCTAACGGATAAGGTTGCCTAATCGTTCTAAGTGAAATACAGGTTTAAGAACAGTTCATGGTCGCATGACTACCGGGTCAAGTCAAGAAAATACCAATGCAGTACCTCAGTAGCGAGTCACAACACCATATACTATTCTTCAGTATCGAGCGAGTCTATAGCATATAGTCTACCTATCGTTCCTCAGTAGCGAGCGAGTCTACGATAGATAGGGTGGTAGTCAACTTCCGATCATGTTCTTTCCGCCTAATGCCAACTCATAACTGCTAAGTCTTCTAGCATGCAAATCTATTAGCAGTTATTTTCTAACGCACGGCTTATACGTACTGGTGGCCAGCCAATCACGCATGTCCGAGTCCTATATGTGACACACCACTTCGTGGTACAATGTGTCAAGGCCTATGAATGCAACACACAAGGTGGTCCCTTAAATCTAGGTTTAATGTGTAAAAAAAATAATACATAGCAGGAAATAAAACTGAACAGTAAGTTCTAACAAGTTATGCCATGTATCACAGTTTATTTTTTTGCATAAAGAAAGTAATAAATAGTGCATGAAATATGAGCTAAATAAATAAACAGGAAATGGCAAGGTGTCTTACCTGGTAGTACGTCTGGTGTGCTGCGATAATCACGGTGGCACGAACTGCGACCTCGGATAACAACGACACAAGGTGACCTCTAATGGTGGCACGGACAGTTTTATTGGGTCCAGAATGGTCAAATTAGTTAGAGATGATGCAAATAAGTTCAATATTTAGAAGAAGATAGGAATATGACTAGCCAGGGACAAGATTTGATTTTTGAAGAGGAATTGAGAAGAAATAACAATTTAATATATATATATATATATATGAAAAGTATACTTTAGTCAAAAATATGTTTAGATAAATACTATATTTGAAAATCAACTATAGATAAAAACTATGTTTTTCTTTCATTCAAAATATTACAAATAATTACTTGAAAATCTAGGAAAATGATTTAGGCTAAAAACTAATTTTTATCAAATAAATTTTAAACTAAAAAGCCATAACTAATATAAAATAATGCAACAATATTTTAGGGCTAAACAAAATTTGGAATATAGGCCAAGTCCAATACAATTTTGCTACAAAATAATTTTAGAAATACTAATATATAATTTTTGAAATAATTAATCAACAATACTAATATTAACAATGAATATAATAGAAACAATATTACATAATAATACTTATACTAAGTAGATACCATATACAAATTTGATAAAATATACAAAAATATAAATAAGGCAAAGAACAAGCTCATCAGTACTATTGTCTCTTCTCTACTAAATAAAAACAACACACAAAACATAAGATAATAATAAAGATAATAATAATAATTACAATAAAAATTACAATAATAATAATAATAATAATAATACTAATAATACAATACTTAAACAGAGCTTAGAGGTCAGAAGGGGGCTTTCGGGAAGATACTGGGAGAGAGAGAAGCAGAATCGAGAGAGTGAGGGATGCAGGAAGGAGAGGTCGACCGGGGGTTTCGTGGTCCGGCGAGGCTATCCGCTCCAGCGGCGCTGTGCTCGCAATGGAGACGCGCCAGCGATTCAGCGGTGGAGATGGCGACTAGGGCGGCAAGGGTCGGCGACGAAGGGGGTGTCATCGAAAAGCACGTGCGGCAGAGGGTTCTCGGCCAGGCGGCGGAGAGAAAAGGGGGTTCGTCCACGCGGCTCGCCGACGGACGCACGGCGGGGGAAGGAGCGGGGGTTTCGATGGGCGCGGCGAGGCTGCGGCGTTGGGCGACGACTGGAGGCTCTGGTCGTGGCGGACGCGGCTATGGGTCGCCGAAAGTTCAAAGGGGACGGCTCGGGTCAGCGGCTAATCTCTGCGTGCGGCGAGGCGGAGGTGAGTCTAGTATTAGGGTTTATTTTGATTTCTCTTTTCTGGTGGTGCTGGAGAGATGGCGGGGTGATGCAGGTGTTGGTGGAGGTTTGGTCGATGGTGGCGGAGATAGGTGACAGACGAAGTCGAGGCCGGAGTTGGTCGGGTTAATGGACGGCTACGGGTGGCTGGCTTGGTGGTTATACTGGTGGTGGTGGGCTGTTTGTCAAAGGGACGCTAGGGTTCTGGACGTAGCCGGGCGAGGACACCGATGGTGGTGACTGGCGCGACTGGAGGTGGGGCCGACGCTGGGTTGCTCCAGCGAGGGCGGCATAAACTCTAGAGGCTGGCTCGGCCACAGTACGGAGGTTAGGGTTTTGCTTATTTTTGTTTTTAGCTTGGTGATGGTTTGGGGTGGCCGTAGTTGGCCGATGGCATTGATGGCATTGGTGGTTGGGGGTACGTACTGGCTGAGGCTGGCTGAGTGGAGGCGGTCCTGGTGGTGGCAGTGGAGTTCCGACGAGGTGGCGCCAACAGGGATGGGCAGGTGGTGGCTGGAAAAGGGCAGTCGTCGGGATCTAGTCAGAGTTAGGGTTAGGATTAGTGTTAAGGTTTTGATTGTTCAGGTCGGGGTGTATTCGACACAAAATTATGGAATTTGGATTGTATGGCGTGTCAGGATTGTCTGACACGAGGAAGGATATCAATGTAGATGTAAAAAAGGAAAAGATAGTGGAAATAGGTGGTGAACACGGACACGATGCACAATAGCTATGGTTTTATGGTGGCAATGATTTGTGGCTTGAAATTTTGGGTTATGGAGAAGTAATGGAGGAGTACCTGCCTATTTATTGGATGTGGAAATTCCCAATTGGATATGGACTAGGAATATTTAAAACCCAATTAGATAATTCATGTATTAATTTAAAATCAATCAAATCCGAATCCAAATACAATCCAATTTAAATCTAATTAAATTTTTAGTTTTAAATCAAATAGGATAAATTAAATTTCAAATATTAACTATTTAAATAAATCCATAAATTTAAATCAAGATTTAAATTGCCACAATAATTTCAAAATATATTTTCCAAAAATACCAATAATAATAATTTCAAAAATAATAAATATTTTTAAGTATCTTTTTGGAATAATAAAATATTAATATTAATAAATTTTGAAAATGGAATTTTATATAAATTCAAATTAATGTATCTCATATGCAAGGAATATTTGCATAAAATAAACTTTAAGTAAAATACAAATAATTATTATATATATTATTTGAACTATATATAAAAAAATAGAAAAAAATGTTTTACTAAAAATATGTACGCTCGCACATATTCTCACTCGTCGAGCAATTACGAAAAACGAAATTTCGTACACGACGTACAATACGACTACGCGACGTACAATTCAAAAATTTTAAATCCGTACAAATTTTTAGAAAAAAATATAGTAGAAATTTAGGAGTTTTACACAAACTCAAGATAGTCAAGGGGTTGACATACCTTTGAATAATCTGAGTCAAGAGTCTGTTATCAATCAAAACTCCGCATCTCTTGACCCTCTCATTTCGAAAGATGTATCACCTTCGATAGGGGTTACGGTACATCCAACCACTATTCAATCAAATATGCTTCCTCAAACTAGTGAAGCTATTCAAGCAGTTCGGAAGTTAAAAGTGCAGTTTGAGGTTCTTAAGCACAAAGATCAGCTCCAGAAGTTGGGGATCAAGCAACCTTATCCTCCCCACTGGAATGATGTACCCTTTCCTCCCAAATTCAAGCCACAATCTATGGTATTATTTGATGGAAAAGCTTCTCCAAGTCAATATATCAATTATTTTGGTATTATGACTGTGCATCTACAGAAGAATGATGCTCTTCTCACCCGAGTCTTTATTGGGTGTTTGACGGGTACAACATACGATTGGTATCGCAGTCTACCCGATAATTATATTTCCTCTTTTGATGAATTCAAAGCGATGTTTCTCTCTCGTTTCTATGAAGGAGGGATGGATATGAATATGGCTTCCTTAATAGAGATTAAAAAAAGAGAAAGAGGATACTCGGACGTTTATTGAACATTTCCGACAGGCTACTTTGAAAATGCCTCCTGGTATGCCAGATTCAGCATTAATTGATACATGCAAAATGAATCTGCGACCAACCATCGCTGTTTTTACAGGCTATCAATTCACAGATTGGGCCTCGTTTATTATAGCAGCTGTTTCAGCTGAGACCAATGGTAGATTGGCTCGTAAGCATGGGATGATTTTTGCCTCAGAAGATAAAAGGAAAGAAAGCCTCTTCAGGCAACAATTCTGGTAATCGCAATGGAAAAAAAAAGGAAACTCTGGTGGTGAACCTTTCAAAATCCAAAACTACACCAAGTAATTCGGAGTCTTCTAAGCTGAAAGAAGAGTACTCTTTCGACGACAGTGATATTCCTGGAATATTCTAATGTCTCATGAAGAGTGGTAAACTCCAGATTCCAGATCTAAAACGACCTAATGAAGTGGATTTGACTCATAATCCCAAGTATTGTATCTATCATAGATACATAAATCATCCTACTAAGGCTTGCTATGTAGAAGAAGATTCAAGAGTTAATAAATGCTAAAGCTATCGCTTTAACTAATGATGAGCATACAGTCACAACTAACATGATTTCTCATCAATTCAGAGGTTTTCCTCCATAGCAAGTTCCTGATGGGATTGTCCCGATTCCGAAGGCGATAATGAAGATTGTAAATCTTCCACCAGCTAGAGATCAAGGTAAAGGATTATTGCCTCTCACCTTAAAAATGGTAAAATTATATGGGTACACCCTGACTTAGTACCTGAAATAGAGCATGAAAGTAAAATTTCAACGTCCAAGAAAGGTTAAAAAGTCAAAACCTGCAATATAATTTCTCATGTTGTTACCCCAGATCATGATGATTCTGATCATCTATGGGATGACATCCCTTTGGAAGATAGGCTAAGGGGTCTGAACATATGTCCTCCGAGTTTGGCTCCTCCTACTAAACTAAAGCTTACTCATCAGCAATGGTTAGCCATGAACAGTATTCCTTTGTATAGGGCACAACAAGTTTTTGCTGCCTATGAGAAAGTTCCAGTTGGAATTTTACCTCCTACACCGAAAATTCCTACCCATGTGACTACCGGGGTCTCCGTTCCTTCTTCATCTGTTGAACCGTCTATTGAAAGTTTGCTACCCATTCGCATGTACAGTCAACAATCGGTCCATCTTAAGAAAAAGATGGCCTATTACTTTCAAAAAGCGGAAGGCTTGAACAATGGTAAAGGTATGCGAGTTCCTTTACAAATTTAAGGTCAAAAATCCTCCGTCGGATTGGGATTTGAGGTCCCTCATAAAAATTCCCATAAGACGAAGACTAAAGGAAAAAAACTAAATCCTGTAATATGGTACTTCATTCCCCTGAGTCTGAAGAAGAGGCTTTTGCCGGTACAAGATCTGGAAAAGACTACCACAAAGATTACGAGGGAACTTCCAAAGAAGCGGATGATGCCGCTGAAACACTGCCGACTCAGTCATCTTCTATTCCTGCTGAAGCAAGACCTTCTAAACCACCAGTGGTTGAAAAAGGAAAATAGAAGGCAGTACGTTTTGACATTCTGCTGAAATCTGGTTCAAATCAAGGATTGATGAAACCCTATAAGTTTGACATTCTAGCCCAATTAGCTAATACTCCGGCTAGACTTTCCATCTTTGAGTTACTTCGTCTCTCTAAAGAAAGTCGATAAGCTTTGAATGAAGCTTTGCTACAAGCAGATTCATGCTTAGCTCGGCTCAAAAGTCTTGACAATACACCAGTGTCGTGTCCCCAATGCCACAGTGTGATGAAATCAATTCCAAACATTACTTTCACACAAGAGGATATGCTATTGAAGCATAATCGACATGACAGACCTTTGTGTTATACAGGATATATTGACTCTATCGAAATTGACAGAATTTACATCGATCCTGGGTCCTCTATTAGCATTATTCTTTAGAGTATGCTACGACCATTAAGGATTCCTACTAGTGAGTTGACTTACACTAGTACAACAATTGTTGGTTTCAATTCTGGAAAGAGTAAACCATTGGAGAAAATTCGTCTGAAGATTCAAATAGGTGATCTTCGAACCATGGTAACCTTCTATGTTATCAATTCAGATGTATCTTATAATATTCTTCTCGGAAGACCATAGATACATGAGCATAACATTATTCCTTCGACTCTCCACCAATGCTTCAAGTTTATGGATTCTTAGGGGACTGTAAAGACTGAATTTGTATATCTCAATCCTTTTAAAGGTGTTGAAGCCTATTTCTCTGATTCAATACTTTATACACAGGAGCATGTGAAAGAAATATCTGATATGGCTAAAGATCGATCACCTTCAGAAGACCAACCACTCTCAGAAGACCAATCGCTTTCAGAAGACCAATCTTTGAATATTAAAGTTAAAGGTAGGATTCGACCCCAACCAGTCAATGATGAAACTTTGGTGAATAAAGTCAAAGGAAGAACTCAAGCTACGTCTGATGAATCTGTGAGAATTTCAGTCAAAAGTCGAGTTCAAGCCAGCACTAGTGATCAGCCTATCATGATGAAGGTTAAAGGACGTATTTTTTGTCCAACTGATTCAGAGCCACTAGTTATCAACCTGGAAAAGTCTATGCCTAAGACGGATAATGGTCCGTTAATGATTAATCCAAGGCGTGGTAATCAGTCTGTTAATGATGTAAATATTGATCAATCTGTGTTTTCTCATTTTAATGAAGATTTCCTTTTGGAGTATATAGCTGTCAAATTTATTGAAAGAATGACTTTATCTGTTGATAATCAAAGTCATCAACATAAAACTGACATAAATACAGAGCAAACCTTATATATTAATCATAAAGAGAATTCTTTTCCTCCTCATGTCGATGTTGGGCCCTATGCTTAGAGGTTCCTAATATCTTTTCCTTATTTACTACCTGTTGCCTCATCATCACAAGCTTGTGTAATTTATAGACGTCACGAAGAATCTTATTTTGTGATCCCGTCTACTAATAAAAACAAGCGTCAAATTGTGTTTGGTTTGGCTAGAAATATTCCTATTATCCAGACAGATAATCTTGAAGAGAAAGATAAAGGAAAAATCAGAATTGACAAATATAGTCAACAATCTCTTAAGATTATTCAAAATATGGGATATGATTTGAGAACCATGTTAGGTCTCAATCAGGGCAAAGGTAGACGATTACCATTATGTGGTGATCTATTTTATCAACGAACCCATTATAGTTTGGGATACGATACATCCTACATGTTTAAGGAAGATATGGAAGAAGAATTTTCTTCCAGTTCTTCACAATCCTCAGATTCTGAAGGAGTCCAATATGTCGAATCTGAACATGTCTTTTCAGTTAATATAGTTCAAACCGATGATGAGTCTGAACTATTTGAAAATGACCCTTGGGCACAACAAATGGATACTCAGTGGGAGCTCCGGTTTGAACAGCGATAGCCACCCATAGAAGATGAAAACGTCCAGATTGATGTTGGAGACGAAACTACATCAAAACCAATATTTATCAGCAAAAACCTTTCTGAAGATGAAAAAGAAAAGTTGATAAAGATGATAAAAGAATATATCGATAACTTTGCATGGAGCTATGAGGATATGCCGGGTCTAGATCCTAAAGTAGCTACCCATAAACTCAATATTCTTCCTAATACCAAACCTGTAAAATAACAGCAGCAGCATTTTCGACCAGATATGATGGATGCAATTGAAGCAGAAGTTAAAAAGCTGATTACATGTGGCTTTGTCCGTGAAGAACAACATCCAGATTAGGTTGCCAATATTTTTCCTGTCATGAAGAAGAATAGAAAAGTTTGAGTTTGCATAGATTTTCGAGATCTCAACGCAGCTTGTCCAAAAGACGAATTTTCACTTCCTATCACTGATGTTATGATAGACAATACATGTGGTTTTGAACGTATGTCTTTCATGGACGGATTTTGAGGATACAACCAAATTAAGATGCATCTAGAAGATGAAAAGCACACTACTTTTCGTACACCCCTTGGAGTTTATTGCTACACGGTTATGCGTTTTGGTCAAAAAAATGCCGGCGCTACATATCAACGGGCCATGAGCAATATCTTTCAAGAACATCTGCGAAAAATAGTTGAATGTTACGTGGATGATATCGCTGTCAAAATTCGGGTAAAGGATGATCACATTCAAGATTTGAAGACAGTGTTCGAGTTGATGCGTCGACATCAACTAAAGATGAACCCCACTAAGTCTTTCTTTGGGATTTCTAGTGGCAAATTTTTGGAATTTGTCATTACTTCTCAAGGTATCCATGTTGATCTTGATAAAGTTAAAGTAATTCTTGAAATGCATCCTCCGCGTAATCTAAAAGTGCTTCGTGGCTTTCAAGGTCGCATTGCTTATATCAGGAGATTTATATCAAATCTTTCTGGGAGATGTCAACCTTTCTCTCGTTTGCTGAAGAAAGGTGGGTCATTTGTTTGGGATGAAGCATGTCAAAGAGTATTCAATGACATCAAGCAATACCTTACAAATCCACCTGTTTTAGTATCCCCAGTAGTGGGAAGACCATTTTTGCTGTATGTTCGAGCATTAGATCATTCTCTTGGTGCTCTTCTTGTACAAAAAAGTGATAAGGGTTATGAACATGCAATTTATTATCTTAGCCGAATAATGGTTGGAGCTGAACACAGGTATACTCCTGTGGAAAAAGAATGTCTAGCCTTGGTTTTTGCCATTCAAAAGACACGACATTATGTATCGGGACAGACTATTCATGTCATATCCAGAATAAATTATATTCGGGTATTAATGAAAAATCCGAGTATTCTTAACTCTCGGTTAGCTACTTGGGCAATGTTGCTTACTCCTTATGATATGGTCTACATACCTCAAAAATCGGTGAAGGGTCAAGCGTTAGCTGATTTCTTTGTAGCTCATCCTATACCTGAAACTTCTAAGCTATATGACAACATTCCAGATGAAGTCGTAGATTGTAACATGACTTTAAGGGATGATATTTGGCAACTATACTTTGATGGAGCATCACGAGTTGGACCTAAAGGCAATATTGTCTCTGGAGTAGGCAGTATCTTGGTTTCTCCTAATAAAATGGTTATATACCGTGCTTATTCCCTTAATGAACCATGTTCCAATATGTGGCAGAATATAACTCTCTGCTAATTTGTCTTCAAGTAGCAAAACAATTGGATATTGAGTTTTTGGAAGGATATGGAGATTCTCAGCTGATTGTCAATCAGGTCAGAGGGACATATGAAGTCAAAAATTCTGACCTCATTCCCTATCATCAAGTGGTAATCAAATTGGCTCTTTCATTCAAAGGGTTCTTCATTGAATTCGTACCACATTTTCAAAATTTGGAAGCTGACGTTCTTGCTAGTTTAGCTACAGATTTAGCAGTTCCAATCAGAAGACAAAATACCATAACTTTGTTGGATCGAGACCTATTATGTGTCAAGAATAATTTACATATCAAACAGAGTTATGCTACCGAATCAAATTCTCAGCAAAAGGATTGGAGAAGTCCATTTATTGATTATGCGGTCTATGGGATTTTACCTGAAGATCCAAAAGAAGCTGCATCAATCAAAAGACGATCATTTCGATTTTACTATGATACTTCTATACACATATTGTATCGTCGTTCTTATGACGGGCTTTTATTGTGTTGTCTCTCAGAAAGCGAAGCTAAGCAAACACTTCGTGAAGCTCATGACGGAGTTTATGGTGCACATCAACCAGGTCTAAAGTTACAGGACCGTATTCGAAGAATGGGTTATTATTGGCCTTCTATGATAGCAGATGTTGTGGATTATGCCAGACGGTGTAAAGCATGCCAGATTCATGCTGATTTTATTCATCAACCCTCTGAATTTTTACATCCTACAGCAGCTTCTTGGCCTTTCGAAGCTTAGGGTATGGATATTATTGGTCCAATTAATCCCTCTTCTGTCAAAGGACATCGGTTTATCCTGGCTATAACTGATTATTTTTCTAAATGGGCAGAAGGAATTCCTCTTGTTGAAGTAAAAACGTCTAATGTGGTTAACTTCATCAAACATCATGTCATTTATCGTTTCAGAATTCCCCGAAGGATAATCCATGACAACGGACCACAATTTGACAGTCAGGCATTTTATCGATTTTGTGACAAGAATCGGATCCAGAACTTATCTTCTACAGCTTACAATCCAGCTACAAATGGTTTAGCAGAAGCTTTCAACAAAACAATTATTAAACTTCTCAAAAAGTTTGTCTCTTCTAATAAACGTGATTGGAACGATAAACTTGGAGAATGTTTATGGGCTTATCGAACAACAGTCAGAACTCCAACTGGTTTTATACCATTCTTATTGGTTTACGGATGGGAAGCTGTTCTTCCACTGGAGATCCAAATACCATATCTTAGAATAGTCATTGCTAATGAGCTAACTACTGAGAATAATGACCGCTTAAGACTCCAGGAACTTGAAGGTTTGGATGAGAAGCATCTTCAAGCACAACAGCACATTGAGCTGTATCAAGCCCGCATATCTCGAGCTTTCAATCATAAAGTTAAAGAAAGGGTATTTAAAGTAGGAGAGCTAGTTCTAGCTGTCCGAAGACCTATGGTTATGACTCATAAGAGCAAAGACAAGTTCCAAGCTAAATGGGAAGGTCCTTATGTAGTCGAAACCGTATTTTCCAATGGTGCTTATAGGTTGTCTAAACCTAATGGAGATTTGCTCATGATGCCAATTAACAGTAAATTCTTGAAAAAAATACTACGTTTGAATTTCTTCTTCATTTCCCAGCTACCAAGGTTTGGTTAAGCTGATTATTTTCCTAAAAGAGAATTTTTTTTATTTTCTATCTTACCAGCTGATTTCAGAAAGAAAAAGATTTATTATCTATCATATCCTCATTACCTCTGAATAGATATTAAATCCACTTCTTTTCATTATTATCTATCATGTCCATATTACCTCTGAATAGATATTAATCTATTTCTTTGAGTCATTACGATCTATCATGTTCATATTACCTCTGATAGTATTGTACACTCTAAAAAGAAAACAAGATTTATTATCTATCATGTCCACATGACCTCTGGATAGATATATTCTACTTTGTTGAGTTTTGAAGACTTATCATGTCCATATTACCTCTGATAATTGTTTTCTATCTCATACATATTTTAAAAAAAGAATATAAAAAAAATATTTTATTTATTTCATGATTGGAAATAGTACATCAGCAAAATGAAGAAAATGACAGAAGATAAAAATTCTTTATTGAGTACAAAAATTTCTAAGGCGGAGCAGAAAGATCTTCAATCATTTTCTGCAACTCTGCTAGACGCTTTTCACGAGAGCTCAATACAGTTGTGTATGCTATGGATCTTCGAGCTTTCGCCGTACAAAGATGAGAGAGTTCGGCAAAGGCAGCTATCATTTTGTCTTTGGCTTCTTCAAGGGTTTTGATATTTGATTCAGAACCAAAGATCCGTTCTTCCAAAATGCAACTTTGCCTCAAGCATTGATCTCTATCTGCCGTCATCCGATTTTGATCCTCCTTTAATCGAGCCAGCTCAACCTCGACTTCACGAATTCTATCATTTTGTTGATGAATTTTAATATTTATTGAGTCATAGGCTTGTTGATGCTGCTCCAACAAGGGTTTATTTTCTCTCAAGAAGGTCATTTCCACGGCAACCTTATTGCTATAATCTTGAAGAGATTCTTTGAAGATGGTTTTCCGAGTTGTATACTCATTAGTGAGAGCATCATACTCAGATTGGACGAGGCTTTCTATAGTCCCACTTGACAACCTTAGATATTCTTTGATGGGTTGTTCAAGTCCCTGGACTATCTTCTACAAAGCTGCTGCCCTCTAAGTATCATTAAACATTGCGATATTGTCTATGGTAGTAGCAATCGCACTTTTCAAGCTCTCATAACTGAGGCCTTTCTTCAAAACCATTTTGATCAACGCTGCCAAAGTTTTGTAAAAAATTTCAGTATGAATCTCTACCAAAAGATTCATATCAGCATTAGAGCTTAGTGTATCAGCGATATCTGCCAATCTCTTTTTCTGAAAACTGGAGACAGGTGCTGTCGTTGCTGTGGTAGCAAGATGAGTTAACGATATAACTGTTATCGTTACCATAGCCAATTGATTTCCAGGGAGTTCCATGTCACGCCCTGCTCCCGTAGGAGCGATCGTCCTCGCTAAGGCGTGATGCCGCACGAGCCTAGATTGCGCTCGTGCAAGGTGGGTTCCATACTGGCCGATTTCAACGGCTGCGACGGGGTCGTCGCACAGAAGTCCCATGCAGAGACATTGAATAATAGCAGCGAAAATTAGAACAAAACACAAGTTATTCAAAGAAGCTCTTTATTGATATTGAAACAAAGGTTACAATGGGCGCAAGGCCAAGTTTATAAGTCTCTCAAGCTCACTCAAGCTCACATTACAAGTCACTCAGCTCTCTCTCATCTCTCAATTACAACTCTTGAGCCAGCGGATGCTTCGGAAGGCGACGTCCATACATTATGTCCCGTATAAGTCTTGACTCCATGCGGCCGCACACTTCGAATCGCCATGGAACTCCGTGCCTCGACGCATCCAAACGAGCTCCGCGCCATGAGCTTCTACCTGTGCCTGCACATAAAAACTATGTGGGTGTCAGTACTAAACTGTACTGGTGGAATGAGCTCCTCGCCCACCCATACAAAACCGACACGTTTGATTTACTTTGTGCAACATAGTCCCTTCTTATCAATTATCTTTCTACTCTTGCCTTAGGATCAGTTTTAGGACCGACGCCTTGGCCTATTCTGTGTCGCTAGACCATCCCGTGCTTGCAACAATAACGTCGACTCAACAACGTTAACCTATCAAGTAGTACTTGCCTTTCGGCCAAAATCAGAGACACAACGACACGAAGAAGCTCCATTTCGATATGACGTGCTACAAAACCATATTGAGGCCGTACCTCGTATTTCAGTAAGACTAACCACATCGCCGCCTCACGGCCCGTGCTACTTTGATCACCAACTGACCCAATCAAGACTTCTGGGCTAAGTATTACTTGACCAACTTTACCTTGCGGCGTTTCCTGACTTAAACTCAAGACAACTCAAACCAACTTATGCAACTTATATGCCGACAACATAAGACTCGACGCCACCTCTCGTGCCGAAGCACGTCGCCTATGTTGTAGTCATTCTTAGGCCCAAACACTTGTGTTCAAACCATACACACATTCAACTAGACTAAATCCAAAGGCACACACGTGGATTGCCGCTCGTGCCGACCCATCTATATGAATTAGTCATTAACATCACAAGCTATCCTGGACTATAGTCTTGCCATTCGGCGACCCTTTCAACGCAAGTAGCTAGCCCCGCTAAAAGTTCTCGAATGACCCGAGCGGTTCGTCCAGCTACGGCTATACCTGTTTCCCTCCTGAACGATGCGGTCCCATGGCGCCCAGGGTTGCCGCTCGTGGAAACTCCTCATTGTCGATAAGTTGTCCAATGACCATGCAAGACTCGACACAAACTGACGTCTCACACAATCATTCCTCTTCCAATGTTATCATCTCTTTCAAAACCAAATTCAAGACTTCTATCCTTGAGACCTCTCGTCGACCCACGATCGCGAGCATTCTTTCCATATATCCTTGAGACCCCTTGCCGACCCACGGTCGCGAGCATTCTTTCCATGTTACCATATCATTTCATTCAACTCAATGCCTATTCGATAGTTCTTTCTCCAAAACTCATCAAATCAACCGTGGTTCATGCCTTAAACACTAAGTCCGTGCATCGTACCTTAAACCAACTTACGTTCTACGCAACGCTATCGCCCAAGTCATACTTTATATGACGGGCCTTGAGTCCGTAAGACTTTTGTGGTTATATTCAGCCGTAAAACTCGTAGGACCGTGCTTGCTACCACTCCGATAGCCTAACATAACTTGCCTGACTTAAACGTACAGCGACTCGACGAGCAAAGGCTGCGTCAAGCCTCACATTGCGGAAACGTGTCGCGCATGTGCTCGACTTCTGAACGACCAAGTCATTTGGGTGCCTAGACTTATATCATAAGCCGTGCAACGCAACTTAACTCATAGGGCAAGCCAAGGCTATGCCAAGCCTTGGACGATAGGACCGTGCTTGCTTTATGAATCATTTATGCGGGCGACGCCTATGACTTAGGCTACGTTCATACTTCGCCTACTCAACCAACTTTCCTTCTTCCAAGACACGGGATGAAGGATTGAGTGTCATTTTCAAAGTACGCCATGCACCAACTCTAAGCCGACCGTTGGACATTTCCATATTCTAACTCAATTCGACTTGTCCGGATTATTCCCTTTAGCTATGTGAATTCGTCTCTTTTATTATCAAGCCTACTTGTGCAAGTTGAAAATCTGCGATTTATTATGTGAAGGCTAAGATGAGGCAAGTTTACCGAAACTACCCCACCTGAGCGAGCGGTCGCCTCGACCGAGCGATGTCTTCAAGCAGCCATTGCAAGGCTAAGTACGAACGCCATCGGCGTTTCGATTCCACCGATTGACTGAGCGGGACGAGGCACTACATCATACACCACTCAGAAAAAGTTTCGTCCTCGAAACTAACTGAGTACACTTATTGACTTATCACTTTACTCAACATTCAAGGACTCTCACACACACTTACTCCTATACATTTCCCAAATACGAGCCACGCTCGTGCTATCCACAATCCTTTTCTTCTAAACTCACGATCTCGAAATTCTCGACACTTCCCCATTCTCCAATTCTCACTTGATTCAACTTATCACTTAGTTGGATCGTACACATATTCTAGGCGTCCCCAAAATATATATATTTCAGCCAAGCCTCGTGATAGAGAATACAACATCACCACTCGAGTCGGATCGTGCACATATTCGGGCGTCCGTGATATACGTGCATGTCAGCCGAGACTCGCGAGTGGTGCGTCCACAATTTTCTACCACTTCGCACTCGGACGTCTGCCTAACCGCTAGGCTATGTCTTTTGGCTAAAGTCATTCATCAGTATTGGAATCATAGTTCCCAAACAACAATATCAACACTGACCCCATCCTAAGGTCAAACCAAGTTGATAGTACGGGGTTTTCTACCCAAGCTCGCATCACTCCGATTTCTAATCGAGCATCGAGTCCCTACACACATCTCAACATTCGTCGCACGGGGTCTGAGTCATTCAGCAAAGCCATCCTATGACAACTTACGTTTCAACCAATTCTTTAACATATCAATCTCACTCGTTCAACAAGCCATTTCGCATAGTCAATCTCTTCGAACACGTTCGATACATTTCGTCTATCAATCCTTCTCAAATCAAGCATGCTATGACACAATTCATCTATAATCCATAATTCACATTTCACGTTTTTGAAATCATCTATTCCAATTCACGTAATCGATCACAAGGTCGTCTGACTTAACAATATGCCACACTCCGATCTCACGCGAGTCCGATTATCCACGGTGGTTCATGAATCACCATGCAACGTTCCCGCGGAATAATCATTCTCATCGGGGCGTAACTCTTATTTGTGTCTAGACTAGTTCATTCTCGATGCACGGATTGGACCTACACAATCCTCAAATTTTATTCGATTATCAATCGCAAGTCCTAACATCCTCGAATTTTCTTTCGTATCAAACCGACAAGTCAAGACAATTAAAGTTGCCGTATCCTGATTTTCCGAGTTCGATCATTCTCGCGACATGAATTACCATGTCAGCGCTCATACGGAACGATTGTCCCAAATCTGACACAACGCATGTGCGAGGCTGGAGTTGCACTCGCGCAAGACAAGAATGTCGACGTTGTGGCTATCAACGTAACCATCAAGACACGATCATTTTCCTCCAACATTCATCTCAATCAAAATCCTAAGTATGGCATCCAACTGAACAATAACACTTGCACGATCGTCATTCCCGATTCAGAGTACCCTCGAGTTATCGCATATCAATCTTTGATACACCTCAATACCATCGACAATATGCGTAACCTGACGATCTTCCTTTGCAACCAATTTTGAATCGTACGATTGATGCTATCATTCGACTAGATAATTGTAACGCCCCAGTCCCAAAATACGTAGGACTAGGAACGTAGACATGCCAGCTGTATTCATACGAAATACATGGGCCTCGTATGAATACATAAGCTGTAAAATACAGTAGAACCATAACTAATCTCATCCACACAAAATAAATGAATAGAAGAGCTCATATAATCAACTATAAAATTGTCATTTGGTACATGTAGTTGGGCGGAGACAAATCCACTACCAACTATGAAAAGAAATACATAACAAAGGAAAGATTTTGGCGAGCGAAGCGAAGATGATCCAAATGCAATCATCCTCATAGAGAAGCAATGATCACGGCGAGAGCTAGAACACCTACGACAAACAATAGCACACACCTGGCGAGACAACCAGGTCCTCAGAGAGACGTAACAAGACACATAATATCATGTCAATAACTGAATAATAAGCTCAACAGAAAAGTAAATGTGAGTACACAATTAAAGGTCCTTAACCATTCTATGTGAAAATGCAATTTGAAGACAACGTTCCACACAAGGGCTCCCGAAGCTAGAAACACGACACGTTAGCGTTTCAACCAAGGCACTAGTGGCGTCTAGAGAAAAGTAAATGCACGGCACATTAGCACTCGAGCGAGAACTAAGGGGCGTCTAGAGAAAAGTAAATGCACGGCCACTAGCTCTTGGGTGAGTCACTAACGGTAGCTAGAGGAAAGTAAATGCACGGCACATTTATGTTTCAACCGAGGCACTAGTGGCATCTAGAAAAAAGTAAATAAATGCACGGCCACTAGTCTCTCGACTGAGTCACAAATGGCATCTAGAAAAAAATAAAGGTGTGAAAGCCCCTGCGCTTAATAACTGTCTTCACCCTCCCCATGCACTACTCGTGCTGAATCCACATCACGACATTCCTAATAACTGCTAAGTCGCTAAGTCTTCTAGAAAACCAAAACTATTTAGCAGTTATTGCCTATCGCACGGCATGTGCGCACCGATGGCCAGTCGATACGTACGTCCGAGATCTATATGAGACTCGTGACTCGTGATACACAAGTGTCGGGCCAATGAATGCGACACAAACAAAGGTGGTCCCTTAACTCTAAGCCATATGCAACTAAAATATAATAATTTGCAAGTACAATTTATATTTTCTAGAATAAGTAAAAATATGTATGATATTGAGCAAGGAATTAAACAGTAAAGGCAAGGTGTCTTGCCTGGTAGGACGCCTGGTGTGCTGCGAATATCACGGTGGCATGTACTGCAACTTCGGTGCAATCAACTATGCAAGATGACCTCTGATGGTGGCACGGCCAGTTCCATTGGGTCCAGAAGGGTCAAGTTAGTTAGGTTTTGTAGCACACAATTTTCCAAATGAGGGTAATTTTGAAATTTCGTGTTTATAATTATTTTAATAATGATATTTAATTCATGATATGATTTTTGATGATTTTAAATCATTTTAAAATTATTTAAATCAATGACTTGTGGTTTTGATGTTTTGCTAGTGAAATCCTAGAGACTGTTTGACCTAGAGCCTAACCATGTGATTATGATATTTTAATATCATTTCTGGCCTAAGGATATTTTGCATTTGACCTCTTTAAATTATTTTGATATTATTTTATTATTTATGATATTGTTTTGGGATTATTTGAGTCGGGTTCGAATTTCATCTCAATCCGACTTGTAACGGGGACCCGGGGTAACTTAGACTCTAGTTGGACCCATGCATTAGTTAGCCATGGCCCACATTTTAATTAGTCATGTTAGAAAGATTAGTCATAATCCTAATTATTAGGTTAACCATTTAGAGTTTTTATTTTGACCCTTTTACCCCCAAACCCTAACCAAAATTATTTTAAACACTTGTAACTAAGGGAGGGGCAAACTTGTAATATTCAATGAGGGGGGGGATAACCATTGTGGCCGGCCCTAATAGGACTCCCATCTCATTTACTTTCTTTGAGAAGTCTTCTTCTCCAAGTGCTCTCAAGCTCTCCCAAGGAAGAAGCCTTTCTCCTTGGATTTTCTCTCCTTTAGGTAATATTTCCTTCTTTTTTATTTCTCCATTTTGTATTTAGGAAAGTTTTAACCATAGGAATGACCCCCATTGTTGTGTCCCTATTTTGTGTCCTCTTGTGTCCATTATGTGTCCTTTAGGGATTTATATTGTATTATTGTTGTGTCTTGTGTTCATGGGGAAAACCCCCAACTTGGACACACTTTATATTTAAAATATTGATTAAATGAATTAATTCATATTAAATCTCAGATTTGAATATGTAGAGATGTGTTCTTGAGTACTTTACATTTCATTCATGTATCTCTTATAGATGTGTTCATGTTACATATATAGATTTGTGTATGTATATATATATATATATATATATATATATATATATATATATATATATATATATATATATATATATTGTAATGAGAGTGTATCTATATTTATATATGTAATAAATGGTTCATGATGATTATATAATCAAGTTTGTGAGTGTGGCTCCTCATATTATTATTGTCATTATTGTTGTGGATAATTAGGATATATATTATGTATTCTTTTGGCTCAAACTATCTAAATCCGTCATGATTTTTATCCACGTTTTTAATTTCAGCCCTAACTTAGAAATGTCATAACTTCTAGCTCAAAGCTCGGTTTAATCTTCCATTTTTTTAAAGAAGCGTATTGAAGTTAGCTTTCCAAAAACATGTATTAATAGGCCTAATTCTTTCTGTAACTTTCTGGAGAATTATTTGAGTGTCAGTTGTACGAAAGACAAATTCGTTCTCGGTGTTTTCGCGATTTCGGGAGTTTTCGGAAACGAAAACGCGATCCGTTTGAAGTTTCGGAAAGCTAACACATAGATCTATAACATACTTTAATCCTAGATTTTAATTCATGCTGAGATGGTACAATATTGATTATTAGTAGGAGTTACTATTCGGCATATGCATTTTGTGCACCCTTGTGTGTAATATAATGTTCTATTTGATTTTAACCCATGTTAATGTATATACATTATATAATTAAATAGAGAATGCAAACATGAGTAAATGGTTAAATAAATGATGTATGAGGTGTAAGTATCCTATCTAATGTAAGCATGTATAAGTATGGCTTGTAATGAATATGTAGGTTCCATAGTATGTAATGTATGGTGCATATAGTAGTGCAAGAGAATAAATGAATGATGAATGAATGCAAGAATGAATGTAATGTAATAATAGATGTAATGTATGCAATATACAAGTTAATGAGATGTAATATTCTATGTTAACACAAATCCTATATTACCTCATGTACCCCTTACACTATATTGACACTATCACACTTGACACTTTGTTCACTTACACTTTGACACTCTTTGATATGTATACACTATGTATGCCCATTTAACCCTCACTTGCCCCTTTGCCATGTTCACATACACACACATAGCCTCTTAAATAAGTATTTATGAATATAGTTAACTTAGCTATGTATGTATATTATATATATGTTAGCATATTGTGTTGTAATATATAAGTTTATATAACTATTTAAAATGCCATGATTATAGACCTAATGTTGAATACCAATATATGCATGTGTATATATGTGTAGACATATATAGCTTAAAGTAATAGATTACCTAGTGCATATCCAATGTGAATTCTTGCCTATTTGAGTATTGAATAATTGCATGCCATATAGAGTTGGGTGTATGTTGGCTTGTATAGCCTTGTATTGATGTGTGCTTGCTAGGATAGTCTTGGTTAGGCCTAGTAAGACTTGCTGGATTAGAACATGACCTAGTTTGACTAGTGCAGTTGACCAGAGTTGACCAAGGGTTGACTTTGGCCTAGTTTGACCTAGATTCATGTAGAATGCATTGTTATACTTTATATTACCCTTCTGGACATGTTGTGACTTGTGCTGTTCTAATTAGGAGCCAGACACCTCTCTTCGGACAGTATCTTTACCTTGGACATTCAGATATCAGGCGAGTACATTCTCTGATCATTTCATATCCTGCTTAGAATTATTTCCTGTATTAGATTACTTTACTTGTACTGTCACGTTGGTCACACGGATTAGTACTATATGGATCCCTTCTTGAGATGTTATCCTTAGGGAGCATCGGGTACTCTATGTTCTGTGCGTTTCACTTACATGGCGTATCACTATGCTTCGTTGGTTCTTCGATCACTTGTGACATATACTCTTATGATCACAGAGTCTTCCTAGAATTCTTATCCCATTTATGGGTCTACTATGTACCACCCTTCGGGGGCTTACCACCCTTCGGGGGCCGTTACATAGAATCATAACATAACCTGGTTGGATCCTTGTGTATTGATTGGGGGTACGGGGGAGTAGAAGTGGACATGTAAATAATACACCAGTAGTGTAGCATCAGAATCATTCCATAGTGTAGCATCAGAATCATCCTATGCCATTTACATGTCCATGTTGTACTCTGACTCACTAGCCACATGTTAGTTCTTTATTTATAGTAGATATTTCTATTACAGCTCTCTCTCTCTCTCTGTTTACATACTGCATTTCTTTCAGTACCTGTATCTTACTTTACTGCATGATTATATTTTCTAACCTACTATGAACTGTTGAGATGTAATGTGCTCGCTCCTGTCCTGACTGGACCTGTTGATAAATTTTACAGATGGCTTGGGATTGCCTGCTAGCCTAGAGGAGACACAGTAGAGGTTGCATAGATAGCTAGGGTTTTTGCTTATAGTTCATTTTCAGTCATCTTGAGTTGTATTTATGGATTACTGTATTTGAGTTTTGAGATGTATTCTGAGTTTGTATCTTAGACACTTAGACTTCTATCTGTTGTATCTCTTTTCGATTTCATGTTTTATCTATCTTCCTTTATGCTCTACCTTAGATATGATTGGGTTTACATTCTGCTATGTCACCCCCATTCGGGAAGTATAAACTGTTTAGTCTTATACTGTTAGATGCATTGAGACCTAGGACAGCGTTCTACCGTCGACACTGCGGCGTAGGCTGGGCGTTGTTACGTTCTCGAGCCCTAACTCTAGGGTGCGGGTCGTGACACATTTTTAGTGGTGGCCCATGCAGGTCGAGATTCGCATTAGTGTAATTTTGTAGTAGCGCAACGACTTAGTTGTACTACTACGAGCCTGCTATAGGAAATATAAATTAAGATATTAGGATGAGAGGATACTCAATCACTGTTAGGATTCCTTGAGAGATTCCTGGGATGACCCTTGAGAATCTCATTTTGAATTCCGATTTAAACTCATTTTCCTTGTTTTGATTCACCTTTTTCCTTGATTTGAATTTGATTTTGTGGATTCATTGTAGAACTTTGAATCCTGGTATTAGTTGATGATTTTGATAAAATTTTGTAGTTGTTGATTTAATTTTGTATTTAGATTAATATTTTCAAATCTAAGGTACTCAATCACACTTAGGATTCTTTGAGAGATTTCTGGGACGACCCCTGAGAAACTCATTTTGAACTTCAATTGGAATTCCTTTTCCTCTTGTTTGGATTCACCCTCATTCCTTGCTATTGAATTTAAGCTTGATGGGTTCCTCTCGTTTGAACCGATGAGAAGGAACATATCTTTATTATTCTTTCTCGCCATTATTCCCTTGCATTCTTATTTACCTCTTATCTTAAACTCTGTCTCATTACATTAATTACCCATATCTTGTCGTCCCTACCAGATGTACTTCGAAACCCTTGAATCTTCGTATCTTTTGCATGGGGAAGGCTAAGGAAGTGACGTAAATTATGTAGCTCAGAGAAGACGTAACTGGTTATTTTATGATGATCTAAAGGAAATCAAATATGGAGTGTTCCATATGGAAACTTGAGATAGAAATGTGGTAAAGGTCTCGAATAGAATAAAGAGATGTATACTGCCAATCTGGAAACAATTACATTTAGAAAAATTTTAGGGTTATGAGATAGTTTATAGGTGTATTCAAACTAATGAGGATATCAGAGGTCAACCTAGTTTTGATAACTTAGAAAATCTTGGTTATTGATTCTGGGGAAAACTTTTACTCTGAGGCTATGTAGAAGGTTAGTAATGGAAAAGAGAAGTTAATTGTGTTTAATAAGGATATTAAACAAGATGTTGCGAGGAAATGACTAGGGATAGAGAGAACACAAAGTTATGAAAGTTTAGAGATTGTTGTGAAATATTTTTAGGAGAATAATATTCAAGGGTGTATGTCGAAGAAAATACGGAAGTTGATTTTATGATGGAAGATAAGTTTTGTAAGGCCTAGAGATTTAAATTAAATAATACGAGGAGAACAATTTGAACAAGTTCAAGAAATTCGTAAACGGGATTTAGAGGTTTTGGGTCAAATTTAAGACAAGGTGAAAGAACTTGGAAATTTAAATAAATGGTTAATGTTGATTCCTAAATGTGAGGGCTGTGCTTCAAGAGTGATGTTTGGAAATTGGAAATTGCCTACGGTAGTCATGGTAAGGGTTTAAGTAAAGGTTAAATTTTCATATGGAGACTGGTGAGGTAAAGATATGATTGGCAAGTTATGACCAGATGAACTTAAGAGTATCAGAAGCAGATGACTAACTCGATCTTCATTATTTTTGTGCATTAATTACCACCTCTTGAACTCCCACTTTCTAATTGAGATCCTTGACGTTCCTTATCGTGACTTTGATATTCGAAATGTAATACTAGCTGTTACCCTCCAACAAATCTTATATGCAAGACCTAGACGAGCTCATCTTCGTGTAGGTATATCATGTCCCACTAAAACCCGTCTTTTTGTACTCTATTTTCTTGATATGATTTTCTGGTCAACTGGCTAAACTATGACCTCTACCATTATACTAAATTTCTTCTTATTTTTAGAAATCCAGCCTTAACTCAATTCTTTCGACCCGACATGTGATGGTATTCTGCTTGTTTCCTTAGATGCTTAACCTTGTACCTTATCTGAATACTTGACCCGTTGGTTAAGAAACTTGGACTATGTAATTCCTTTCATCATTACCACCCTTATATCTTGTGCTGCTAAATTAGCCTTAGTTTTGCAAGCTTATCTATTTTCGAGCTTGGTCATGACATATTTTATTGGGTGGCCACCCACTAACATATTGTCTAATCAGAACCGGTACATGATGGTCTGATCAACCTATTGCACTTTGGTTCGCTTTTTCATGTATCAATCTACGAGAATGGAGACATAGTTAAACTTGACCCTAGTGTCTCATTCGCGACAGCCTTGACAATTCTTCTTGAAATATTTTCATCGCCTATGAACCTCGTATTCGTACTCAGTCGAATTAAATTTAATCATGACCTGAACCTCCATCATTGGATGCTCGTGCTCATACTTTGATTTCATTGATTTCCCTTCTTGCCCAAATCTCGTTTTATCCCGAAATTGATCAACTTAGATCGTGTCAAGACAAAAATCTATTTGTGATTTGTTGTGCCTAAATTTTTAATTTTTGCCATTTTATGGAATAGTAACCTTTTAATAATTTCTTAGTTGCTTGTTAATGACCAATTTTTATATAGGATAGTAGACAGCCACTACAACAAAAAGACCTATTAATGACGCTCGACAATGAGTTTTAATGACGGCTGATACATAAGCGTTATTAAGTTGAAAAATACCTTTTTTTCTATGACGGTTTGGACTAATTCTGGGCTTTTTATAACGTTTTTAAAACAAAGCGTTATTAATATTTTAGAGCGGTGGCAAACTTGTAATAAACTTTCTGTAATATATTCCATCCCCCCACGATCTTATTCGGAAGAACTCTCCTTCTCCTTGCTCCCCTTCTCTCCCTCTTTCCTCCTCTCTCCAAACCCTAAAATTTTCCTCTCTTTCACCCCACCCCTGCCGCATCTCCCTCCGCCGCACAAAGCCTGCCGTACAAACCCTAAAATTTTGGGGGAGGGTGGAATGGGGACGACGAGGGGGGGTCCTCGGGGAGGAGGCCGCGATGGCGCTGGCGAAGATGGGAAGGGGGACGGAGAGCCTCCCCGCGGACCTCGCGGCGGCGGTGGAGGGGGGAAGGATCCCGGCGGAGATCGTGAGGAGGTTCGAGGAGCTGGAGAGGTCGGCGGCGACCTCAGCTCCATGTCCGTCCTCCCTCCCCACTCAACAAGGCCTACGACCTCAGCTCCATGTCCGTCCTCCCTCCCCACTCAAGGTTCGGATCCTTCCATTTTACTGCTCGGATCGTTCGTTGTTCTCTTTTTGTTGTTTGTGCTGATTTCTTTTGGTTGGTTGGTGAAGGAGGACGAATCCGGCGTCCCTCTGGCCATCCAGACCCCACGCCGCCGTCCGCGGAACCCGATATTATCGATCGACGCGTCGCTCGCCCCGAGCGCCTCTGACGGCGCCGTTGCGTACAGTAGCGTTTTTCTTTCTTTCTTATTTTTTGATGAGTTTTTATTTTAGGCTGTGATGAGGCAGGAATTATAGATGGTTTGGGGAGTTTGGTTGCCTTCCTCGTCAAAAATGATGGGTGAAGAGGTAAAGATACTTAATATCACATAGTTTGATACTATGTTTTGATGCATTCCTCGTCATGTTCTGATGAGTGAAGAGGTAACAAACTTTGCTAATATACCCATGATATTAACATTGATTACTCTGAGCCAACCATTCTATTACCTATTATTTGGAAGAATTTTGATTTTTACTCTTTGTCATTATTTTATTCACTCGTGCTTAAGTTTGTTTTCTATTAGTTTTGTTTTTTTGTATGGGCTGTGAAGAGGCGGGAATAACAAATGGTTTGTATAAAATAAATTGTTAGTAATGTTGGTTGCATTCCTTATCAAACATGTTGGGGAAAGAGGTAACGAAACTTAGTATCAAAATTTACAAATTTTGATACTAAGTTTTGATGCATTCCTCAACTTGTTCTGATAGTTGGAAGTGGTACCAGTGTTCCTAATGTGCCAATGATATTAACATGCATTACTCTGAGCCAACCTCCTAATTTTCTTAATATACTGCTTATTCTATATATGATGATGCATTTTGGGGGAATCTATACAAATTTGAGTAATTTTTAGAGACTTGTGATACATTACCTGCTTACATTTCTCGTCTTGTGTATTGGAAATTTGGAATTATGATAGATTCAAAATGCTGCTGCTAGTCCCGCTGCTACATTTGAATTATGATACAAAAATGTGACTAACTTGAATTCTTTGCTTTTATTATGAAGTGATAATATTTTTGCTGCTACATGGAGACAGGGAGTGGATAGGACAGTAGAGTTTTTCCCAAACCCATACTTTCCAGATATTTACCTTAGCTGAAATATATGGAACAGGGCATGTTTCAATTGGAAAACCAAATTCACAACCCATATTTCACTGCAAACAATTTTTTTCTATTCCATTGTCTACATACCTACAACTTTATTGTGTTCCTATCAAAAAATTTATATATTGGCAATGATGAGATACAATTTGGAGATGGTTTTGTGACTTCCGTTGCAATGAATTATGGTTTTGAAAAAATCTGTCCTTGCAGTTCTACTATGCACTATGAGCCAACCTTATGTATTTTGATCCTGCTATTTTTTTACCTTTCTTTGGTCATTTTCTTGACTGTTTTTACAATTTGCAGTTGTGGTTAACTTGTTTTTACATGGCAGCTTTGTTCCTGCAGTTCTACTATGCACTCTGAGCCAACCTTATGTATTTTGATCCTGCTATTTTTTACCATACTTTGGTCATTTTTTCGACAGTTTTTCCAATTTACAGGTGCAGGTAACTTGTTTTTACATGGCATTTCCTGTAGCTCTACTATGCACTATGAGCCAACCTTATGTATTTTGATCCTACTATATTTTTTACCTTACTTTGGTCATTTTTTGGACTGTGTCTACAATTTGCAGGTACGGTTAACTTGGTTTTACATGGCAGCTTTGCTCCTACAGTTTTACTATGCACTCTGAGCCAACCGTGTTGTATTTTGATCATGTTATTTTTGACATTTGATCATTTCATGAGTGTTTTTACAATTTGCAGGTGTGGTCAACTTGTTTTTACAATTAGCAGCTTTGTTCGCAGGTAACTTGCTTTTACATGGCATTTCCTGTAGTTGTACTATGCACTATGAGCCAACCTTATGTATTTTGATCCTACTATTTTTTACCTTATTTTGGTTATTTTCTGACAATTTGCAGGTGAGGTTAACTCGTTCTTACATGGCAGCTTTGTTCCTGCAGTTTTACTATGCACTCTGAGCCAACCGTGTTGTATTTTGGTAATACTATTTTTGACATTTGGCCATTTCTTGAGGAGAGGGGCTCCTCTTCGCGGGCGATCGACGGAGACGACAAAGAGGACGGCAACGTGAGGAAGAAGCTCAGGCTTACGAAAGAGCAGTCTGCTCTTTTGGAGGAAAGGTTCAGAGAACATAGCACTCTCAATCCAGTAACGCTCTACTTAGCATCTATATATATATATATATATATATATATATATAATTAATTCAAACTAGCTTAGTTAGATCTTCCTCTAATATATATACATACTGTTCTCATGATGATGATGATGTTCAGAAACAAAAACAAGCCTTAGCAAAGCGATTGAACCTCCGGCCGCGGCAAGTAGAGGTCTGGTTCCAGAACAGGAGAGCAAGGTTTGCACCAATACACAAATCAAAATTTTTTTTTCCTCTATGTTTTATTGCTTGTGTTTCAAGGACTTACTTGCTTATCTGTGATTCGGTGAGTTTCCACTAATACCTGTTGTGCTTCTTCTATGATATTTTTTTAATCTTTTTCAGGGTTTTGCTACGTGATGCCGACAGTTTTGATGTGCTCAAAGTTGAAGCCAATGTACTAACAGTTTTGAGGGTCTACTTACAAGTAGTAGTTGTAAATATATGTATTTGGATGTCCTATTTTGAAAAAATGTAATGAAGATGGTGATATATATTATGTATATATTTGTAATTGGATTAAATGGTACTCTATAACATTTAGATGTTTTCTTGTGAATATGGTTCAAAATGAATGTTTTGAAATTGAATTGAGCAACATTGAGCATTGATCTATAATTTTTTGGAAAGTAATATATAAATGTGCAGAATTGAGCGTTATAAATGTGCTGAATTGAGTCTATACAGATTATCTATTCATAACGCTTTCAAACTACGCTGAAAATAAGTGTAGCAGAAACTCATCATATTCATGACGTTTTTATTTATGACGCTTTTAAAAAACATTTATAACACCCGTTTTCATCACGCTTGCTTTGGAAAAAAAGCGTCATGGTTTGTCATTAATGACCGTTTTTAGCCGTCATCAAAATGTATTTTTGTTGTAGTGAGCCCTACAACCTTGATGATTGTTGTTCCCTTACCTTCCCAATTAGGACACCCTAGATTGTTTGTGTGTTGATACCATAGTACTGTTTTGACCTAGAATGATTAGTGTACCTAGGTGAGACTTCCAACTGCTACGGTATGCCCTGACCTTGTATACTATTCCTTCAAATTGCATGATTTAGATAAATTTTTTAGACCTTGATTGTTGGGAAATAGGGACGTCACCCCATTAGTATCAGTTGTAGATATATATAGGTTAGTCCTTGATGTAGGGATGTGTGTCTATAAACATGTAGCTTATGAGATTTATGAGAGATTATAGTATCAACCTTGATAGGATGTACTAGTCTTTTGGTGAGTATAAATGTGTTATGAGAGATAGGGGCCTATATGTCTTAGTAATACATCGTTCCTATGGTAATAGAATGTATTAATAGATGGTTAATACGAAGATAATAGTTTGCGCATACCTATAGCCTATGATCAGTTCCTTTTCATCCTTAGTTAAGACCACTTTAAGATAGGTCCAGTCCCTTAGATATAGGTTCCAGTCCATATTTTATTGAAGTTCCATTACCGCCGTACAGCAGAGCAGTGTTGGAGGTATTCCTAGATTAACACTATTTAGATGTCCGTTTATTATTCCAGTGTTAGGAAGTGTTACCTTAAATATTGGGTAGGTTAGAGGCTCTAGAAGGAGTACTATCGATCTTAAATTTCGAGGACGAAATTTTTCTAAGGTGGGTAGAGTTGTAGCACCCAGTTTTCCAAATGAGGGTAATTTTGAAATTTCGTGTTTATAATTATTTTAATAATGATATTTAATTCATGATATGATTTTTGGTAATTTTAAATTATTTTAAAATTATTTAAATCAATGACTTGTGGTTTTGACGTTTTGCTAGTGAAACCCTAGAGACTGTTTGACCTAGAGCCTAACCATGTGATTATGATATTTTAATGTCATTTCTGGCCTAAGGATATTTTGCATTTGACCTCTTTGAATTATTTTAATATTATTTTATTATTTATGATATTGTTTTGGGATTATTTGAGTCGGGTTCGAATTTCATCTCAATCCGACTTGTAACGGGGACCCGGGGTAACTTAGACTCTAGTTGGACCCATGCATTAGTTAGCCATAGCCCACATTTTAATTAGTCATGTTAGAAAGATTAGTCATAATCCTAATTATTAGGTTAACCATTTAGAGTTTTTATTTTGACCCTTTTACCCCCAAACCCTAACCAAAATTGTTTTAAACACTTGTAACTAAGGGAGGGGCAAACTTGTAATATTCAATGAGGGGGGGTAACCATTGTGGCCGGCCCTAATAGGACTCCCATCTCATTTCCTTTCTTTGAGAAGTCTTCTTCCCCAAGTGCTCTCAAGCTCTCTCAAGGAAGAAGCCTTTCTCCTTGGATTTTCTCTCCTTTAGGTAATATTTCCTTCTCTTTTATTTCTCCATTTTGCATTTAGGAAAGTTTTAACCATAAGAAAGACCCCCATTGTTGTGTCCCTATTTTGTGTCCTCTTGTGTCCATTATGTGTCCTTTAGGGATTTATATTGTATTATTGTTGTGTCTTGTGTTCATGGGGAAAACCCCCAACTTGGACACACTTTATATTTAAAATATTGATTAAATGAATTAATTCATATTAAATCTCAGATTTGAATATGTAGAGATGTGTTCTTGAGTACTTTACATTTCATTCATGTATCTCTTATAGATGTGTTCATGTTACATATATAGATTTGTGTATATATATATATTACATATATAAATATAGATACACTCTCATTACAATATATATATATATATATATATATATATATATATATATATATATATATTGTAATGAGAGTGTATCTATATTTATATATGTAATAAATGGTTCATGATGATTATATAATCAAGTTTGTGAGTGTGGCTCCTCATATTATTATTGTCATTATTGTTGTGGATAATTAGGATATATATTATGTATTCTTTTGGCTCAAACTATCTAAATCCGTCATGATTTTTATCCACGTTTTTAATTTCAGCCCTAACTTAGAAATGTCATAACTTCTAGCTCAAAGTTCGGTTTAATCTCCCGTTTTTTTTAAAAGAAGCGTATTGAAGTTAGCTTTCCAAAAACATGTATTAGTAGGCCTAATTCTTTCTGTAACTTTCTGGAGAATTATTTGAGTGTCAGTTGTACGAAAGACAAACGCGTTCTCGGTATTTTTGCGATTTCGGGAGTTTCCGGAAACGAAAACGCGATCCGTTTGAAGTTTCGGAAAGCTAACACATAGATCTATAACATAATTTAATCCTAGATTTTAATTCATGCTGAGATGGTACAGTATTGATTATTAGTAGGAGTTACTATTCGGTATATGCATTTTGTGCACCCTTGTGTGTAATATAATGTTCTATTTGATTTTAACCCATGTTAATGTATATACATTATATAATTAAATAGAGAATACAAACATGAGTAAATGGTTAAATAAATGATGTATGAGGTGTAAGTATCCTAACTAATGTAAGCATGTATAAGTATGGCTTGTAATGAATATGTAGGTTCCATAGTATGTAATCTATGGTGCATATAGTAGTGTAAGAGAATAAATGAATAATGAATGAATGCAAAAATGAATGTAATGTAATAATAGATGTAATGTATGCAATATACAAGTTAATGAGATGTAATATTCTATGTTAACACAAATCCTATATTACCTCATGTACCCCTTACACTATGTTGACACTACCACACTTGACACTTTGTTCACTTACACTTTGACACTCTTTGATATGTATACACTATGTATGCCCATTTAACCCTCACTTGCCCCTTTGCCATGTTCACATACACACACATAGCCTCTTAAATAAGTATTTATGAATATAGTTAACTTAGCTATGTATGTATATTATATATATGTTAGCATATTGTGTTGTAATATATAAGTTTATATAACCATTTGAAATGCCATGATTATAGACCTAATGTTGAATACCAATATATGCATGTGTATATATGTGTAGACATATATAGCTTAAAGTAATAGATTACCTAGTGTATATCCAATGTGAATTCTTGCCTATTTGAGTATTGAATAATTGTATGCCATATAGAGTTGGGTGTATGTTGGCTTGTATAGCCTTGTATTGATGTGTGCTTGCTAGGATAGTCTTGGTTAGGCCTAGTAAGACTTGCTGGGTTAGGACATGACCTAGTTTGACCTAGTTTGACTAGTGCAGTTGACCAGAGTTGACCAAGGGTTGACTTTGGCCTAGTTTGACCTAGATTCATGTAGAATGCATTGTAGTACTTTATATTACCCTTCTGGACATATTGTGACTTGTGCTGTTCTAATTAGGAGCCAGACACCTCTCCTCGGACAGTATCTTTACCTTGGACATTCAGATATCAGGCGAGTACATTCTCTGATTATTTCATATCCTGCTTAAAATTATTTCCTGCATTAGATTACTTTACTTGTACTGTCACGTTGGTCACACGGATTAGTACTATATGGATTCCTTCTTGAGATGTTATCCTTAGGGAGCATCGGGTACTCTATGTTCTGTGCGTTTCACTTACATGACGTATCACTATGCTTCATTGGTTCTTCGATCACTTGTGACATATACTCTTATGATCACAGAGTCTTCCTGGGATCCTTATCCCATTTATGGGTCTACTATGTACCATCCTTCGGGGGCTTACCACCCTTCGGGGGCCGTTACATAGAATCATAACATAACCTGGCTGGATCCTTGTGTATTGATTGGGGGTACGGGGGAGTAGAAGTGGACATATGAATAATACACCAGTAGTGTAGCATCAGAATCATTCCATAGTGTAGCATCAGAATCATCCCATGCCATTTACATGTCCATGTTGTACTCTAACTCACTAGCCACATGTTAGTTCTTTATTTATAGTAGATATTTCTATTACAGCTCTCTCTCTCTGTTTACATACTGTATTTCTTTCAGTACATGTATCTTACTTTACTGTATGATTATATTTTCTAACCTGCTATGAACTGTTGAGATGTAATGTGCTCGCTCCTGTCCTGACTGGACCTGTTGATAAATTTTACAGATGGCCTGGGATTGCCTGCTAGCCTAGAGGAGACACAGTAGAGGTTGCATAAATAGCTAAGGTTTTTGCTTATATTTTTTTCAGTCATCTTCAGTTGTATTTATAGATTACTGTATTTGAGTTTTGAGATGTATTCTGAGTTTGTATCTTAGACACTTAGACTTCTATCTGTTGTATCTCTTTTTGATTTCATGTTTTATCTATCTTCCTTTATGCTCTACCTTAGATGTGATTGAGTTTATATTCTGCTATGTCACCCCCATTCGGGGAGTATAAACTGTTTAGTCTTATACTGTTAGATGCATTGAGACCTAGGACAGCGTTCTACCGCCGACACTGCGGCGTAGGCTGGGCGTTGTTACGTTCTCGTGCCCTAACTCTAGGGTGTGGGTCGTGACACGTTTGACATAAGGTAGTCTCGAATTGGCAAGAGAATGCGAATGATGGGATTAGGCACGGACAGGAAGATAATCGAAAAAATTTAGATAAATAATATATATGATTTTAGGAAATTCTTTATAATAAATGAGAACTTATATTTTTGCAAAAAATAGTGTTTAGATAAATACTAAATATAAAAGAAACTGTGTTCACAGAAAACTCTTAAGGTTGTTCAATTTAGGTAGAAAACTATCTTTTAAAATATATTTTAGATAATAATTGGAAAATAGTACTAAATCATTTTGACCAAAACTTGTCAAATATATATATACACCTAATCAAGAATAATATTTTAAAATTTGCTTGAAATTAGCTAGACAATATTTGTACTACTTATAAAATAATAATTATGCAATTTGCAAAACAGCAAATAATAGTGGTAATAATATATAAATAATACAACAAATTTACACACTAAAATTACGTATAGAAAATCATAATAATAAGAGTAATAAAGAAATAAAATATTAACAATGGTGTATACATCTACTTTGATGCTAAAATTATTACTAACAATAAAGTAATAAAAATCACATTATAAAAATAACAATAATAGTAATAATAATAATAATAATAATAATAATAATAATAATAATAATAATAATAATAATAATAATAATAATGATAATGATAATAAAAATAATGATAATGATAATAATAATAATTATAATAATACAAATGATAGAAATAATAATAATAATAACAATAATAATAATAATAATAATAATGATAATGAGTAAAGAAAAATTACTGTACTATTCTCTCCTTTCGAGAGAAAGGAACAGTGTTTATTATAAAAAAATTAATAAACTAAAAAAAACTTTTTTAAAACAGAAGTTACATTCCTCAGAAGAGGAAAGTTCATTGGAAGAGGAAAGAAGAAAAAAAAAATTTAAGGAGATGACGAAGGAGGAGAGTGAGGGAAGGAGGGAAGATGGAGCGGCGGAGAGAGTGGGAGAAGAGGGGAGCTCGGAGGGGGAGCAGGCGGCGGCGGTGGTTTTTGATCGGGCGGCGGAGGTGAAGGGTGTAGGCGGCGGCGGTTTTGGGGGAGAGGAAAGGTGGAGGCGGGCGTCTGTGGGTCGGGAGCGGCTCCAGGCGGCGTGGTGCGGCGGTCCGGGCGGACTGGGAGAGGGGGTTCGACAATCGACGGCTCATGGAGGCTGACACCGGAGGGTCGGCCGGCGGCTCGTCGGGGGAGGACGGAGTTTGGGTGTCCGGTGGCCAAGGTCTTGCCGACGATCGCGCGGAGGAGGCGGACGCGGCAGCGCGGCATGCCAGGGAGGAGGCCGACGCGGGTGCGGTCAGGCGCGGAACGCCGAGGAGGCGGCTCGGCTTCGGGTAAGGGTTTTTTTCTCCTCCTATTTCTTGTGATTTGGGGATGGTGCTGTGGGGGGAGTTGGCCATGGTTGTCGAGGGTGGTGGTAGGGTGGTATACTGGTGGCAGTTCTGGCTGGGAAGTGGCCGGACAGTGGTGGTGTTTCCTGGTGGTTGGCGACGAGTAGGGCTGGGCGGTGGTCTGCCGGTTTGGTGGCTAGGTAGTTTTGGGGACGGTGATGGCAGTGGTTGGCGGTGATGAAGGGGGTGGTCCTGTGAGGACAGGGGTTCGGCGCAGGCAGGGAACGACGATGGTGGCGATAATAGGGATGGTCGGAGGACGACAGGACGGTGCTGGGGTGCTCGGTTGGGGTTCCGTCGATAGGTTTAGGATATGTTTAGGAATAGGTATTTGATTGTGTCGGGTGTGTCGACACGGAAAGATGGATAATGTATTTGTAAAAAATAGAATAAGACGGGGAGGGGACACGGACATGATACACGGTGGTTGGAAATTATTTGTGGAGTAATTTGGCTTATGGAATTAATGGAGGAGTACCTGCCTATTTATAGGATGTGGGAATTCCTATTAGGATAAAGATTAGGAATATTTAAACCCAAAATAGATAACTCATGTATTAATTTAAAATCAATCAAATCCAAATCCAAATCCAATTAAATCTAATTTAATTCCCTTAGTTTAAAATCAAATCAATAAATCAAATTTTAATTATTTAACTATTTAAATAAATACATAAATTCAAATAAAGATTTAAATTGCCACAATATCTTCCAAATATATTTTTTAAAATACCAATAATAATAATTTCGAAAATAATAAATATTTTTAAATATCTTTTTGAATAATAAAATATTAATATTAATAAATCTCGAAAATTACATTTTTATTAAAAATGGACTAATAAATAATTTTGAAATATATGTATGCAAGAATAATGCATACATGATTATGTTTTTCCTAGTATACAACAAAATATTATTTATGATTAATAACTGCTAAAAACAAAAGGCTTTGTATAGTAAGAATAATTATATAATATTTTGGAAGTGTATAATAAAATAGAGAAAAATGTTTTTCTAAAATATGTACGCTCGCACATATTCGCACTCGACGAGCAACTACGAAAAATAAAATTTCGTGCGCGACGTACAATACGACTACGCGACGTACAATACAAAATTTTAAATCGGTACCAAATTTAATAATAAAATTAAAAAAATAGTAGAAATTTAGGGGTTTTACAATAATCTCCTCGACATTCTAGTTCTAGTTCGATCGTTATCCCTCGAATCATTCACAACGTCAATTTTTCTCAATCGATCGATCGACATCCCTGAGGCTATCGCATACACCACTCAGGGATGAAGTCATTTATCAAATCCTCAACTATCATTCGAATCAAAATATACTTCTTCAAAATTTTCGTTCGAACCATTCCTCAATTTCCAAGCACGCTCATCTATATCGCATCAACGATACCGTCGCTCGATAGCACCCCTATCGACAGTCATCCCATATTTACTCAATCGAGTTCAACTCATTCTAGCTCGAACACTACGAATCCCTCACTCGACTTTGCTAAGGTCGACACAATCCTTGGTGTATATGTACAGCCCGACTTAGCCAATCGTGCTTACGCGAACTATCTTTTTATTTTATCAAAAACTATTCTCCTATGTTTTGCAAAATAGTTAGACTTATTGTATGGACATTCCGTGGGACAATTGAGAGAGAGCGCACCAACGATATCAATTTTGCGGAAGCAATACTTCAGAGTTTGCGAAAACAATAGAGTATAAAGAATTCAATCGATAGTCCAAGGACGTAAAGCCGTGCTCTGATACCATTATATCACGCCCTGCTCCCGTAGGAGCGATCGTCCTCGCTAAGGCGTGATGCCGCACGAGCCTATATTGCGCTTGTGCAAGGCGGGTTCCATAACGGCCGATTTCAGCGGCTGCGACGGGATCGTCGCACAGAATTCCCAGGCAGAGATATTGAATAATAGCAGCGGAAATTAGAACAAAACACAAGTTATTCAAAGCAGCTCTTTATTGATATTGAAACAAAGGTTACAATGGGCGCAAGGCCAAGTTTACAAGTCTCTCTGTCACGACCCGCACCCTAGAGTAAGGGCATGAGACGTGGGTACGTCCAGTCTACGCTGCAGTGTCGGCAGTAGAACGCTGTCCTAGGTCAAATATCTAACAGTATAAAGGTACCTGTACAGTATATACTCTCCGAATGGAGGTGACATAACAATATACAGTCTCAATCACATCTAAGGCAGATTAAAGATAGAAAGATAGATAGATAATACTGAATGAAAAGATCCACAGAATACAACCAGAGAGTCTAAGTGTCTAAAAGATATAACAAATCCACAAATTCCAAATATCATAATACAGTCATCCAAAATGAAAATATAAGGAAACATCCTAGTCTAGTGGAGTGTCGTCCACAGCTAAAGGATCCTGCTGCTGGTCCAAGTCTGTACTGTCATCTAGGGTAGCCCCATAATAAGTGGGACAGCATGCCTCGTCCTCATCCTCTGTAATATTTCAACAGGTCCAGTCAGGACAGGAGCGAGCACAATACATCTCAAAAAGTCATAGCAGAAAAGAAAATATAATCATGCTAGAGAATAAAATACAGGAAACTGAAGAATAGCATAATGTAAAAGAGAGACAGTAAGTAAATATCTACGATATATAAAAGAGACAGTGCTAGTGATTCAGAGTACAAGATGAACATGCGAATGGCTTAGGACTGATTCATGACTACACTAAGAGTGATTCATGACTATACTACTTTGGATATTTATTCACATGACCATTCATACTCCCCCGTACCCCAATCAATACACAAGGATCCAGTCAAGTTACGTTAAGATTCGTGACTAAACTACTTGACCCGTATAGGGTGATTCATGAATTGATTCGTGAAGGCTCGGTGATCATGAGAGTACATGAGTCACTAGCTGATTCTCGAAGATTTATGCTAATAGAAGTATGAGATACGTGATGTAAGTAAAACACACGAGACAAGAGTATCTGATGCTCCCGAGAGGGATAACATCTCATGAAGGGAACCATATAGTACTAATCTGTGTTACCAACGTGTCAGCATCAAGTAAGATAATCTAAAGCAGGAAATATAATCCTAAACAAGATATGAAATGATCAGAGAATGTACTCGCCTGGTATCCAGAGTGTCCGAAGAGAATATACTGTCCGAGGAGTGGTATCTGTCTCCTATAAAAAGTACAAGTCGCTACATGTCTAAACTAAGGAAATAGACTGCTACAATGCATCTACATGAAGTTTGGGGTCAATTTAGGCTAAAGTCAACCTTTGGTCAACTCTAGTCAACCCTAACAGTCAATCTAGGTCAATTCTAGTCTAATTAAGTCAAACTAGGTCAACTAGGGCTAACCAAGTCTAAACTAGTCAAATTAGCCTATGCTAGTCTAACTAGGTCTTAACCAAGGCTATACAAATCTACAAACCAACACACATACCTATACACATATATATATATATACAAACCTATATACATTTTCCATATCATATCAATATGCATTTCTACATCTATATATTTATAGGCATATACATACACTACCTATATATACATTATATATAGTGAGATAGGAAGAGAGTGAAAGGGTGTCAATTTCATATGTGTGGTATTGTGCAATAGGCAAAGTGTGTGTTAGGCATTTTGTGTGTGTGTGCTAGCTATGAGTGATTGTGTGCGATGTGAGGAAGACATGTGAGTGTACCATAGCAATGAATAATGTGTGTGTATGTGTTGTGTGAATCAAATTTCAGAAATGTGTGAATGATAGTGATACATAGGAAATCAGTGATAGGTATCTAAGAAGAGGGTGTGTGTGTGCTAAAATTTCAGTTTTGTGTGTGTGTATGGTACACATGTGTGTATGAGTGTGCTATGTGTATAGTGTCTCAGGTTTAGTACAAGGTGACAGTGTCTTATGAGTTATTTCCTGTGTGCAGGAAAGTGTATTGGTGTCTCAGGAATTAAACCAAGTGACAGGGATGTGGAATGTGTGTGAGTGTTTGAGGAAAACAGTGTGACAGTTCCATATATGTGTGTGTGTCTATTTGTGTAATGTGTGTCTCAGTTTACCCATTTCCAGATTTCTAGTTTTAGATTCTATACAAACAACCAATGTGTGAGTGAATGTGTGTAGAGTGCACCTGTGTTGACAGGAATTGGTAGGGTGTCGTGTAGCTCAATTTTTTTTGTGACTGTGTGTATGTGTTGAGTATAGCAGGGAGCAATTGACAGTGTATCAGGATTCCTGTGTAATGTGAGTGAACTCGAATTCATATCAGTAACCCAAACTCAGGTAAACTCATTACCTGTCATGAATGAAATCCCAAGATTCTAAATCAGATTAAGAATAGGATTAAAAATAGATTAAGTAGTGTAAACTGGAAATTAGAATTCAGGATTTAGTGTTCTCAGGTTTTTAGTTAAAAGCCAAACTTAGTCATTCGAAATCCATACTACAAACCCAATCATGCATACATATGAACCTATCTATGTAAACTCATAACTCAAACATGTTAATCATGTATTAACATCATAATTAGTATTTAATTATCAATTTATTTCGTAATTTAAACTCAATACCGAACTGTTGCACAGTATCAGAATTTATCCCCAACCTAAAATTATCAATCGAAATGTTAATTAAACATCAAATTAATCACTGACATAGGTTTGTGTATACATGAAGGTGTCCCACGAGTCTACTCGTGTCCAAACATTTGGACACGAGGTATCAAATCAAGTAGAAACACACACAGACACGTACATACAGTGCAGCGTCGTGCGGACATGTCACAGGCTCGTGCACCCGACACACGACACCAGTGTCCTCGTGCACGTGTCCCAGTGTTCGCCCATATTAGGGCTACACCGTCGTGTCCCTGTAACACCATCACGACGTATCTACGAAGGACACGAAGCTCGTATGGGACAGCACTTGCACGCTCGTGCAGTGTAGTACAAATCGCGCGCTCACGCGATTGCGTGTCCGATACGAGACGAGACCCTCTAAAAATTTGTAGGTGGCACGTCAGACGTTGCCCCTAGGTGCTGACCAAAAATGGTCGTATCTTGTGTCGTGTCCAGTGAGAACTGTACACGAGGTAGCAGGACAATGAGCGGGTCAGCGTGCGCGCGGTGCGTGTCCAATTTGGACACGAAAAATACAGTAAACTCGACTCAGTCAAGTGCAAACCCATAAGCGACACAAAAACACGAATTTCTATTCAAACATATTCTTAAAACATGATCGAAATACCCACTGTGGTATTTCGTTGAACACCTACGACCTACACTGATACGTTCCGATACGGACACGTAAAGGACACGAAACTTTGCAAAACCTAGTCCTACAGTTAGGGGACACCTAGGGCTTCCTATCCATACAAAGAAATCGAAAATCTATGGAAGGAATAGGAAGTTACCTATAGGTGCTCCTTCTCAAGGAAAAGCTTCAAAAATGGGGTTCCTCCTAGCTAGCCCCAAGCTCCAAATTGTCTCCAAACTGTAGTTGCCTCCATGAACAGTAGAGAAACCCAATTTAGGTCACCATGGAAGAAGTTTGGATGAAAAAGGATTAATATTGAATAAAATAGGAAGAAGTTTCAATGGAGGCTAACCTTGTTCTTGCAAAATGATGGAATGAACAAAGGAGGCTACTATTTGGGAGGGATTAAATAGAGGAAATCCCAAGATGGCTGCCCTAAAATCTAGGGCTAGGGTCGATCCAAGGGTTCTCCATCAATCCAAACAAATCAATGGCTAGATGAAACCTAGGTAGCCTATCACTAGTCTTAACTAAATCAATATGACTAATGACGGTCAAAATCACAAATCATGACTAGCCATGACTAACCATGACCAATCCCAATTCTAACTTAGTCTAACCATGACTAACTTGGACTAATCTAGGTTAGGGCTAACACAACACAAGGCAATTGATTAATTAATATTTAAATCATACTATTCTAAATAATTATTTAAAATTCCAAATAATATATATTAAATTCAAATAATTCAAAAATGACAAAGATACCCTCAAACTAAAAATGATAAATGAAATATCCTAATCACATGGCTAGGCTCTAGGTCACTATCTCTAGGGTTATACTAGCAAAACACCAAATCACAAGTCATGATTTTAAATAGTTTAAAAATAATTAAAAATTACCAAAAATCATAATATGAAACAAATATCAATAAATAATTATTATAATTACAAAATTTTAAAATTACCCTCATCTGAAAAACTGGGTGTTACACTCTCAAGCTCACTCAAGCTCACATTATAAGTCACTCAGCTCTCTCTCATCTCTCAATTACAACTCTTGAGCCAGCGGATGCTTCGGAAGGCGACGTTCATACATTATGTCCCATATAAGTCTTGACTCCATACGGTCGCACACTTCGAATCGCCAAGGAACTCCGTGCCTCGACGCATCCAAGCGAGCTTCGCACCACGAGCTTCTACCTGTGTCTGCACATGAAAACTATGTGGGTTTCAGTACTCAACTGTACTAGTAGAATGAGCTCCTCTTCCATCCATAAAAAACTGACACGTTTGATTTACTTTGTGCAACATAGCCCCTTCTTATCAATTGTCTTTCTACTCTTGACTTAGGATCAGTTTTAGGACCGACGCGTTGGCCTATTCTGTGTCGCTAGACCATCCCGTGCTTGCAATAACAATGTTGACTCAACAACGTCAACATATTAAGTCGTGCTTGCCTTTCGGCCAAAATCAGAGACGCAACTACGCGAAGAGGCTCCATTTCGACGTAACCGTGCTACAAAACCATATTGAGGCCGTGCCTCGCATTTCAGTAAGACTAACCACATCGCCGCCTCGCGGCCCGTGCTACTTTGATCACCAACTGACCCAATCAAGACTTCTGGGCTAAGTGTTACTCGACCAACTTTGCCTTACGGCGTTTCCTGACTTAAACTCAAGACAACTCAAACCAACTTATGCAACTTATATGCCGACAACATAAGACTCGACGCCACCCCTCGTACCGAAGCACGTCGCCTATGTTGTAGCCATTCTTAGGCCCAAACACTTGTGTTCAAACCATATACACATTCAACTAGACTAAATCCAAAGGCACACACGCAGATTGTCGTTCGTGCCGACCCATCTATATGAATTGGTCACTAACATCACAAGCTATCCTGGACTATAGCCTTGCCATTCGGTGACCCTTTCAATGCAAGTAGCTAGCCCCACTGAAAGTTTTTGAATGACCCGAGCGGTTCGTCCAGCTATGGCTATACCTGTTTTTCTCCGGAATGATGCGGTCCCATAGCGCCCAGGATTGCCGCTCGTGGAAACTCCTCCTTGTCGATAAGTTGTCCAATGACCATGCAAGGCTCGACACAAACTGACGTCTCACACAATCATTCCTCTTCCAATGTTATCATCTCTTTCAAAACCAAATTCAAGACTTCTATCCTTGAGACGCCTCGCCGACCCACGGTCGCGAGTATTCTTTCCATATATCCTTGAGACCCCTCGCCGACCCACGGTCGTGAGCATTCTTTCCATGTTACCTGTCACTACCACTTTTCTAGCTTGAGGGTATTTTGGTCATTTTCAAAAGTTTGGAATTAATTTGAAATTATTATTTATTATTTAGATTTATTAGAATTAATGTGATTTCTGGTGATTTTTATTATAATTGATTTTGGTCCTATAGTTGACTTTGACTAATGTTGACTTAGGAGACTGTCCTAGAGGCTAACCTAGGTCATGACCATTTGGTTAGGTTAAGTAACCCTAGCTTGACCTAAGTTAGTGAGGATTAACTCATTAGAATTAGTTTGAGAAAATTAGGAGTTAGTTTGATTAAGGAATGGCTTGTGAAATCACAAGTCATTATTGTGACTTAAAGCCTTAAGGCCCAACCAAACACTAGTGAACCTAGCCCATTCCAACCCACTTGGCCGGCCATGCATTGGTTTTTCTCCCTATTTAATCCCCTCCTAGAAATTAGGGCTAGCCTCCATTGGGATTATTGCAAGTTTGGAAAGAGGTGAGTCCCCATCTTCCTTAAATCATAGAAATTCCTATTTAGCTCCTTTTCCACCCAAATCAATTTCATTAGGACCTAATTTTATTGTACTTGCTGTTGTTATTGAGAGATTTCAGGGAATACACAATTTATGGATATTTTGGGAGCTTGAGGAACCATTTCATTTGGGGCTTTTGTGAGGATTTGACATCAATAGGTATATTCCATTCCTCACCATGAATTTACTGTTTTATTGCATTACTAGGATGCCCTAGCCCTAACCTAACAGTAGGATTAGCTAACCCTAGAATTTGAGTCCATTACGTGTCCGTATTGGACACGTATCAGCACGTATAGGAATGTGTTCGACGAAATGCCCCAAAGGGCATTTCGACCTAATTTCTGGATTGTAATTGAATAGGAAAATAGGATTAGACCTCGTTTATGCATTTCTATTGCACTGAGCATGATTTAGCGTCGTGTCAAGTCGCACGGACACGCGGACACAGGGTCGCACACACGCGCACGCTGGCAGGATTCATGCCCTGCTACTCGGGCTTGATTCCGAGCTGGACGCGCCACTTTGGCTCACAAAATTTGGCACACGTGTCATGTCCATGACTGACACGGGGTTCCCCAAGTGGTTCGAGCTCTCGTGTCGTGTCGGACACGTATTTACGTGTGCACTGTGCGTACACTGTGTGTTCAGTGCACTGAATTTATTTTCCTGTTTCGATTCGATTTTAAATGCTTTTAATAATGTTTTAACTTGCTAATTAGATCCTATATATCATGTCTAATCTATGTTAGATTAGGTTCTCATAATAGAATGAGTTTTTGATGGAATAATTGGGGATTCGAATGGATTAATAGCATGTACACTGACAGGTTCTGATACATTCTGATGCTGTTTTAGTTCATATTCCTAACCATTAATTTCCCTGTTAATTCGATGTTTCAACCCCTATTAATTCCCCCACATGTTTATAGTTCATGTTTAGTTCATGTTTACTTTCGAATTTGACTTGTTGGGTTTGTTTTCATTTAACTGTTAAAACCTGAGACTATGAACTACGTATTAGGTTCCTCCTTTCTAGAACCTGAGATTGAATGAATGGTTTAACACTCACATTCGAATTGGGTTTTTTGAGAGTAGGATAGCTGATACACTGGGTCTGGGTTTCTGTTGAACTGGAAATGCAGAATTAGGTTCCTTTCCTTCTTATTATACCTGAGTTTGTATTTTTCTGATACTTTAAAATATCAGTTTATTTTCTGTGTTGTTCCAGATTTTAAATATGAATTTGAGCATCAATTTTTCTAGTTTTAAACTGATTAATTGCATGGTTTAAGACTCCAATTTGGTTCACCTATAAGTTTTCTAAGTGTATGTTGATTTTGGGTTGAATTGGTTTTGGATTGGGGCTTAAATCTGGAATCTTAGTTAAGGGACTGTTTTAAACTGAAATTGTGAACTGTTTTGATTTAATGTGTTAATATGAATTAATGAATTGAGATTTTGGGTATTTGTTTGGACTGTTTTAATGGTTCTTCAATATATTAAATCTGAGTTTGATGAACTGTTAGTGATTCAATATATATTAAAATCTGGATGTGAAATGTAGGACTGAAATTGAGTTGAAAACTATTTTCTTCAATGTATAATCTGAGCATGGTTGTATGGGACTGAGACTGAGTTTAAGTACTATTTAAAACTGATTTTGGGTTCCTATTCAACTGAGATATGGGTTATTCACTGCTTTGTTGATTGCACACTGTTTTCAGTTTCACACATACACCTTCATCCTCACTTTCCCACACACTCTTGCACACAGCTCCATGTTGATTCACACACACACACAAGTACACCACACATTTTCTTTTTCCTTCTCTACATGTATATATATGTGAGATGTAATGTATATATATATCCTATATATTATATGATATGTGGGTGCTATTATATATAGGGATATATATGAATGTGTGGTATACTCATAGTTAGCTTATATGGTATATGTATTGCCATATTATATTAATAACTATATCAATATGGGTAATATATATTAGATATATAATGTCATGTAGATATGTGTTATAGGTTGGCTTATGGCATGGTATGCCTAGTATGGACTCTAGAATAGACTGTTAGCCTTGATAGGACCTAGAATGGCTTGTTTGACCTAGTGAGACTTGGTTAGACCTAGTTGACCATAGTTTGACTTAGGTTTGACTTCTAGGGTTGACCAGAGTTGACCAAAAGTTGACTTTGGTCTAGATTGACCTAGATTCATGTAGAATACATTTATTTGCATATTATTATCATTGTAGACTCATAGTGACTTGTACTGTTCTATAGGAGACAGACACCACTCCTCAGATAGTATATATTCTCCAGATTCACCGGATACAAACGAGTACATTCTCTGATCATTTCATATCCTGTATTAGGAGTATATTTCCTGCTTTAGACTATTTTACATGATGCTAACACGTTGGAAACACGGATTAGTACTATATGGATCTTGTTGTGCGATATTATCCCCTTAGCGGATACATCGGGTATTCGTGTTCGTGTACTTTATCGTGAACATCGTGTACTCCTTGTATTTGTTACATTCGTGTACGAAATGTGTGAAATCGTGTATAATCATGTATTCACATGACCTTCGTGTACAATAACATAACTTAACTAGATCCTTGTGTATTGATTGGGGCAGGGGAGTAGAAGTGGTTATGTATTCAATCTAGTAGATTACTCGTGTACAAACCTCTGTAGATTACTCGTGTACAACATCGTGCCATCTACATAACCATCTTGTGCTCTGAATCACTAGCACTGTTAGTTCTTTATATACTGTAGCTATTTATTTACAGTCTCTCTCTTTTTATCATATTATTCTTTCAGTATCTTGTATCTTACTCTCTAGCATGATTATATATCCTGACCTGCTATGATTTGTTGAGATGTACTGTACTCGTTTCTGTCCTGACTGGACCTGTTGAAAATTTTACAGAGGATGAGGCTGAGGCGCTCTGCCCTACCTACTACGGTGCTACTTTAGATGAGTGCCTGGACTTGGACCAGCAGCAGGATCCACTAGCAGTAGATGACACTCCCTTAGATTAGGATTGTCTTTACCTTACTTGGATTACTGTATATAGATTCTGAGATTTGGGACATGTATTTATTTATAGACACTTAGAATTCTGGATTGTATCTCTGTGATGTTTCTTTCCTGGATATTGTCATCTTTATATCATTCTATCTTATCCTGTTCTACCTTAGATGTGATTGAGATATATTCTGTTATGTCACCCCCATTCGGGGAGTATAACTGTTTATTACCTTTAACTGTTAGATGTTGTGACCTAGGACAGCGTTCTACCGCCGACACTGCGGCGTAGGCTGGACGTACCCACGTCAGCGTGCGGGTCATGACACTACCATATCATTTCATTCAACTCAATGCCTATTCGATAGTTCTTTCTCCAAAACTCATCAAATCAACCGTGGTTCATGCCTTAAACACAAAGTCCGTGCATCGTACCTTAAACCGACTTACGTTCTACGCGACGCTATCGCCCAAGTCATACTTTATATGACGGGCCTTGAGTCCGTAAGACTTTTGTAGTTATATCCAGCCGTAGAACTCGTAGGACCGTGCTTGCTACCACTCCGATAGCCTAACATAACTTGTCTGACTTAAACGTACAGCAATTCGACGAGCAAAGGCTGCGTCAAGCCTCGCATTACGGAAACGTGTCGCGCATGCGCTCGACTTCTGAATGACCAAGTCATTTGGGTGCCTAGACTTATATCATAAGCCGTGCAACCCAACTTAACTCATGGGACAAGCCAAGGCTATGCCAAGCCTTAGACGATAGGACCGTGCTTGTTTTATGAAGCATTTATGCGGGCGACGCCTATGACTTAGGCTACGTTCATACTTCGCCTACTCAACCAACTTTCCTTCTCCCAAGTCACGGGATGAAGGATCGAGTGTCATTTTCAAAGCACGCCATGCACCAACTCTAAGCCGACCGTTGGACCTTTCCATATTCTAACTCAATTCGACCTGTCGAAATTATTTCCTTTAGCTATGTGAATTTGTCTCTTTTATTATCAAGCCTACTTGTGCAAGTTGAAAACATGCGATTTATTATGTGAAGGCTAAGATGAGGCAAGTTTACCGAAACTACCCCACCTGAGCGAGCGGTCGCCTCAACCGAGCAATATCTTCAAGCAGCCGTTGCAAGGCTAAGTCCGAACGCCGTCGACGTTTCGATTCCACCGATTGACTGAGCGGGACGGGGCACTACATTCCGGGACCACATCTTCAGCAACATTTTCTGCTACCTCCGGAGGATGAGTTTCGATGGGAAGGGATGGTATTACGGAGGTGCTGCCTCCTATGTTCGGTTCAGACTCGAACACAACTGTCTCAGGAATCTGGTCAGGACTAGCTGCAGTAATTGATGTTGCCGCTATATCTACGACCTCATCAATCTGTTCTTTAGCAGTAATTGATTCTCTGAGCACTGCTGGCTCTTCTTCTGTTGTTGGTTCTTCTTCTCTTTCTTCGATAAGAGAAGACAATTCCTGATATGTCCCTCCTGCAAGCTCTTGTTGAATCTCCATAGATAGAGAACCTTCCTTAGAAAGAGAATCTTCTTTTGAAGAAGAACTTCCTTCTTCAGATTCTACTACATCGTCATGAATAGACTTTTGAGGAGGAGGAGGAGGAGGAGGAGCAATGGGCTTTGCCATAGTGATGATACCTACAAAGATTAAACAAAATAGTCATTATACAAAATCATAATACATATTTTTGTATAAATTTTGTGTAATTGATCTTTATCTGGAGTAGGTGCAGGATGCGACAAGAGTGCGTCATAATCTAAATCCCAGTCATCATCATCTAATTCGAGAGCCGTTCATCCGAGGGGATGGGTTCCGGATAACAAGTATGAGTGGTGGCAGTGTCTTCAACGGCTTTCGCCTTTTGTAGCGAAGTTAAATGCAATAAAGTACTAAGACGTCCGGGAGATAGGATGTCACGACCCGCTCCCGAATAATCGGATACGAGTCGGACACGCCCAGCCTTCGTCGTTGGACACGACGAAGTAAGCTGTACAATACTAAGGAAAACTCAAAGTCACAATGTAATGTAAACCAAAACACAGCTTTTATAAACGTCCCAGAAATCACCAATATCCATCAAGTGTTTTAAAATACAAACTCAGCCGGAGACAAATCCGGTCCAAATGAAATAATATACAATAATAAATCTCTAAGATACAATCTCCAGGAAAATAAACTGAAATAAATAAAAAGCTGCAATATCCAAGCAATCACCAGCTTCATGTAATCTTCCACTCACCTGCAACGATCCTATCAGGAAAAGAGCAAAGTACAACCCTGACTAGACAATATACAATGTAAACTGTAATCCAGAGTACAAGGTGAAACAGGAATACCAGAAAACTAGAACATGAAATGAAACTGAAACTGTGGTACCAGGATGAAATGTAAAACTGCAGGCAATGGATGACAATCAAGATGCTAGACAATGAACACGGCTATCAATGTACAAGGCAATCAATCAATCAATCAATCAATATGCAATTGTGACCATTTTGAAATATTATAACTAATGTGTGACCGGCTTAGGAGCAATCAATCAATCAATGATGCAATGAGTCAATGAGTCAATTCTACAAGGTCCGGCTTCATCGTACGTGACGTGTACGATTAGGCTATCTTCAATACCTATGTTGGGTGTGGTCACACAAAAGCTAATATTTCCCCCAATCCCGCAATGAACAATGACGCACAAGCAATGAACAAGAGAACAAGACAATCGTGTGTAATTCGTGTCAGATATGAGAACATGGCACATGAAGGTAAGACAGAAACAAGGTACAAGTCAAGTCAGTGTACTTGCCTCGGTTTGGTTGCACGAGAGTTACTGCATGGTTGTAATGAATCACCTGTTAATATTTGTACAAGTTATTAGGGTTTTGAAATAAATACTTTTATAAGAAAATATAATATTAATGATAACCAATAATAATTATATACCATATATATTTAAAGATCTTTAAATTAGAAGTTTTTTATATTAACAAAGCAATATTAGGATACTAACAAAATTATTTTAAAGTAAACAATTGCTAATACAATATTAATACTATATAAATAATACTAGAACCAATTACTAATATTATGCTAATAATCATATAACAAGATTAACCAATTAGTTAAATATCAACTATATTTACTACAAATGTACAACCCAACAGCCCAAATTTCAGCCCATAAAATCCAGCCCTGACTCCTCACTAAAACCCAGCCCATCCTTACTCTGTATAAAACTAAACAATAAACTTAATCCCTTCTCTTAAACCGATCAGCCCATCGGTCCATAACCTGGCCCTAAAACCCAGCCCAATCTCTCTAATTTATAATTAAAACCTAATAATTTCTTTAACACCAAACAGCCCAACCCAGCCCACTTAACTCGGTCCATAACCCGGCCCACAGACTACTAATATCTACAACCTTTCTCTCTCCTCTCACACTCTTCACTCAGCGAACAGAACGTTCGAGAATACTGTCGAAGTCCGCCCCAACTCTTCGTCTTCTCCGACGAAGCCTCGACTTCTCCGGCGAGCATCTCGTCGTTTCAGACGAGGCTTCCGTCTCCTCCTTCTCCGAGTAAACCCCAACGCCATCTCCTCTTCGTCTTCTTCTCCAGTCTTCACTCTCTCCAGCTAGGAACCCTAACCCTAGCTTAGTCTGAACCCTAGCCGAAACCCTAGGTGAAACCCTAACCCTAAGTTCTCCTTCATGGCCACACTAGCCTGAACCGTAGTCCATCTTCTCTCCGGTGAACCAGCCCGTTCACCTTCCTCCGTCCAGTCTCCTAGCCCCATCCCGAAAACCCTAGGTCATCTTCTTCCCATGGCCGCAACCCTAACTTATAGGTCGAAACCCTAACCCTTCAGCTTCGTCCTCAAGCTTGGAAAACCTAGATCTAGGTCTGAAACCCTAAGTTCTAGGTCGTCAGTCGATCATTACCCCATCTCCATCTTTTCCGAAACCCTAACCCAAAATAAAACCCTAATTTACAACAGGAAGAGAAGGGGGTTCGAGAAGGGGAATGGCGTGCTCACCAGCCTGATGGGGTCGTCGATCCACGGCGATCCTGGCGATGCGGAGCTCCGTCCTCCGGGGTGGCTCGGCGAGTCTCGAAGACTCCGGATCTGACCTCAGCGGACCAGATCTGGGTCGGCTCAGCTCCGGCGCAGCTTGAGGCGGTGGTCGGCGGTGATCTGATGGCGGCGACCCACTGCCCAAGGTGGCAGCACAGACGGTGACTGATGAGACGCGCACGATCTTCGAGGCTGTGCTGCAGTCGAGATGGCGCGACAGTCGAGGAGACAGCTCACTGTTTTGAGCGAGCTGGCGGTGCACACGGCCCGAGGCGGCCCACTGTGCGAAGCGGCAGCACGGTCTACGAGGCTCCCTGCTCCCGGCGGTGGCACGAGGATCAAGGCGACGGTGGAACTCTGGTGACGGTGGCGCAGATCTCCAGAAAGCTCGGCGAGGCGGAGGACTGTGGCGGAGCTCCGGCGGGCTCGGCCTCCTCCAGCGAGAAGAGAGAGAGAGGACAGAGAGAGAAAGAGAGAGGCAACGTGTCAGTGAGAGAGAGGGGTGTGTACTGTGTGTGTCAGTGTATTGGGAAACGTGTAAATATATAGTAAAATAATGCTGTGTGTGAGTGGTATAGTAGTAATTAATAGTAGATCTGGGGTTGATAATCATAGTGGCAAAGCAGTAATAATATGTAGATCTGAGGGTGTTTAGAATAGGTTAGCAACAGAATTTCAAATTAAAGCAAATTTCAAAATTGCTCTCCAAAAATCAAGTTTTCCCTCCAAAGATTCTAAAAGAACAGATTTCCAGATTCAAATATTCAAACACAAATTCTTTCCAAAATGAGTACTACCAATTTGTTAATTATAAACGAATCTTCCTACTGATAGATATAAGCTAAGCTAAAAATAATCAAAAAGTTTTAAATTAGCAAGTAAAGTCAACAGTGACAAAACAGAATAATATTTAATTATATGATTCTTAACTAACAATTAATAAGGAATTAATGAACTACCAGATAATTAAAGTAGTATTCAATATATTTATTTCTGATTAGAAAAATAGTCTAAAACCACTCACTAGCAGGTTTTGCCATGAAAATATAATTTATAGTCTAGAACTTAATTTAATCAGAAGCATTTACTATCTTATTCATGTAAGTATTTGGAACTATAATCACAATAATCATTAAAACTAAAATAAACTAGGTTAATAGCTGCCATTTTCTCCAATAAAATTGTATATTAATAAAATCCGAAATTAATCATTTAACATCATTAACAGTTTACAACTCAATCAATATTAATAACAATAACAAATACGTAAATTAGTATTAAAATATTTTTTTTCAAATTGAAGAAACCTGAAATTCATTTTAACCGAGAATGGGTCTTCGCAAGAAGCAATATTTAAATTCAAGAAAATTCTAAAAAAAATTCTAAAATTTACCAAACATGATTTTGGGAGTTACAAATCTACCCCCCTTACAAAAATTTCGTCCTCGAAATTTCAAGGATTTTGCAATATACCAAATCAATCAAAATTTATTAAGGCAACCAGAAAAACTAAATGATTTATTTATGTAGTAAAAATAACAAGGACCAACAAGTAGTCACTAGACAACAGGAAAAACTGTAAATGCAAGAAAACTCAAGGACAAGCCTAAAAATAGGCAATATAAAAGAAATACAGCTACTACAAGCAAGTAAGAAAGATAATAGTCCTCTCGGCTGCGCTCCTGCAGCTACTACTGACCCTCATAAACTGGATCCTCCTGCTGCTGCTCTGGTACTGGCTCCTGACGAGTGAAAGCCGCAGGACAATCCCTCACTTGATGAGTGGCAGATCCACAAATCAAGCATTGTCCTAACTTCTGGCGGCATTCCTTGACATGGTGTCCCGGTCGCTTGCAGTATGCGCAAGAAAAGGACACCGGGGTCTGAGTCTGTCTCTGCTGCCTCGGTGATGTCGGTGCTCGAACATGGTGCTGGTGCTGAGGTGGCTTGTGCTGGGTGTCGGTCCGCTTCGGTGGACCCTGGGAACTGCTGGCGCCAATATCTCTGTCTCGCTTGAGCTTCGGATCCATTTCCTTCTCCACTCCTTGAACAACTTTAAGAATGCTAGCATATGTAGTGGCCTGACTAATAGCTACTGCATGTCGCAGCTCCCTGGTGAGACCCTTCTTGAACATCCAAGCCCTATCCTTCGGCGTGCTGACTAGGTTCTCTGCGAACCTGCTGAGTCGGGTGAACTCGGATGTATACTGGGCCACTGACATATTCCCTTGCTTCAATGCTTCAAATTGCATCCTAAGCTCGTCCCGCTCCACATCCGGGAAGAACTTTTCCTGGAATAGCAGCTTGAACTCCTTCCAGGAAACTCCGGGCTCTGCTAACTGGGGCTCCTCCCTGTACCAAGCCCTAGCGATGTCGAACAGTCGCATGCTTGCAACTTCAACTTGCAAATCTTCTGGGATCCTCGCCATCTTCAATGACCGTTCAGCATTCTCCAGCCATTCGTCTGCGTAGACTATCCCCTCATCGCCCCAAAAATCCATCGGGCAGAGGAACTGATATTCCTTGGCAGTTCCTGGCTTTGGCGCTGCTGGTGCCGGCGGTGCTGGTGGAGCTGGCTCCCTGGTCCTGAGTGCTTCGACGACTGTCTCTCTGAACTCTGCGGCCTGCTGACTCTGAGTCTCTCTGAACTGTGCAGCTTGTTGATTCTGGGCCTCCATGAATTGCTGGAACATAGCCATCACTTGCGTGCCATCGAACATCATCGTCGGTGGAATCGGCTGAGGCGGAGGCGGTGCAAGCTGCTCCTGTGCACTGGGTGCAGGCTGCTCACTGGTCCCAGCGTTCGTCGTGGCGACCGTCCTGCAAAAGAAATAAACTGTTGATTGCTATATCCTATAAAAATCACAAACTATCCTAAAAATCATAAGTAAATCAAATTTCCAAAATTTTTAAATATCAATAACCATAAACCATTAATCATAAACCATTTTCAAAAACCATAAACCATTTTCATAAACAGTAAACCATTTTCATAAACCATTAATCATAAACCATAAACCATTTTCATAAACAGTAAACCATTTTCATAAACCATTTTTTTTTATAAACCATAAACCATTAACTATTTATCATAAATCATAAACCATTTTCCCGCGGTTCCTATACTGTGATGAGTTTTCCTTAGCTTTCGCTGGTCCCCCAATAACACTTATTTACCTAAGTGTCATTAGGATCGACCTGCATGGGCCACCACTAAAAACATGTCACGACCCGCTCCCGAATAATCGGATACGAGTCGGACACGCCCAGTCTTCGTCGTTGGACACGACGAAGTAAGCTGTACAATACTAAGGAAAACTCAAAGTCACAATGTAATGTAAACCAAAACACAGCTTTTATAAACGTCCCAGAAATCACCAATATCCATCAAGTGTTTTAAAATACAAACTCAGCCGGAGACAAATCCGGTCCAAATGAAATAATATACAATAATAAATCTCTAAGATACAATCTCCAGGAAAATAAACTGAAATAAATAAAAAGCTGCAATATCCAAGAAATCACCAGCTTCATGTAATCTCCCACTCACCTGCAACGATCCTATCAGGAAAAGAGCAAAGTACAACCCTGACTAGACAATATACAATGTAAACTGTAATCCAGAGTACAAGGTGAAACAGGAATACCAGAAAACTAGAACATGAAATGAAACTGAAACTGTGGTACCAGGATGAAATGTAAAACTGCAGGCAATGGATGACAATCAAGATGCTAGACAATGAACACGGCTATCAATGTACAAGGCAATCAATCAATCAATATGCAATTGTGACCATTTTGAAATATTATAACTAATGTGTGACCGGCTTAGGAGCAATCAATCAATCAATGATGCAATAAGTCAATGAGTCAATTCTACAAGGTCCGGCTTCATCGTACGTGACATGTACGATTAGGCTATCTTCAATACCTATGTTGGGTGTGGTCACACAAAAGCTAATATTTCCCCCAATCCCGCAATGAACAATGACGCACAAGCAATGAACAAGAGAACAAGACAATCGTGTGTAATTCGTGTCAGATATGAGAACATGGCACATGAAGGTAAGACAGAAACAAGGTACAAGTCAAGTCAGTGTACTTGCCTCGGTTTGGTTGCACGAGAGTAGTACTGCATGGTTGTAATGAATCACCTGTTAATATTTGTACAAGTTATTAGGGTTTTGAAATAAATACTTTTATAAGAAAATATAATATTAATGATAACCAATAATAATTATACACCATATATATTTAAAGATCTTTAAATTAGAAGTTTTTTATATTAACAAAGCAATATTAGGATACTAACAAAATTATTTTAAAGTAAACAATTGCTAATACAATATTAATACTATATAAATAATACTAGAACCAATTACTAATATTATGCTAATAATCATATAACAAGATTAACCAATTAGTTAAATATCAACTATATTTACTACAAATGTACAACCCAACAGCCCAAATTTCAGCCCATAAAATCCAGCCCTGACTCCTCACTAAAACCCAGCCCATCCTTACTCTGTATAAAACTAAACAATAAACTTAATCCCTTCTCTTAAACCGATCAGCCCATCGGTCCATAACCTGGCCCTAAAACCCAGCCCAATCTCTCTAATTTATAATTAAAACCTAATAATTTCTTTAACACCAAACAGCCCAACCCAGCCCACTCAACTCGGTCCATAACCCGGCCCACAGACTACTAATATCTACAACCTTTCTCTCTCCTCTCACACTCTTCACTCAGCGAACAGAACGTTCGAGAATACTGTCGAAGTCCGCCCCAACTCTTCGTCTTCTCCGACGAAGCCTCGACTTCTCCGGCGAGCATCTCGTCGTTTCAGGCGAGGCTTCCGTCTCCTCCTTCTCCGAGTAAACCCCAACGCCATCTCCTCTTCGTCTTCTTCTCCAGTCTTCACTCTCTCCAGCTAGGAACCCTAACCCTAGCTTAGTCTGAACCCTAGCCGGAACCCTAGGTGAAACCCTAACCCTAAGTTCTCCTTCATGGCCACACTAGCCTGAACCCTAGTCCATCTTCTCTCCGGTGAACCAGCCCGTTCACCTTCCTCCGTCCAGTCTCCTAGCCCCATCCCGAAAACCCTAGGTCATCTTCTTCCCATGGCCGCAACCCTAACTTATAGGTCGAAACCCTAACCCTTCAGCTTCGTCCTCAAGCTTGGAAAACCTAGATCTAGGTCTGAAACCCTAAGTTCTAGGTCGTCAGTCGATCATTACCCCATCTCCATCTTTCCCGAAACCCTAACCCAAAATAAAACCCTAATTTACAACAGGAAGAGAAGGGGGTTCGAGAAGGGGAATGGCGTGCTCACCAGCCTGACGGGGTCGTCGATCCACGGCGATCCTGGCGATGCGGAGCTCCGTCCTCCGGGGTGGCTCGGCGAGTCTCGAAGACTCCGGATCTGACCTCAGCGGACCAGATCTGGGTCGGCTCAGCTCCGACGCAGCTTGAGGCGGTGGTCGGCGGTGATCTGATGGCGGCGACCTACTGCCCAAGGTGGCAGCGCAGACGGCGACTGATGAGACGCGCACGATCTTCGAGGCTGCGCTGCAGTCGAGATGGCATGGCAGTCGAGGAGACAGCTCACTGTTTCGAGCGAGCTGGCGGTGCACACGGCCCGAGGCGGCCCACTGCGCGAAGCGGCAGCACGGTCTACGAGGCTCCCTGCTCCCGGCGGTGGCGCGAGGATCAAGGCGGCGGTGGAACTCTGGTGACGGTGGCGCAGATCTCCAGAAAGCTCGACGAGGCGGAGGACTGTGGCGGAGCTCCGGCGGGCTCGGCCTCCTCCAGCGAGGAGAGAGAGAGAGGACAGAGAGAGAAAGAGAGAGGCAACGTGTCAGTGAGAGAGAGGGTTGTGTACTGTGTGTGTCAGTGTATTGGGAAACGTGTAAATATATAGTAAAATAATGCTGTGTGTGAGTGGTATAGTAGTAATTAACAGTAGATCTGGGGTTGATAATCATAGTGGCAAAGCAGTAATAATATGTAGATCTGAGGGTGTTTAGAATAGGTTAGCAACAGAATTTCAAATTAAAGCAAATTTCAAAATTGCTCTCCAAAAATCAAGTTTTCCCTCCAAAGATTCCAAAAGAACAGATTTCCAGATTCAAATATTCAAACACAAATTCTTTCCAAAATGAGTACTACCAATTTGTTAATTATAAACGAATCTTCCTACTAATAGATATAAGCTAAGCTAAAAATAATCAAAAAGTTTTAAATTAGCAAGTAAAGTCAACAGTGACAAAACAGAATAATATTTAATTATATGATTCTTAACTAACAATTAATAAGGAATTAATGAACTACCAGATAATTAAAGTAGTATTCAATATATTTATTTCTGATTAGAAAAATAGTCTAAAACCACTCACTAGCAGGTTTTGCCATGAAAATATAATTTATAGTCTAGAACTTAATTTAATCAGAAGCATTTACTATCTTATTCATGTAAGCATTTGGAACTATAATCACAATAATCATTAAAACTAAAATAAACTAGGTTAATAGCTGCCATTTTCTCCAATAAAATTGTATATTAATAAAATCCGAAATTAATCATTTAACATCATTAACAGTTTACAACTCAATCAATATTAATAACAATAACAAATACGTAAATTAGTATTAAAATATTTTTTTTCAAATTGAAGAAACCTGAAATTCATTTTAACCGAGAATGGGTCTTCGCAAGAAGCAATATTTAAATTCAAGAAAATTCTAGAAAAATTCTAAAATTTACCAAACATGATTTTGGGAGTTACAATAGGACTCCTGTAATTTCTGTTGCTGCTGCTGGTTGGGGTGGTGAAGACCCTTCTCCAGGTTGAGCTGAAGAAGATGTAATATTTTGAGTCTCTTCAACAGGATTTTTGCTTTCTGGAGTAGCAGCTCTCTATTTGGAAGGCCCTTTAACAGTAATCTTCTTCTTCTTCTCCCGAAGAGTGACAGCTGTCATGCCCCGATTCGTAGAGTCATTTGTTCACATATTTTGTCTCTTGGAATCGATCGTCCTCGCTTGGGCGTGATGCCGTACAAGTCTGGTATTGTACTTGTACAAGGCAAAGGTGGTACATAATTGATAATCTTTAAATAGAAACACATCGCAGCGGCAGAAGTAGACAAATTGAAGTTAATGAGTACAATCTTTCGTATTGAATAGAAGTACATCACTTCTTGATAGCAGCGGAGATAAAAGGATAACTTGAAGTCGCACAGAGATATATAGAACTTTATTCTCTTTATTGATAATTGAAGAAGAGTACAAGACATGTATTGCAATAAAATGCTTACAACACATCTCACTTTACATTGAAATCCAACTGAAAAATGCTATACAGCTTACATTTGATACTTGGATACAATGGATTACAACTCGATATACCGACTTGGCTTACAACTCAGGTATAACTAATTACAATGTTCCATACATTATGCCCTTTATAAACAGAAGACATCATCTTGAACAAGGAGAGCTTCTGTATGCCCAACAAATCTTCGATGCCGCGGGACCAATCAAGCCAATCTTCGTGTGTAGAATATCCCAAGCACGAGCACCTGTCCACAAAACGTGGGTCAGCACATCATCTATGTACTGGCGAGCAGAATCCAACCCACTCGCCTAAACCAACACTAACTGGTCGATTTTAGCAAGCATTTAATAGAATGATCTTTCTACTTAGGGCCTAGCATCAGTTTACAATTCATGGGCAATCATCATAATGAAGCATGTAAACATATTCTTAGCGATATTCATGTGGACATATCATTATAGCATTCTTGGTGTTGTCATGCAAAGGCATCATTGAGGCATCGTTAACATTATCAGCTTAAACATGTTATGACAGTTCTTACTTCAAGCATCACTTAGCATGTATGTTATGTTTGAGCAATATTCATAGCAAGGCATCTTTCTAGCATACTGAATTTAACATGTTAAGCAGGTTCTCATATTGAAAGACTACGCATAGTTTCATTTACTAGGCACATTAAGCACGCAAGTTAAACCAACACATATATTGAGTATATCACATTTAAGTGATTTCTTACCAATAGCCACTCCCTCGTACCTGCATCAAATATAGGTTAGCAGACATACTTACTCTGCCTGCACAAGACATTCATTAGCATGCATCCTGACTACATGGTCACTGGTGTTTAACCATACGGACGTTGCCATATAGGTCTTCATAGGGAATGCGATGACTCCCGAGAAGGTAGCTAGCCCCAAAGGATGCCTCACAAAACCCGTGTAAAACTCATATTTTTTAAATTATTTTTTATTATTTTATTATACTTCAAATTTAATTTATACAATTTATGGTTTTTATTAATTATTAAAAATGACCTTAGCCATTGTTGTGTTTTGAGCACAAGGCGACCATAAATTTAGCACGAAATATGTAGCAGCGTGCTTTGACCAGTATATTAGCCATGTCGTGGAAGGCTTAGCCATAGTTCAGTCCGAACTAGGAAAACCAGGCCGAGTTGTGAATTGACCCATTTAAATTATTTTAATTAAATATTATTTATTATATTGATTTTTAGATGACCCGGTTGGCCCAAACCAGTCCGAACTGGGCCCGGACCGAACCCAAGCCCATGTAAGCATGTAGTGTGACCAAATGGGGCCATGTAGGCATATTTTATGTATATACAAATATTTTCTAAACTATTTTAGAATTTTATGTGCAATTTCTAATTATTTAATTATTCGTACTTTTATTGGTATTTTATTATTAAATAATATCGTGTAATATTTGTACACATTTTTGGACCCGGATAAGGGTGTGCGGTAGAAGTTCACCCATTGGAAAGATTTTACTAATTTATTATTATTAAAATTTATTTTGCGAAGATTTAATAAACATGATTATTCTATAGAGATATTATTATTATTTTTAGTTGATTTATTGTGATTTTGAATTTTATATATATGTAGATATGTTTAAATATATTAAATAATTGGGTAGATAATATTTAATTTGGTATTTAAATTTTTAAATAAAATTTATGGTGGAAATTTATGGATATATATATATATATATATATATATATATATATATATATATATATATATATATATATATATATATATATATATATATATATATATACATGGTTATAAATAGAAAAGGTATAAAAAGAATAAGAAAAGAAAAGAAAAAGAAAAAAAAAAAATCACTCACCCACCCACATAAGTGGGCGGGCCCCCTCCTTCTCCCAACAGCAGCACCAAAATAAGTGAGCAACCCACGGGTATGTGGGTTCACATAACAACTTATTACTAAGTTTAGTAGTATTAGGTTTTCATCCAAACTTGTTATATGTATATCTTCTTCCACAGACCTCGAAATCCTAGACTCCCAAAACGAAAATTTTAGCTGAACATACCCTCTTCATCTACGAGTTCGTTTCACCAGCAACGGAGTTGTGTGCGCGAAGAACGGAGCATCGAAAGTCAGCCCCTCGTCATCCACGGAGCAGTTTTTCCACTCAAGGTACCCTACTTCCCTACGACGTAACTTTTTACTCGTAGCACCGATTTTCGATCCGTAAGATTTTCTGGAAAGTAGACTTGACCCTCTTCGAGATCCTCTAGGTAGATTTCGACATGGCCATCCAATTTGCTCGAAAAATTGAGACGAAGTTGGAGAAAAACCACTTTTCTGGAATATTAAAAACTGTTTTAAAACACCAACTTGTTGGCCACTTTTCTTTCTGTACAATAGGATTTTGTAAAAACTAATTGAAGGCAAAGAATAACAACATAACCGAGATTGTAACGCACCTTCTGGATTCACTTTTCATCTAGTGTGTAGAAAGTTACACGTTGTTAAAGTTTCACAAAAAAATTATAAATTCAGTTTTCAAAAAAGAGGAAAAACACCCGATACGGCGTGCGTCCCGACAAACCGGGCGAGGTGGTCGCGCACTATACGCATCGAAAGGCGCGTATGGATGTTGTCGACGTGTGGGAACTGACGGAACCCGATTTCGTTGCATATTCGCGACGAAATCAGTGCGTATCCGTCGAGATATCCCGTATCGACCCTTTGCAAATTAAGTCACAACTTTGTGCACACTCATCATATCGCGATGAAACTTGTGCCATTGGACTCAAAATATTTTTCTGGTCTTGTGGGCCAAGTTTGGTCCGATTCTGAGACCGTTGATCGGGACGCTATTTTGTCGGGCCCACAATCCCACTCAATGGGCGATTTTGTGCACGGCTCATCGGAATCCAAAATTGGACATACCGTTGAGTTCATCTCGAAAAAACAAATCTGTAGACATATAGTTTGACAACTTTAGAGACAGTAGATTCTGGCACGCATTTCGGTGCAAAGCGGGTCCAACGGTGGACATCGTTTTGACCCGAAATTACGAATTTGCCCCTGTTCCAGAATTTGACTTTTGGACAGGCGTTTCCTAGGCATATCTTTTATTCCAAACTCGTTCGTGATGTTTGTTTCAGCATCCGGAGCTTCTTGTGGATTTTGACTTTCGTGTTGACGATTCTGATTGTTGGATTTTTGCTGCTTCTCGCACCACCCTCAGGCAAGACACCTTGCCATTTGCTGTTTATTTATTTTAGCTCATATTTCATGCATTATTTATTTTTTTTATGCAAAATAAACTGTGATACATGGTATAACCTGTTAGAACTTACTGTTCATTATATTTCCTGCTATGTATTATTTGTCTTACACATTAAACCTATATTTAAGGGACCACCTTTGTGTGTTGCATTCATGGCCTTGACACATTGTACCACGAGGTTGTGTGTCGCATGTAGAATACGGACGTGCGTGATTGGCTGGCCACTAGTACGTACAAGCCGTGCGATAGGAATAACCGCTAATAGAGGTTGCATGCTTAGTTTGACTTAGCGGCTAATAGAGGATTTATGTTGTGGATACAACATAATAGGAATTGGGTGGAAAGAACAGTTCCTTAATGTATGGGTCATATATGCACTGCCCCGATTGCCGGTTATCTCCAGTGGGAGGTACGTTCCTGATAGCCGGTTATCTCCAGTGGAAGGTACGGTCCTGATTGCCGGTTATCTCCAGTGGGAGATACGGTCCTGATTCCTGATATTCCTGATCCGGCCCATGCGTCAAAGGTTTGTTCTTATTGCATTCACTATAGTACGGTTAGGTACCCTATTACGTGCATCCCTTATTTATTTGAGCAATATTTATTCAGTTTATATGGCATGATATTATGTGTCTTGTTACGTCCCTCTGAGGACCTGGTTATCTCTCCAGTTGTGTGTTCTTGTCTTTCGCAGGTGCTCTAGCTCTAGCTGTGACCATCTCTATTTCTTCGAGGATGATTGCGCTTAGATCGTCTTCGCTTCGCTAGCCAAAATTATTCATTGTATATCTTCTATTTCTTTTCATAGTTGGTAGTGGATTTGTATCCGCCCAACTATATGTATCAATGATAATTCATTATCATTATATGACATCTTTTATTCTTATATTTCGTGGATGAGATTTGATTACTCTTGGTTTACTGCATTTTACGGCTTATGTATTCATACGAGGTTTCCATATATTGGAGTATACTTCGTATGTATACAGCTGGCATGTCTATGTACCTAGTCCTACGTATTTTGGGACTGGGGTGTTACATGTTTTTGTGGTGGCCCATGCAGGTCGAGTTTGTCACTTCGGTTACGTAATTGTACCGATGTGAGCCTGCAACATAGGATTAGAATCTAGGAATCTCATCCATACAGCTTGACCTCTTCCCTTGGCTTCAAATTTCGAACTCTCGTTCGACTTCCTTGAATTGCATCTTGCTTGATTCCTTTCTACCGTTGATTCTTATTTTCGTGCTTAGTGTCAACTAGGAAGATGACTACACTAGTATATGCTCATAGGTCAAATACATGGCTAGAATGGTTATATTGGCAATTGGAATACATTTAAGACTCTAATTGAGTTAAAAAGGTTTTTTTTAAAGGGTGTGGTTTAATGATTAGTAATTTATAAAGTAGGATATTGCCACGGAAAGTTTTAACCTTGAGATTTCTAAATAGTAAACACCAGAGGATTTATAGAATTTCATACTTGGTTTAAAAAATTGACTGATTTTCAAGATTTGATATTTATAATTTATTGGATTATAGTTATACATCCTTGCACAAGTATAAAATTGATTGCTTTTCGAGTTGTGATATTTTTGAGTTTTGGGTGATAAATATACATCTTTGAACAAATATAAAATTTATTTGATTTTTGAGTTTTGATGTTTATAATTTATTGGATTATGGTTATACACCTTTGAACGGTTATAAATTTGGTTTGAAAATGATCTTAGCTTTTAAAAATGGCCGTAGGAATTATTTAAATTGAGTTGTACAACTTGCGATTTTCGTGTTTAGTAAATTTTGAATTTTAAGTGAAAGTAATGATGGTAAATTTTGGTTTACAATAATTGAAAACGATTTTTGAGAATTTTTATTTTAAATTGTGTCCTATGATTGAGGATTTACAAATCTATTTAGATTTTTGGGAAAAAAGAAAAAAGAAAAAAGGGATTTGACTAATGAGATTATTTGAAAATTTAGTTTAATGTTAGATTACTAATATCACAAATTTTTTTTGAAATAAAATATAAATATATTAATGATGTGATAAGGTTGTTTTGATTGATCAAATAAAGTTACAATTTAAAAGTTGTGATTTTGTTGGAATAACTTAGCATGAATAGAAGTTACAATTGATGAGAGCATTGAGCTTAATTTTTGAGATTGCTTTTAATATGCTAAGAGTTTTCTTATGAGTTATTTAAAAAATTTAGAGTGTTAAATTTTTGATTGATTGTGAAATTTTTATGGATTCGTAAATTATGAACTCTTGAGTTAAATAGTTGAATTTAAACGTTAATTTTGGAAAAGGTTAGTAGTAACGTGATAAAATTTTGCTTTGAGATTTATGAGAATGATTTAAATTTTTATGATAAAATTGAACGACTTGCAGTGAATACAATTTTTGGTGGTTTATTTTTGAAAGTTTATTTTTGAAACTTTTGGAGGAACTTGAGTTAAATTTTAATTGTAGGCCCCAAGATAACCCTACTGAGTATTCCATACTAATTGACATGTCACCCATGACCATGATAGTAGTATATACACAAGTGTGGTTAGTCATCTACCCAGCTGTGTGACTGTATTTCCACCTCGGCTTACTCGACCTTCCTTCAATTCTAGATCTTATAATTGCGACCTTCTAACCCACTTGCAATCTGAATAATGATTTAATGGTTCCTTAACTGTATTCATCTAGGAGACTATCTTCTCTCCGGAATTGTGTTCCTAAATTATTTTTACTGAATTCTTTAATTAATTTTATTTCATGCTTTAACTTGATCTTCTTTATTTTGTGCATTAATTATCACCTCGTGAACTCCCACTTTCTATTTTGATCTTCTGGCGTCCCCTACCGTGACTTGTATATTTGGAGTACAATACTGAACTTTTTTCTCCAACAAATTACATATGTAAGGCCTAGACAAGCCCACCTTCCTGTAGACATATCATGTCCCACCAAAACCCATCTCCTTGTACTCTATTTCTTGATACGACCTTGTGGTCAAAATGGCCAAACTATAATCCTTACCATGATACCGATATATTTTCGACCACGGATAGGGATTCAACCTCGGCTCAATTCTTTCGACCCGATATGTGATTGTGTTCTACTAAATTCCTTAAATGCTTAAATTTGTGCTTAATCTTGATTGCTTGACCCAGTGTCCCATCACACTACTAGTAAACTCTTGTAAGTTGGGTAGAATACATGACGACCTAACAAACCTTTTTCCTTGTGAACCACATTGGTAAGTTCACTTAGACTATAAATTCAGAGGACCTACCTTATCTAGCCTATCAAGCCATAAATGAAGAAACACTAGGACAGCTGTATAGGCCCAAACTTCGGGCAAGCCTTGATTTTAAAAGATCTGGAACTATTTAAAATTTTCTTTATCAGTACCTCCCTTACTCATATTTTGACTATCTCACGCTGCTAACGTAGCTTCAGTTTTGCAAGCTTATTTCGTTGTCAAGCTTGATCATGACATATTTTATTGGGAGTACCCACTAACATATTGTCTAATCAGAAACGTGCATGATTGTCTGATCAACCTATTGCACTTTGGTTCGCCTTCGTATATTATTCTACGTGGATGGAGACAAAGTTAAACTTGCCTTAGAGTCTCATCCACGACAACCTTGGCAATTCTCTTTTGAATTATTTTCGTCGTCTATGAACCACGTATGGTACTCAATAGCATCGTCTTGAACCCTTTATTGTTCTTGTCTTTTACTTATTTTAGAGAGACAATGCACTGTACTTGAGAAATGGACCCATGGTATCACTTTAGTCATATGGCTATATCCTCGCATTAAACTACTCCTTCCTATCCCTCAACCCTATCTACCATATTAATCCTAAATTTCGAGGACGAAATTCTTGTAAGTTGGGTAGGATGTAAAACCCCTATTTTTTTAAATTATTTTTTATTATTTTATTATACTTCAAATTTAATTTATACAATTTATGGTTTTTATTAATTATTAAAAATGACCTTAGCCATTGTTGTGTTTTGAGCACAAGGCGACCATAAATTTAGCACGAAATATGTAGCAGCGTGCTTTGACCAGTATATTAGTCATGTCGTGGAAGGCTTAGCCATAGTTCAGTCCGAACTAGGAAAACCAGGCCGAGTTGTGAATTGACCCATTTAAATTATTTTAATTAAATATTATTTACTATATATTGATTTTTAGATGACCCGGTTGGCCCAAACCAGTCCGAACTGGGCCCGGACCGAACCCAAGCCCATGTAAGCATGTAGTGTGACCAAATGGGGCCATGTAGGCATATTTTATGTATATACAAATATTTTCTAAACTATTTTAGAATTTTATGTGCAATTTCTAATTATTTAATTATTCGTACTTTTATTGATATTTTATTATTAAATAATATCGTGCAATATTTGTACACATTTTTGGACCCGGATAAGGGTGTGCGGTAGAAGTTCACCCATTGGAAAGATTTTACTAATTTATTATTATTAAAATTTATTTTGCGAAGATTTAATAAACATGATTATTCTATAGAGATATTATTATTATTTTTAGTTGATTTATTGTGATTTTGAATTTTATATATATGTAGATATGTTTAAACATATTAAATAATTGGGTAGATAATATTTAATTTGGTATTTAAATTTTTAAATAAAATTTATGGTGGATATATATATATATATATATATATATATATATATATATATATATATATATATATATATATATATATATATATATATATATATATATATATATACATGGTTATAAATAGAAAAGGTTTAAAAAGAATAAGAAAAGAAAAGAAAAAGAAAAGGAAAAAAAAATCACTCACCCACCCACATAAGTGGGCGGGCCCCCTCCTTCTCCCAACAGCAGCACCAAAATAAGTGAGCAACCCACGGGTATGTGGGTTCACATAACAACTTATTACTAAGTTTAGTAGTATTAGGTTTTCATCCAAACTTGTTATATATATCTTCTTCCACAGACCTCGAAATCCTAGACTCCCAAAACAAAAATTTTAGCAGAACATACCCTCTTCATCTACGAGTTTGTTTCACCAGCAACGGAGTTGTGTCCCGACAAACCGGGCGACGTGGTCGCGCACTATACGCATCGAAAGGCGCGTATAGATGTTGTCGACGTGTGGGAACTGACGGAACCCGATTTCGTTGCATATTCGCGACGAAATCAGTGCGTATCCGTCGAGATACCCCGTATCGACCCTTTGCAAATTAAGTCACAACTTTGTGCACACTCATCATATCGCGTTGAAACTTGTGCCATTGGACTCGAAATATTTTTCTGGTCTTGTGGGCCAAGTTTGGTCCGATTCTGAGACCATTGATCGGGACGCTATTTTAGCGGGCCCACAATCCAACTCAACGGGCGATTTTGTGCACGGCTCATCGGAATCCAAAATTGGACATACCGTTGAGTTCGTCTCGGAAAAACAAATATGTAGACATATAGTTTGACAACTTTAGAGACAGTAGATTCTGGCACGTATTTCGGTGCAAAGCGGGTCCAACGGTGGACATCGTTTTGACCCAAAATTACGAATTTTCCCCTGTTCCAGAATTTGACTTTTGGAAAGGCGTTTCCTAGGCATATCTTTTATTTCAAACTCGTTCGTGATGTTTGTTTCAGCATCCGGAGCTTCTTGTGGATTTTGACTTTCGTGTTGACGATTCTGATTGTTGGATTTTTGCTGCTTCTCGCACCACCCTCAGGCAAGACACCTTGCCATTTGCTGTTTATTTATTTTAGCTCATATTTCATGCATTATTTATTTTTTATGCAAAATAAACTGTGATACATGGCATAACCTGTTAGAACTTACTGTTCATTATATTTCCTGCTATGTATTATTTTTCTTACACATTAAACCTAGATTTAAGGGACCACCTTTGTGTGTTGCATTCATGGCCTTGACACGTTGTACCGCGACGTTGTATGTCGCATGTAGAACACGGACGTGCGTGATTGGCTGGCCACTAGTACGTACAAGCCGTGCGATAGGAATAACCGCTAATAGAGGTTGCATGCTTAGTTTGACTTAGCGGCTAGTAGAGGATTTATGTTGTGGATACAACATAATAGGTATTGGGTGGGAAGAACAGTTCCTTAATGTATGGGTCATATATGCACTGCCCCGATTGCCGGTTATCTCCAGTGGGAGGTACGGTCCTGATAGCCGGTTATCTCCAGTGGGAGGTACGGTCCTGATTGCCGGTTATCTCCAGTGGGAGATACGGTCCTGATTCCTGATATTCCTGATCCGGCCCATGCGTCAAAGGTTTATTCTTATTGCATTCACTATAGTACGGTTAGGTACCCTATTGCATGCATCCCTTATTTATTTGAGCAATATTTATTCAATTTATATGGCATGATATTATGTGTCTTGTTACGTCCCTCTGAGGACCTGGTTATCTCTCCAGGTGTGTGTTCTTGTCTTTCGCAGGTGCTCTAGCTCTAGCTGTGACCATCTCTATTTCTTCGAAGATGATTACGCTTAGATCGTCTTCGCTTCGCTAGCCAAAATTATTCTTTGTATATCTTGTATTTCTTTTCATAGTTGGTAGTGGATTTGTCTCCGCCCAACTATATGTATCAATGACAATTCATTATCATTATATGACATCTTTTATTCTTATATTTCGTGGATGAGATTAGATTACTCTTGGTTTACTGTATTTTACGGCTTATGTATTCATACGAGGTTTCCATATATTGGAGTATACTTCGTATGTATACAGCTGGCATGTCTATGTACCTAGTCCTACGTATTTTGGGACTGGAGCGTTACAATCTGTGCCCCTACTGGCTCGCCAATGTTTCCTTCTAGGCCGGATCGGTCACCCTACCGTCCCGGGGTACCGTCCGAGAAAACATATTCCTATCTCTTATGCATAAGTTGTCCTATGACCATGCGAATGCGTGTCCGACTCAATCGTGAACATAAAATGCATGGTGAAATATTGGAATAAAGACAACAGTGCGTCATCATTCATCTCATTCAAGTCATGTTCAATGACTTATTCATTTCCATCATTACCATCATTTCATTTGGTGATCTCAACGATCCCAAGCCTCATCAATTCTCATTGTTTGTTCTATTGCAACATTTCTCATTACGTTCCTTCTAAGGAGGAACGACAGCATTCATTCATTTCGAAGGGACCTGTAGCATTTCATTCATTTCATAGGAACAATAGCATATTCAATTCTTTTCTCATGTATCATTCACGCAGCATCTCATTATTCAAGTGATTCGTTCATTTCATCAACATTAAGCATAAGGGACATTATCGATTCATTCTCAGGCATCATATTACTTTAGCAGTTCGAGTGTGATTCAATCAGCAGTTCAATAGTTCATGTGTTATTTATTCAATGATTTCCAGCATATGCATCTATATCGATTTAGCAAATAAAACATCGTATCACAATTATTCAACATTCAAGGTAAGAGACATTAGGGACATATTCATAGCATCACATTATTCCATTTATTATTCATGCAGGAATAAGGAGGAAGGAGGACAGTTCCACTTGCCTGCATAAAAGGGACTTCTTATTCTGGTTACACATATTCCCCTTAAGCGTAGCTCCACCAGCGAGCCACGTTCCAACACTTAATCCGTCTAGCCAGCTCAGAGAGACTGCATCAGTCTCAACTCTCTTGATTCCCAACATAAGTCATGGTCCAACATTCTGATCCCATCCAACAAGCCAACCAAATGCCTCGTGCGTAGCGGGACATTACATAATATACCACTCAGAAAAAGTTTCGTCCTCGAAACTTAAGGGTACAACTCATCTACTAGATTCACTTAGTCTCAACGAGTTATTCATTCAGCTTCAATTTAATATTCATTTCAGCACGCTCGGTCATTTCAAAATAGCTATCCAACTGTACCCTTTAAATTTATTAACGATTCGTTCTGTCTATCTCTTTTTCAAGACTGCAACTTTTCATTGATTCACCAACATTTTTCTTGCAAATTGTCTTGGTCGCAACACATCACTTCGTTTGGATCCATACACATATTTCAGGCGTCCCCAAAACATATACATTTCAGCCAAAGTTCGTGCTAGTGCAATAGATTCTTTCCATAATGTTATCTCTGTCGCAAACTATCACTTCGGCTGGATCCATACACACATTTTAGGCGTCCCCAAAACATATGTACTTCAGCCAACTTCTATGATAGCACAGTTCGATCAGCCACGATATAACTCTCTTTCCCAAATCAGACTTAGCATCCTTTCAATTGACTTATCACTTTATTCACTTATCACAATCACTATCTTCCAGGCCACAATACTTAACATCAAGGACAACTTGGTTAAGCTCTCTATCCGGGCATAATATTTCTAACATTCGATCAAGGGTCTAACTTAGAGCCAATCATATTAAGAGTTCACAACATGCAATCATATTCCTTTCTGAATCTAACAATATTTCTCACCGAAGCAATTCATCTTTTCTAAAAGATACAATTCGACGTTACCCACTATTGATACCGATCCAACATTTTCATCATGAGCAGTCAATTCCATCTCATATAATAATTTACTATTCGATACATAAAACTCAAGTCTCATCCCACGATTCTATTTCCCGCTATAGGCCGACACATAATCCTCAAGGGTCAAACATCTCTAAGGTTCATATTGGAGCATATACTTACAACTTATTATTCTTAGATCATACTCATCACCATCACTCGTTCAATGCCAAAGGTTATCATACGGTCGTCGATGGTCACCCTATTAATCGGTCAAGTCTCTATGGTTAGCTATACCGACAGCTAAACCTAACCATTCAGGTGACTCCCCTAGAGTGGACGGCTACTAGGGATCATGCTATTTTCTTATTCTCAGGGCTAAAAAGCAACCGACAGTCCTAAGGGACTCTACCCAAATCTATGGATATTCACTCAGCCTGAATAACTAATCGCCATTGTCGGCTATGCCAACAAATTGGTAAGTCATCAACTGGTCGCTAGGGTCAAGTCTATCTAAATCCAGGGTCTTCCTCGAAGAAATAATTCCCACAGAGGCTCATTCTAGACTTACCCAACGATCGACTAAGATCGATCTATCAACATTACGGTCAATTCCCAACCCGACATACGATTCTCATCGTTCTAATAATCTATCAAGTAAATTCCCAATGATTCAATTTCTATTTCAAATCCTTTGTACTCATACGAACCCATAAGCCAAAGCTAACTATTCAAGGGTCATCAATTCCGATAGTCTTAGCATAGCTATGGTATCATACTATTCGATCTGTATGACGAAGTCATACCACTAAGTCATAAGCCAACAATCTATATCCCAACTGACGGTCACATATACCGACATTATCTAACACGTTGAAATTTCTCAATCCCATTCGTTTCATCAATCATCAAACTATCTTACGGCATTCTTAAATCTCGTATCGCAAGGGTCGAGTAATTCATTCCATTCAATCCGACAATTCGTGTATCAATTAACCATTCTCTATGCAACACAATTATTCAGGATTGCTACTTGTTACTTTTCTGGTACAATTCAATTCCTCAGCATACATGCACATATGCAATGACTATCCTTTGGTGATTAAGATGGATTGACATCTATTATACCGTAGGGTCAAGGCACAGATTTTTAATATTCTTTTGGTCACCGACAACTTTTCCAAACTTCCAGCTTCGCAATCAACTTTGTATTAGCCACATATGATTTGTATCCAACCATTCGAAATCAACATTCAGATATTCTAAGCTACAACATTCTCTAGCCATATCCATTTACCCATAGCATACTAACTGTCTTACTAGTCTGAGTCATTACTCGACTAAATAATTTCTAACCAAGCCACCGGTTACAATTTTCGACAATCTCGCTACTCAATATAACATCACCGTCAAGGGACACTCGGGTCATCTAGCAACAATACATGACTCCCAGTTAAGTCTCGGTACTACCCAGTACCCACAGATAGTCTCATTGCTATTCTATGGAAAGGGTCAACATACATCTCGTTCTGAGGTGGTAGAGGCAATATACCACTCAAAAACGAAGCCATCCTTAAACAATACCAACTCAATCTATTCCGGACATTCGTGATCTACAATGATCACAACACTTAGCCAACATCTCAGGGTTTCAATATCACAAGCCAACATTCTTAGGGTCTCAAAAGCACTAGCCATCACCCCTGAGTCGACTCACTAGTTCCGTTGAGCTCATCCATCAATTATTTCATTCCCAATTCTTTTCCAACATCACATGCAATTCTCAACTTGTTACAGCATACCCAGCCACTTTTCTTTATTCCCACATTCCAAACAGCATTCACAATATAGCATACTATGGCATCGAGTCATTGTTGGGTTATCTGTGTCCAAACCAACAACAATAATTCATTCAGGGGCATCACAATGTATATAGACTTATTGATGTATATAGACTTATTGTATGGAACATCCAGTGAGCAGCCAAGAGGGTCAACGAACTTTCAGACACAAACAATACGGATGATTGCAGAACAACGATAGCATAATCGCGGAAGCCATCTTTGATTTAATCTCGGAAGCAACGTTGAGTGATCGCAGAAGCAACTTTAGTTAATCGTCGATGCAACTTTGATTTGAAATGAATCAAGAAGAGACCAAGGACGTAAAACCGGGCTTTGATACCAATTTGTCACACCCTGATTCGTAGAGTCATTTATTCACATATTTTATCTCTTGGAATCGATCGTCCTCGCTTGGACGTGATGTCGTACAAGTCTGGTATTGCACTTGTACAAGGCAAAGGTGGTACATAATTGATAATCTTTAAATAAAAACACGTTGCAGTGGCAGAAGCAGATAAATTGAAGTTAATGAGGACAATCTTTCTTATTGAATAGAAGTACATCACTTCTTGATAGCAGCAGAGATAAAAGGATAACTTGAAGTCGCACAGAGATATATAGAACTTTATTCTCTTTATTGATAATTGAAGAAGAGTACAAGACTTGTATTGTAATACAATGCTTACAACACATCTCACTTTACATTGAAAGCCAACTGAACAATGCTATACAGCTTACATTTGATACTTGGATACATTGGATTACAACTCGATATACCGACTTGGCTTACAACTCAGGTACAACTGATTACAATGTTCCATACATTATGCCCTTTATAAACAGAAGACATCATCTTGAACAAGGAGAGCTTCTGTATGCCCAACAAATCTTTGATGCCGCGGGACCAATCAAGCCAATCTTCGTGTATAGAATATCCCAAGCACGAGCATCTGCCCACAAAATGTGGGTTAGCACATCATCTATTTACTGGCGAGCAGAATCCAACCCACTCGCCTAAACCAACACTAACTGGTCGATTTTAGCAAACATTTAATAGAATGATCTTTCTACTTGGGGCCTAGCATCAGCTTACAATTTATGGGCAATCATCATAATGAAGCATGTAAACATATTCTTAGCGATATTCATGTGGACATATCATTATAGCATTCTTGGTGTTATCATGCAAAGGCATCATTGAGGCATCGTTAACATTATCAGCTTAAACATGTTATGACAGTTCTTACTTCAAGCATCACTTAGCATGTATGTTATGTTTGAGCAATATTCATAGCAAGGCATCTTTCTAGCATACTGAATTTAACATGTTAAGCAGGTTCTCATATTGAAAGACTACGCATAGTATTATTTACTTGGCACATTAAGCACAAGTTAAACCAACACATATATTGAATATATCACATTTAAGTGATTTCTTACCAATAGCCACTCCCTCGTACCTGCATCAAATACAGGTTAGCAGACATACTTACTCTGCCTGCACAAGACATTCATTAGCATGCATCCTGACTACATGGTCACTGGTGTTTAACCATACGGACGTTGCCATATAGGTCTTCATTGGTAATGCGATGACTCCAGAGAAGGTAGCTAGCCCCAAAGGATGCCTCGTAAAACTCGTGCCCCTACTGGCACGCCAATGTTTCCTCCTAGGCCGGATCGGTCGCCCTAACGTTCCGGGGTACCGTCCGAGAAAACATATCCCCATCTCTTATGCATAAGTTGTCCTATGACCATGCGAATGCGTGTCCGACTTAATCATGAACATAAAATGTATGGTAAAATATTGGAATAAAGACAACAGTGCATCATCATTCATCTCATTCAAGTCATGTTCAATGACTTATTCATTCCCATCTTTACCATTATTTCATTTGGTGATCTCAACGATCTCAAGTCTCATCAATTCTCATTGTTTGTTCTATTGCAACATTTCTCATTACGTTCCTTCTAAGGAGGAACGACAGCATTCATTCATTTCGAAGGGACCTGTAGCATTTCATTCATTTCATAGGAACAATAGCATATTCAATTCTTTTCTCATGTATCATTCACGCAGAATCTCATTATTTAAGTGATTCGTTCATTTCATCAACATTAAGCATAAGAGACATTATCGATTCATTCTCAGGCATTATGTTACATTAGCAGTTCGAGTGTGATTCAATCAGCAGTTCAATAGTTCATGTGTTATTCATTCAATGATTTCCAGCATATGCATCTCTATCGATTTAGCAACTAAAGCATCGCATCACAATTATTCAATATTCAAGGTAAGAGACATTAGGGACATATTCATAGCATCACATTATTCCATTTATTATTCATGCAAGAATAAGGATGAAGGAGGACAGTTCCACTTGCCTACATAAAAGGGTCTTCTTATTCTGGTTACACACATTTCCCCTAAGCGTAGCTCCACCAGCGAGCCACGTTCCAACACTTAATCCGTCTAGCCAGCTCAGAGAGACTGCAACAGTCTCAACTCTCTTGATTCCTAATATAAGTCATGGTCAAACATTCTGATCCCATCCAACAAGCCAACCAAATGCCTCGCGCGGAGCGGGACATTACAACAGCTGTGTCTGATTTCCGCTTCCAAGTTATAGAAATAGTAATAGCTCCTGCAGCTGTCTCCCCAACTCCCGTAGGGATCGTCTCCAGATATTCATCTGGAACAGCATCATCAGGTATGTCCGAAGGCACCATAACTGGTTCTTCGGCGTCTCCTTCTTTTTCCCACCGAAGACTTCCTTTCATGTTGTAGTCTTTAGCGAAGGAACGAATGGAGACATAAAAATGAAATACCGCCATGCCCTCGCTCCATCAATTAATTTTCCATAATTGTTGAAAGTGGTAGAGGGATTACCAACGTGAAGCTGGTCATACCCGAACTAACGAGCGAACCGGCTGGGTAGATATGGTTCGAAGATGTAGTTGTCTTCAATTCTATACATCAGATGTGAGGGTCTGATGCATATTAACCAATTAAAGACTGGCACAGGAATCTCAGTCCTCTCTCGACCTACGTCGTCAAATTGTACACTGAAACAGTCGGCTGGAACTGGTGGTCATGTGCAGAAGAAATTCCACCCATGGGAGAAGTTTAGAGCTGCCCGGGTATCCGTCACTGAAGTCGCATTCCACGGGGCTTTACTAAACTTTTGGAGGAATACCTCCGCATCATTTTCTGGGCCTGGTGGCAATAAGCTGCAGTTGTGATGCAGTAACCAACCCATTAAATAAGTATAGGGCATATCCACCCTAGGAAAATCTTTACGGTAGGGAGCATTATTGATCAGTTCTTCACCAAATACTCACAAACCCGTATTTATCCGACACACCATTGCCGGTAATGGCCTTGAATACTAAATGTACTGCTGGCCATAGTACGTTCCGATGAATTTTGTCGACTGTATCAGTCCCTGGTACGACCCATCTTTGCAGCCACAGGGAAAGAAAGCCCGCCAGCAAGGCTTCATTTGAGAGCTTTCGACTACCATGCTTTAAAAAGCTCAATATTTCAGTCCCTGCAGGGAATTCTCCAGCCTTGGTGGTCAAATACTTGTCTGGGGACTTATATGTGATCATCCAATTGTTTATCAAATCAGCAGGAATTATTGAACAAGGGTTGATGGTTTGAGCCTTGTTATCCTGGAATCTCTCCTTATCCTCTTTGGATATTCTATTCTTATGGTAGAATAGATATGTTGTCCATTTATTGATGTATGCCAAATTTGATCCACTTTCATACATAGTGGTGCAGATCAAATAGTGGCACATCAGCTCTTGGTATACCTCGACTAAGCGAGGGTTTTTCTTGCTAATTTTTGCTAGTTTCCGGTTGGAGGGAACGTACTCTTCATATGAAACTTTCCCCATTAGTAGCTTGGAGATAAATTGCATCTCATGGAGTGCAAAACCCATTTCGCCTACTAGGGTTGCAAAGGTTCCTGTCGAGCTGATGTATAACTCCATCAAAGCTAAGAATAGATTATTGTTTATAGGTATGCCTTGACTTGTGGAGGCTACCGCTTCAAACAATCCGATAGCTTGTAGTTCTGCTTCGAAATTCTTCATGATCCAAGAACTAAGTTGAACCCAGTTTTTATTGTGAGGAGTCATCTACCCTGGAAGCCTAGGGTTGACCTGGGGATATAGTACTGAGACGTTCATAAACTTGTTTATAAACATCGGTATCTGTACTGGTTGGATCAGAGATGAGCCCTCACTTGGTGTAAATCCAGGCAATAAGCCTGAAAAAGGAACGACACTACCATTGGGAGTACTCGAGTGATAGCCCATCTGGTTTTCATCTCTCTTGAATATTATTCTCCCCGATCTTCCATGATTGTTGGGAGTCAGATTCCAGATCATACGTCTCGGATGAGTAGCATGAACAAAAGAAGAAAGGGGATAATCTATTGGCTTTGTTGGGAGATACATCACCATTTCCCCAAATTTGAATACCCAAGACTCCTTCTTGGGGTTTGTCTGAGATTTGAAGTCAATTGCATCCCCGAACATGAATGCAGGCTTCAAATAATGCTGGCCATCCAGTGATGTCAATAGTTCTTCGTTCATCAGAGACGGCAACATTCTATCTCCTTGAGCCGCTATCAACTGATGTCTTTCCTGGGGATTCTGCTTGTCGGTTTGAGAAAACTCGACATGGGATAAATTCTCCAGATAATTTGATCCCAGAATACCAGTTGGTGAGCCAAACACCTCAGAGAGAGGATGGGCCCCCAAGTCCACTGCAAAAGAAGTTCAAACAAGAAAAATTAAGTTAGTAAAAACTCTAAAATATGAATTCTACGCAAATTCAAGCTCTACACAAATGACCATACATGAGTTTTTACGCGTAAAAAGTTCTCTGTTTTTAAAAGAGAATTTGTTTTATGCATTTCTCTAAAAATATTTTACGCAATCTAAAAATAAATTTTTTACGCGTACTTTTTTTTGTTCAAAAGATTTACGTACGAAAAATACAGTCTTTTGACTTGCATTTTTTCAGTTTTACGCTCGCACATATAATATGAGTGTATTTTTGGTTTTATGCTTCTGATCAAAAGAGTAAAGTTTTACATGTGAAAAATATAGCCTTTTTGACTCGCATATTTTTCAATTTTACACTCGCACGTATAACGTGGGCGTATTTTCAGTTTTTACGCTAGCACGTATAACGTGGGCGTATTTTCAAGTTCTACACTCGCACGTATAACGTGGGCGTATTTTCAAGTTCTATGCTGGCACGTATAATGTGAGCGTATTTTTTATCTCAAAATCTACGCTTGCACGTATAACGTGAGCGTGTTTTGTTCATTTTTTTACGCTGGCACGTATAAACGTGGGCGTATGATTAAGGGTTTGGTCTGGGGTTATCTTATTCCACAAAATTAATAGGATTTCTACCTATCATGGCCGGAGCCACGTTTGGGTTGGTCTTTGCGTTTCTTCGACGCTCTTCCCCAATGATGTTGCAACAGCGTGAACTTCTTCAGATGATCTAGTCGTCGACGAAGAGGCAACTTTCTTGCCCTTGGCTGAGGCGGCGGCCTTGCTCTTGGGTGCCATTTGCTCGAAAGGATTTGGAGGATGAATAAAGAAGAGAATAAGAGAGATGAGTAAAGTTCTCTCTCTCTAACAGAAATCCTATTTATAGAAAACTCAAGGGTTGATTCAAATTCTCGAAGTGACTGTTGGGTATCCCTAAATTTACGCTGATGACTGTTGGATATCCTAAACGTTATGCTTCTGTTCAAAGTATTTCAAATATTAGAAAATTTGAAAACTTTGAAGGGGGTCTTGTAGAAGCGTAAATAAATTTCGAAGACCAAGTCAAAGAAGTTGAGATATTTATGCAAAGACGGTTCCAGATTAGACTTTACGCAAAGGTCAAACTGGGTCAAACTCAAAACTCTACGCAAGTCTTAAATTTAGACTTTATGCGAGGAATGAGCTGTCCATGCTGCATTAAATGCACGAAGATACTGTTCTGACTGATTGATTTTCTGACAAATGATTGCACAGAAGCCGAGAAGTTTGTTGTTTAGCGTGCCAATGAGCTGCTTTACGCTTGAGAAACAGATTCCTCTTTACGCATAAGTGTTATTTGAGCTTTTACGCTCAAGGCTATCTCAGCTACTCTTTTTGCGCACGTAGAGTTTATTTGAGCCTTTACGCTCAAGGCTATTTTTAGCCACTTTAAGCAGGAAGCTTACTTTGAGCTATTTTACGCTCAGACGTGCCTAACAACATTCCTTACGCATAGTTTGTCCTGATTATGTGGGAACGTGGTTTTCTGACGTAGCCTTCATGCCACACTTCTCGAAGAACGTGTGTACGTGCTCTCCTTATTTAATTGGATTATGGGACATGTGTCAACAAGCGTAGAGGCCAATTTCTGTACGTGGGTGACATTTATCCTAATAGAATGCGTAGAGACCCAATATTGATGCTTTTTACGCACAGAAGACAAGTCTATATAAAGACTTCTTTTTTAAGAAAGAGGTACAAGATTTTGGAGACCAGATACTTTCAGAGCAAAGTGATTTTCCAGAGTATTTCTTTTCGACATTTTCTCAAGAACAGAGTGAAGCAAAGCAGAAAAGCATTCGACTGTGCCATCAGTGCCAATTATGTCGATACCTTTATGGTGACTTAGGTCTTCCAGTTGTTCATCTCCAAGCAGTTTTCTTCATCATCATCGTATGGTCCAAGGAACAAAGTGATCGCTCTCAGATCAGACTTCCATAGCAATACTTTCCAGAATTTACTTGTATTTTTGTACATTTTTTTTCTCGTTTTCTTTCGAAAGCCTTAAGGGCATTTTGTTAAGTGAAACAACCACAATCTAATAGAGTTGCTGAAAAAATAATCAAACTCTGTTAGACATGATAAATACCATGGTTCTCATCTCAGGTGCTCCTGATAATCTATGGGAAGAGGCCTTATTGTAATCCTGTTATATCCTTAATAGGATACTTAGTAAGCCTAATGATAAGACACCATATGAGTTATGGAAAGGCCGAACTCTTAGGATTAATTATCTCAAAGTTTGGGAATGTCTAGCTAAGGTAGGAATTTCTGAACCCAAAAAGAGGAAGATTGGACCTAAGACTGTAGATGCTGTGTTCATAGGATATGTCCTAGACAATAATGTCAATAGATTCATTGTAACTCATTCTAAAGTAAATAAAATATCTAATAATACAATTATAGAAGCAAGAGATGCAGTCTACTTTGAGAATATATTTCCTTTTAAGGATAGAATTTCATCATCTTCCTCCAACCTTTCTCTTATTCCATCTACTAGTTCTCATGTTGAAATATCAAGTTCACAACCAGAACAAGATATAGAACCTAGAAGGAGTAAAAGAGAAATGATTGAAAAGAATTTAGGAGAATGATTCTTCACTTTTTGATAGAGGGTGTGTCACGACCCGTACCTACTTTTCAGATACGAGTATGTGTCCAAGCCCAGCCTACACCGCAGTGTCGGTGGTAGAATGCTGTCTAATATGCACAAGTCACAGGAATCTAAAACATTCGGGGAAATTTATATCTCATCCACAGAAATCAGAGAATACAACTAACTCAAATGAGACTGAATAAAGAATGATAATATAAAATGAAGTATCAAGTTCATCGAGAATTCTAGTTACGTCCGGTGGACACAAATCTACTACCAATAGACAAAAATAAAATAGAACATAAAAATAAAATAACTGAGTCCAAACTGCTAATCTTTAAGTTACCCTCAGTTGCAGTGGTACCGTGGTCTAATGTTGGCTCAAACCTGCTCGTGTGCACCTGGCTCAATACTCGGCTAAACCTGAAGAGATTATCAGGTCCTCAGAGGACTAGCAAAATACATAAAAATATGCCTTTCTACATTTTATCATGCATGAAAAGAAAACAGGATATAAGCAGGAAAAGACTAAGCAAACATGAAACATGAATATATGAATGACTATGCATAAATGAACTGCTTGAAGAAACGTATGAAAAAAAGATCAACGGATACCAAACCCTTGCCCCGAGTGTGGACTCGCAGGTTTGAACTAATCACAAATCCTCGCCCCGAGTGTGGACTCGCAGGTCAGTTCAAGACAAATCACCCTCGTCCTGAGTGTGGACTCGCAGGTGCAAACGGTCAACCCTCGCCCCGTGTGTGGACTCGCAGGTTACAAGAATCGAAACAAGGAAATAGCAGTTCAGTTTATAACGCAGTCATCCTACGATACAACTCAATCAAGTACAAGTGAAAAACATGTCCGATATAGCTACAAGGCTAACTGTGAACAAGGACTATATAACAATGAAGAAGCACATGTCAGCAATCAAATCAGGATCAACTGGACAATGAAAGGAGATAAGTATGTAAATAAAGCTGTAAAGAAACGCAAGGTATATTTGTCTGTGGTCCTGTGCTACTGGCACGGGTCGAGCACTGAATCAAGTCCAATTAACCTGTTTGATAATTTATCATGTCAACAAATAAGTTGAAATCAAGGACAATCTATCTACATGGTCTTTAAGGTTTTAAAGTCTATCTTACCTCAACTATTTTCTTAACTTGGTTTCCTATTTATATGTTAGCTACTGACCCTTGTTTGTCCCTTCACTAATCTGACACCAATACTCTATAATTGACTCTACTTATCTGGTACTTCCTACAGTAGGATACTCCCTTCATAACTTTCCTGTTTAACACTTGCTACCTACCACTCTTATTGCTACACTGTTGGCCTGTCCTGTTGTAGAACCCAAACTCTTCCTATTGTTCAAACCTGCTAGTAACAGGTGGATACCCATTCCTAAGGTCACTACTCTGGTACCCTATTGTTGCCCTAACTCTCTGTAATGAATAGCCACGGATACTGCTACTTTTGTATCCACCCTTTACCTATCCTATATCAGGCCTATAATATGATTTGCCAATTGCTATTACTAAGGTTATAGGTGGGTAAATCATAGCTATTCCTGTAAGCATCCCTCTCTACATATATATAAGTATACCATGTCTATGTCCTGCTATACAAGCATACGGCTAAACCCAATGCTGACATTTGAGTACCTATATCAATCCCATTATCTATGATAACAGCCTCTAGCTAAGCCTACTACTTGGTATGTAGGCTGCTGCCCTATATACAACTTGGCACACTATACCTTTGTACATGGTTTTCCGGATACTTTGCTAATATTGCACCTTATTGACCTGTATTCAAGCCTCCCCTTTTACCTAGCAATTTCAGCTACATATGTTCCAGAGGTAAATTTAGACAGTAAACATGCGGGAAAGTGTATAATGCCCTAGTGGCAAACTCCATACTGTTATGTGTGCACAAGTTGTAGTTCAAAATCGAACTGTTCCTATGTTTAGGGATATCCTATATACATATCCCTGGAATCCCACTCTCACCAACCTACATCTATGCTACATACTTCCCATGGGCCCTCCTGTGTACTTGTACCTATATAGGAATTGATACCAAAAAGCTAACACCATTGCTTTGTATACAAACTTATGGCTGCATATTGCTCAATTCGTAATACTACAACTTGCAGTACTCTGATATAGAGCCTGCCCCTCTGTTTTTCTTACTTAGGCCTATATGTACCTATCGTACTAATGCAAACCCCATTGCAACTATTGCATCCTGTGTCAACTGATGGATACCCACTCTGATACCTTTGCATGCTAATGCAAGGTATAACTGGATGTCCACACATGTATCCACTCGACTTGTTCTGTACACGCCACGACTAATACCCAAGCCGATCCTCCAAAATCAGTACGCATGCATACAGGCTCTGATACTCCTCTTGTATCAGAGCTGGACACTCACCAACTTATAACCCATATGTATTTATACTCTATTACTAGAGTGACTCGTACGTGATGCTCTACCAAAAGGGTATATCACTACTGTCACCCAAAAATTTTCCTGTACCTATTTGATTTCCTTATCTAAGACACGTAGGACTACTTGAGACACCTTCATCAATACTCGTGAGCATTTGGCTAATTCCCTTACTGTCACGCCCCAGAACCAGAATACTGGAGAGCGGGGGCAGACATAGCCAGCTACGTATATTGAAATAGAATACATCTCAACTATACGGTCACAGCTGTCTAGATATGAGGGTTTACTACAAGCCAGCAGTCTCTTAAGGTCAAGCCTATTGTCTCAATCTCAAGCAATTAACAGAGTTACAAGATATTAGAGCATCAAATATATATATAAGGCGTCCCAAATATTACATATTGGATGATCATGAAGCTAGTCGTACAAAATGATAGGACAAGCAAGAGTTCAGTCATACATGATCAACCCTAGGATTTGTTAATCATGTTTATAGCCCGTAGGCAGACAGTAAGTAAATGTGCATCGAGCTAACAGGTGCTCGTCGGCTAAACGCCTCAAAAGAATAAATTTATATATAAGTGGGTGAAACAAAAGGAAAACCCACTCTTGGCCCGGGTTCCGTCTAGTTGTCACCATTGGGCTGGAAGCTTGGTAGATCCTCGGGAGCTGCTCCGAAATCTGGCCACACAAAACCAGCTGGGTCAAACCCCAGAAAGAGCAAGTGCCACAAAGGAGGCCACAATAAGAACAAAAGCCAGCATATCAGAACATAAAGAATAAAAGAAGTACAAGTAGTAAAGTACACAGGACGATAAACGACTAGGGACGTGGAACCATTCCGGGAGCCAGGTTACAATCCTTAAACCAAACAAGGACCGGGATTGTACCCCTTAGCCCGAATAGCTCACTGTCTCTACCCATTTATCGTTAGAGATAAGTAAAACAATCATGATCAAGAGTTCCAGGTACAGGGGCTAGACAAGACTTAGACAGAGCTGGACACCATTCATTCACAATCGGCCAAGCAAGTACTACGGCTTACTACTTTAACTAACTAGGGTTATCAAAAACCTAATTACTAACAAGATGCAAGTGAGAATTCCAGTCCCAAGCCCTGCAGACTATCCAGTTATCCTTCCGCGGGTTGAGAGTTATAGGTGGGTACATTGCCCGGGAGACAAATGTACCCTTAGGTGACTTAGAGGGTGCAACACATGACAGTGTGCTGGAAATGTGCTCTACTCATCGGCAAGCTACAAGTCCATTAAAGCATCCAGATAACGAGATTGCCTGTGACTGGAAATTCTCCATGTTCTAGTTTGATCTAATCATTAGCCTAATCCAATTTAGCGTGAGTCCCTGGCCGTGGTACCCAGGAAGTCACGTCCTAGACATGATGCGAGACAAGACAAGTGGATTGTACAAACAAGCAAGCAGGAGCACCCACGGTGTCAAGTTGATTATATGAGTCAAGTTACAAGTTACAAGTCAAGTCAGGAGTGCGCCGCCACGGGCCACTATCAAGTTATCAAGATAAATCATGTCAGGGTACTGTCAGGAGTGCGCCACTACGGGCCACTATCAAGTCAGGTTGGTCATGTCAGGAGTGCACCACTACGGGTCACTGTCGTGTTATGCTAGTTCCTTATCATGCCATGCCATGTACAATAGTCATTCCAAACATATTAAGTAAAATCAAGTTCATGACAAAAGGCGTAAGGATATAAAATGGACGTAAAATATCTAATAAAATACCAATATATATAGGACTATAGAAGAGCCAAGCTTAAAGAAATAACCAAAACTCCAAAAGCCAATGGATTGCGCAAGGGGTCAGGGAGTTGGATTGTGCAGGTGTCAGTTGCGCAGGGTGCCAAGTGCGCAGGGGCACAGGGCATAGGGGCAGATTGCGCATGAACAGACTGCGCAGAAGTGAACTGCGCATGGGTGGATTGCGCAGGAACAGACTGCGCAGAAGTCAACTGTGCATGGGTGGATTGCGTAGGGGTTACTTTGCGCATGGCTGGCTTGCGCATGGATGGCTTGCGCCAGCGCAATCCAGCACAGCGCAAAGCACTGGCTGAGGTCATGCGCAATCGGCCCTGCACTAAAGAGCACAGGCCGGGGGTGCGCAATCGGCCATGCGCTAAAGAGCGCAAGGCAGAGGGATGTTCTTCCTGGCCGAGAGCAGGTCCAAGAACACCAAGAACTTCAATTCTTCATAACTTTGTCAAATCAAAACCAAATCTAGATTTTCAAAGTTCTAACTTGAGTAAAATCGAATTCTCTTCCACATGGAAGCATCAAAACATGCAAAAATCGAAGTTTAATAGATCAAAACCAAGGATTTTTGAAAATGGTTAAAACCTAGATCTAGAAGAATGAAAGCTCCAAATCATAAAATGTCAAGTTCTAAAGTTGTTCTTCATGGCCTAATCTAGTTAATGGACAAATAAAAAGTGGTGCTTATTTGATGGCAAGGTGCACTTGCCTATGGGTTGGGGAGTTGTGTGGAAGAAGGAAGAAGATGGAGAAGTTAATGGAGAATAAAGAGGAGAGAGGAAGGTTGGTGGAGATATAATGAGGGTGGGTGTGTTGTGTTGAGGGTAGAGTGTAGGTTAAAGTGTACCAATTCATATTAAACCAAACCTAATCAAACCAACCCAATTCCACAAAATAAAACCAAGCCATGGTCCAAACCTATTTACGAGAAACCAAAATCTGCAAGTCGAGAAAATAAAATACGTTCCAAAATCAAATTACGAGTATAAATACGAAATACAGGAAATGGGGGTGACAACTCTACCCACCTTCAAAGAATTTTGTCCTCGGAATTTAATCAAGGAGCTAGAGATTGCCACGACAAGCTATGCTAAGCACAGACAAGCTACACTAAGCAGTTCAATCATACAATCATACAATGCAAGCAAGGAAAGGGAAAGCGTAAGGCATAAGAAAGACATTATACCTCACGAGTCAAACAGGTAGGGATATCGCGATCGGATGTCGTCCTCACGCTCCCACATTGACTCACCTAGAGAGTGATGTCCCCAAGCAACACGGACTAAGTTAATAGTCTTATTCTTGAGATCTTTTCTCTCCGGTCCAATATAGACACGGGCCTCTCCTCATACGAAAGGTTGGTACCAACAACCAATTCCGAATGATCTAAGATATAGCTCGGGTCCGAGATGTACCGTCTTAATTGGGATATATGGAATACATCATGTACCTCACTTAGCGACGGCGGAAGAGCGAGACGATTGGACACATCGCCTACTCGCTCTAGAATATCGAACGGCCCTATATACCTAGGACTAAGCTTTCCCCGTACGCCAAAACGAATGACGCCGCGGGTAGGCGAGATCCTAAGGAATACATGGTCGCCGACGGCAAATTCTAAGGGACGCCGATGAGCATCGGCCCAATGGCGCTGGCGATCCTGAGCAACTCGGAGGTGATCTCTGACTTTCCTGACCACTTCAACCGTCTGAGAAATTAGTTCTGGACTGAGTATCTGCCTCTCTCCGACATCGTCCCATGCTAACGGGGATCTGTACTTCCTGCCATACAGAGCCTCGAAGGGTGCCATCTGGATACTGGCCTGGAAACTATTGTTGTACGAGAATTCCACCAGGTGCAGGTGATCCTCCCACGAACCACTGAAGTCAAGGGTACACGACCGCAACATATCTTCGAGGGTTTGTATAGTGCGCTCCGATTGCCCATCTGTCTGTGGATGATACGCTGAGCTGAACTTGAGACGAGTCCCCAAACTTTGATGAAGACTGCGCCAGAAGTGCGATGTGAATCTCGTATCCCTGTCTGATACTATGCTGACTGGTACTCCGTGAAGTCTGACGATCTGCCTGAGATATATCTCTGCTAGCTGTGCCGTCGACTGTCCAACTTTAAATGGAAGAAAGTGTGCCACCTTGGTAAGCCTGTCCACAATGACCCAAATAGCATCTCTGCCTGCCGGAGATCTGGGTAACCCAGTCACGAAATCCATGGTAAGGTGTTTCCATTTCTATTCTGGGATCGGTAAAGGTTGAAGAAGTCCAGCTGGCCTCTGATGTTCAGCCTTGACTTGTTGGCAAACCAAACATCGAGAGACATACCGGGCTATCTCTCTCTTCATACCATTCCACCAAAAGTGTTGACGAATATCTCTGTACATCTTCGTGCTGCCTGGGTGGATGGAATACTGCAAACTGTGAGCCTCTGCCATGACTTCCTGTCTGATATCTCCACTGGGTACACAAAAACACGTGCCGTGTCGAAGTGTACCATCCTCATGAATACATAACTCTGGCCTTCTTCCTGCTTCACACTCTGCTCTGAGCTGCTGAATCTTGGAATCGGTTAACTGTGCTGTCCGGATCCTTTCAACTATGGTGGACTGAATCTATAGGCTGGCCATCAAGGCCACATTGGAAGGAAGAACCACTTCAATTCCCATCTTCTAAAGATCCAACAATAACTCTGGTTGCGCCGTCAGGAAATAAACTCCGGCTCTCCGGCTCAACGCATCTGCTACAACGTTGGCCTTCCCTGGATGATACTGCAAATCCACATCGTAGTCCACCAGTAGCTCGAGCCATCTTCTCTGCCGCATATTAAGATCCTTCTGGGTGAAAACATACTTCAGGCTCTTATGATCAGTAAAGATCTCCACTCTATCTCCGTACAAGTAGTGCCTCCACAACTTAAGTGCAAACACTACTGCTGCTAGCTCCAAGTCGTGGGTCAGGTAATTCTTCTCATGATCACGAAGTTGACGTGATGCATAAGCAATTACCTTCCCATGCTGCATCAAAACACATCCCAATCCTCTGCCTGAAGCGTCGCAATAAACTGTGAATCCTCCGGTCCTATCTGGAAGGGTGAGAATGGGAGCCGTTATCAAACTCCGCTTCAACTTCTCAAATGATTCCTGACATTCTGTTGTCCAAACGAACGGCACATCCTTGCGGGTCAACTGGGTCATCGGCGCTAAAATCCTTGCAAAATCAGAGACGAATCGCCGGTAGTAGCCGGCCAATCCAAAAAAGCTGCAAACTTCTGCCACTGAGCTGGGTACTGGCCATGCCTCGATAGCCACAATCTTCTGGGGATCCACTTCCACTCCTCCTCTGGTAATGATGTGATCCAAGTAAGAAATGTGATCGAGCCAGAACTCGTATTTACTGAACTTGGCGTACAACTGGTGCTCTCTGAGAATCTGGAGGACAATTCTGAGATGCTGTTCGTGCTCTGCTTCACTCTTGCTGTAGACCAGGATGTCATCAAGGAACACTATCACAAACTGATCCAAGTAAGGCATGAAAATACGGTTCATGAGGTCCATGAACACTGCCGACGCATTGGTCTCTACAAAGGGCATAACTAGAAACTCCCAATGCCCGTACCTAGATCTGAACGCCGTCTTCGGGATGTCCTGTTCTCTGACTCTGATCTGGTGGTATCCTGACCGCAAGTCTATCTTCGAGAAAACTGAAGCTCCCTTGAGTTGATCAAACAAGTCATCTATCCTCGGGAGAGGGTATCTGTTCTTGATTGTCACTGAGTTCAAGGTACGATAATCAACACATAGCCTGGACGTACCATCCTTCTTTTTCACAAGAAGCATCGGGGCTCCCCAAGGCGATCCACTAGCACGAATGAATCCCTTGGTTCTAAGTTCTTCAATCATCTTGTACAAAATCTCCAACTCTGAAGGCGCCATTCTGTAGACTCGCTCTGATACTGGTGCTGTCCCGGGAATCAAGTCAACGGTGAACTCGATCTCCCGCTCTGGTGGCATCCCTGGAAGTTCCTCTGGGAAGACATCTGGAAACTCTTCAACTATTCGGGGCAACTGCACTGCTGCTACTGCCATCCGCAATACTGGGGGAGAAGGTTCCACGGCGCCTCTGGAAAATGAAAACTCTGGCTCTCCGGGAATACTAAAGACAACTCTGCCAGCATGGCAGTCTATCCTAGCATAATGGTTCCTCAACCAATCCATGCCTAGAACTACATTATAGTCTGCCATAGGGAACTCTCTGAGCCTAGCGGGGAACTCTCTACCGCTAACTACGATCCGACACGAGGAAAACACTCGATCTACTCCACAAGACCATTACCAGTAAGTATATTGAGCCTCACTGATAATGACTCGGGCTCCAATCCTATCCGTGTCGTGAATCGTGCAGACATGAATGAATGCGATGCACCAGAATCAAATAATACAGATGCTGGAAAGGTGTTGACGAGAATAGTACATGCCACTACCTCACCTGGTACAACTTCTTCTTCCATGGTCATCATCATAGCCTGACCTCTAGCTGCGGGTCCTCTCTGCTGGAAACCCCTCTGTCGGTTCTGTACTGGAGCCTGGGTGAACTGCTGCTAGTTCTGCTGCTGAAAGGCCTGGGCCTGGGGCAACAATGGCCTCGGGTACTGTTGTTGCTGCTGCTGCTGGACTGGAACTGGGGCTGGTCCTCTCACCGAAGAACTAGAAAGGTTGGATGATGATGGACCTCCCCTATTCGGGCAGGTCCCTATCTGGTGGTCTGCTCCTTCACAAGCCAGGCACAATCCCTGTGCCCTACGACACTCTGCCACTACATGGCCCAGCTTCCCGCAATGCGAACATCCTACCGTGGAAGACTGCTTCTGCTTCGGCTGCTGCGGATACGTCGGGGTTGAATGCTGAACAGACGTCACTAAGGCCGCCCGCCTCGGAGTTCCAATGGTCAATCCCCTAGCTGCCGGGGCTGGAGCTGATGATTGGTGTATCTGGTTGTGGGATCGCTTCCTGCCTCCGGTCCTGTCCACAATTCTACGGGAGGTATACTCATGCCTCCTAGCTGCCTTCAACACTGCATCGAACGTCTGGTGCTCGAACTGCTCCACAGCCAATAATATCTCTAAGTGCAGCCCTTGCTGGAACCGCTGAGCCCTGTCGAACTCGGTCGCCACCAAAGTGGGGGCGAACCTACTCAGCCTGGAAAACTCGGTCACATAGCCATTGACCGTCCTGCCTCCTTGCTTCAAGTTGGTGAATCTGGTCTGCAGGTCGTACCGTGCCACCGCATCGAAGTACTTTGTCTGGAACCTCTCTCTGAACGTCGCCCAAGTAACTGGTGCTGCTAATCCCATGGCCTGAGCTGCCCACCAATCGCGAGCCAAGTCTAACAACTGTAGGCGTACCACCGCTACCTTCTCATTTTCAGGTGTCCTAGCTGCTTCTAGAACCACCTCGGTATCCTGAAGCCAAGCGTCCGCGGCAATCGCATCTTCACTGCCGTCAAAGAAGGGAGGGTTCAAGCGCTTGAAACTGTTGGCCGCCTGATTCCCTTAGGGATCTCCTCGGTTTAGTGCATCATGAACTTCCTGGTGCAAGGCGTCGCCTCGACGATCTTGGGATGCAAGCAGTTCTCTGATAAGCCCTACCAAAGGTCCCTCATCCTGTCTAGCTGGTTGAGCGGGCGGAGCTGCCTGAACTGGAGGTTCTGAGCCTCCGGAAAGTATAACTCGGGAGGCTACTCCAAAGTGCTGAGCTTGATCTTCCTGGCGCTGGGGTGCTTGTCGAGCTTCCTCTGGCTGGTTGGCAGGTCCGGGAGTAATGCCGCTGAAGAAGACGTCATAGGAAATAATAAGGAAAGGACCAGGACAGATCAATGATACAAGTAATGTGATCAGGTCGAGATTCTCAGGGATTTGAAGATACGAGCAGAGATCAAGGACGAATATTGATTGAGACATCTATTCGGTAAACCCTCACATTTCTTGAATGCCAAGACCTGCATGGGCCACCACTTAAACCATGTCACGCCCCAGAACCAGAATACTGGAGAGCGGGGGCAGACATAGCCAGCTACGTATATTGAAATAGAATACATCTCAACTATACGGTCACGGCTGTCTAGATATGAGGGTTTACTACAAGCCAGCAGTCTCTTAAGGTCAAGCCTATTGTCTCAATCTCAAGCAATTAACAGAGTTACAAGATATTAGAGCATCAAATATATATATATAAGGCGTCCCAAATATTACATATTGGATGATCATGAAGCTAGTCGTACAAAATGATAGGACTAGCAAGAGTTCAGTCATACATGATCAACCCTAGGATTTGTTAATCATGTTTACAGCCCGTAGGCAGACAGTAAGTAAATGTGTATCGAGCTAACAGGTGCTCGTCGGCTAAACGCCTCAAAAGAATAAATTTACATATAAGTGGGTGAAACAAAAGGAAAACCCACTCTTGGCCTGGGTTCCGTCTAGTTGTCACCATTGGGCTGGAAGCTTGGTAGATCCTCGGGAGCTGCTCCGAAATCTGGCCACACAAAACCAGCTGGGTCAAACCCCAGAAAGAGCAAGTGCCACAAAGGAGGCCACAAATAAGAACAAAAGCCAGCATATCAGAACATAAAGAATAAAAGAAGTACAAGTAGTAAAGTACACAGGGCGATAAACGACTAGGGACGTGGAACCATTCCGGGAGCCAGGTTACAATCCTTAAACCAAACAAGGACCGGGATTGTACCCCTTCGCCCGAATAGCTCACTGTCTCTACCCATTTATCGTTAGAGATAAGTAAAACAATCATGATCAAGAGTTCCAGGTACAGGGGCTAGACAAGACTTAGACAGAGCTGGATACCATTCATTCACAATCGGCCAAGCAAGTACTACGGCTTACTACTTTAACTAACTAGGGTTATCACAAACCTAATTACTAACAAGATACAAGTGAGAATTCTAGTCCCAAGCCCTGCAGACTATCCAGTTATCCTTCCGCGGGTTGAGAGTTATAGGTGGGTATATTGCCCGGGAGACAAATGTACCCTTACGTGACTTAGAGGGTGCAATACATGACAGTGTGCTAGAAATATGCTCTACTCGTCGGCAAGCTACAAGTCCATTAAAGCATCCAGATAACGAGATTGCCTGTGACTGGGAATTCTCCATGTTCTAGTTTGATCTAATCATTAGCCTAATCCAATTTAGCGCGAGTCCCTGGCCGTGGTACCCAGGAAGTCACGTCCTAGACATGATGCGAGACAAGACAAGTGGATTGTACAAACAAGCAAGCAGGAGCACCCACGGTGTCAAGTTGATTATACGAGTCAAGTTATAAGTTACAAGTCAAGTCAGGAGTGCGCCGCCACGGGCCACTATCAAGTTATCAAGATAAATCATGTCAAGGTACTGTCAGGAGTGAGCCACTACGGGCCACTATCAAGTCAGGTTGGTCATGTCAGGAGTGCACCACTACGGGTCACTGTCGTATTATGCTAGTTCCTTATCATGCCATGCCATGTACAATAGTCATTCCAAACATATTAAGTAAAATCAAGTTCATGACAAAAGACGTAAGGATATAAAATGGACGTAAAATATCTAATAAAATACCAATATATATAGGACTATAGAAGAGCCAAGCTTAAAGAAATAACCAAAACTCTAAAAGCCAATGGATTGCGCAAGTGGTCAGGGAGTTGGATTGCGCAGGTGTCAGTTGCGCAGGGTGCCAAGTGCGCAGGAGCACAGGGCACAGGGGCAGATTGTGCATGAACAGACTACGCAGAAGTGAACTGCGCATGGGTGGATTGCACAGGAACAGACTGCGCAGAAGTCAACTGCGCATGGGTGGATTGTGCAGGGGTTACTTTGCGCATGGCTGGCTTGCGCATGGATGGCTTGCGCCAGCGCAATCCAGCACAGCGCAAAGCACTGGCTGAGGTCATGCGCAATCCGCCCTGCGCTAAAGAGCACAGGCCGGGGGTGCGCAATCGGCCATGCGCTAAAGAGCGCAAGGCAGAGGGATGTTCTTCCTGGCCGAGAGCAGGTCCAAGAACACCAAGAACTTCAATTCTTCATAACTTTGTCAAATCAAAACCAAATCTAGATTTTCAAAGTTCTAACTTGAGTAAAATCGAATTCTCTTCCACATGGAAGCATCAAAATATGCAAAAATCGAAGTTTAATAGATCAAAACCAAGGATTTTCGAAAATGGTTAAAACCTAGATCTAGAAGAATGAAAGCTCCAAATCACAAAATGTCAAGTTCTAAAGTTGTTCTTCATGGCCTAATCTAGTTAATGGACAAATAAAAAGTGGTGCTTATTTGATGGCAAGGTGCACTTGCCTATGGGTTGGGGAGTTGTGTGGAAGAAGGAAGAAGATGGAGAAGTTAATGGAGAATAAAGATGAGAGAGAAAGGTTGGTGGAGATGTAATGAGGGTGGGTGTGTTGTGTTGAGGGTAGAGTGTAGGTTAAAGTATACCAATTCATATTAAACTAAACCTAATCAAACCAACCCAATTCCACAAAATAAAACTAAGCCATGGTCCAAACCCATTTACGAGAAACCAAAATCCGCAAGTCGAGAAAATAAAATACGTGCCAAAATCAAATTACGAGTATAAATACGAAATACAGGAAATAGGGGTGACACTTACTGATACACATTATCCTACTCAAGTATACTACTAACCCACATACTGATACTTTCTATCCCTACTGTTCTCTTAATGCATTCACCATGACATATATCACCCAAAAGTTGTATTTAAAGCATGTTACAGGGGATCTTCCAATTCCTGATACTCTACTCGTTTGTATCTCGTACTCATTGGTATCTCTGTAATCCTGTCCACTAGGACTAGGGCCAATCGACACATCTTGTGCAAGCTACTACTAGGTGTGAAATCAATATATCAATATGTAACACAGAAGTTCTCATCTGTCCACCCATAGAGGTTTGCCTACGAGCCTGATACACACTCGATGGTACAACAAATAACTATTATATTCTTATTAGCCGCTAGGTACGAATGGGATGGTCCCCTGTTCATGTTATATTGTGGGTGTTAAGTTGTTGTTCTGTCATGCACTTCTCAGTTAGGTACGACTGATATCTTAGTTATCACATGAGAAATCTACAGATAACTACTTAATCCACCAATTACTGATCCGTATGTTTGTACCCAGACTTCCTCATATACCCAGTTGACCTCGATTTTCCTAATACCTATATTGAACTCCCAACTGATACTTCCTGCCTACAACAGTAAGGCTGCTGTCTCTACGTATCTAATGGTTGTCCCTTCCTTTTGTACAGATTTTGATATTCTTATCTTAAAATACCATCTATTGGTCATAGTATACATTGTTTATGATTTATGGCAGCCAAGATATGATTGATCCTAACCACCATTGCTGCTATAGGATACTTAGCCCAATGGACTGGACATGTAGGAGTCTCCACATGTTCTAGTCCTCGTTGGAATAGGAACATGAGTACAAAAAGAAATCCCTTCAGTGGGTATTGAAATCTACATCCCTTAGTGTTTTGTTAAGTCCCAGAGTTAACCAAATATTCCATTAGTTCTCCTTGGCATTAACACAGTCATCTATTCCACTATTGAGAATAAAATCGAATCTATACTAAGATTCAAAAAGTGAAAGATTGGTAGTATATGGAAGGTGATTACCTGTTTGAGGAATCGACAGCCCCTCTGTGCTGAGCACTCTCTCTCGATAGCAACCTTCACGAACCGGGCGCAAGGGGGTTAGGGTTTAGAAAAGTAGATGGTTGTTTCCCCCTATATTTATACAAGGATTAGATTTTGGGTTTTGAATTAGAACTCAGGGTTGAGTCCTGATCTCGAAAAGATTTGGAGAAATTCTCCTCTCTAAATCTGTTGTTTGAACAGAGCTCATAGAGGGTCGGTTGTTTAGTTAAATTTGAATTTCAAATCTTTGCAATATGACCCTTGGGAGAAACAATCCTTGCAAATAGACTTCTATTTCTATTTTAGTCTGAAAGGACAATGGTAACAATTGTGATAATACTAACAAGGGTATTTATATATTAAAAAATTGGTTCAAGGGCTTACAAGTCTACCCACCTTAAAAATAATTTTGTCCTCGAAATTCAATAAAGCTATGATCTACTAGAATGAATAGTCTAACATATTTTGCTATTAAAATATTTCAATTACTCAAAAGTCAACTCTAATATAGGCCTATCAATAATACTACTGCTATAATCTACTAGGGAATACCGTCAGCTGCTCCTTGTGGCGTTGGTAGTGGCGGGACAGTCGCATTTCTTTTCGAACAAAATCAAGAAATGTGTTGGTTGGATCCACAAGTCCAACACAACCCTAACCATTTACGACATTCTTCTTGGATGTGGCCCCTCTTCGTACAATACTGGCAGGTGGGAACATCTTGGACTTAATGTGAGGCTGCTTGCGGCTGTTGATGATACTGCTACGCTGGGGTCTTCTTTGGGACATAGGGACATTTTGTCGCTCCCGATTGGCTGATGCCTACTCCATATGCGTCTCGGTCTCTCTTTTGCTTGCGCTTCAACTCTTTCTCTACCGCCTGTACGACCTTCAAGATCCTCTCATAGTTTGTGGCTTGACTGGTGGCGATAGCTAGGCGTATTTCATGTGATACCCCTTTTTTGAACTTCTTGGCTTTGGCTTCAGGGGTCATGGCATCTGCGAAGCGGCTGAGACGGGAAAACTCTGCGGTGTACTCGTCGATGGTGAGGTTTCCCTGCTCTAGGCTCTCGAACTCGCTCTCCAACTCCTCTAGAGCCGCGTCAGGGTAAAACCTTTTTTTGAACAGCTCCTTGAACTCTTCCCAAGTCACATATGGTACGGTAAATCGGGGCTCATCTCTATACCATTGTGCGGGCGATGTCGTAAAGCTGTATGCAAGCTGACTCGATCTTCAGGTCTTTAGGAACTCGAGTCATTCGAAGAATTCAATCTACATTCTCTAACCACTCATCTGCGTAGAGAATTCCTTCCATCCTCTTGAATTCCCTGGACCTAAGGTCCATGAAATTCTTGGAAGTTCTAGGACGCGGTCGTGGAGCATCTCTAGTCTGAAGGGCCTCTTTCAAAGTATCGCGAAAGGTGTTGGCCTGCTCCGTCTGGGAAGCGACGAGCTGCTGGAAGATTCCAAGGAGAGTAATATTGTCCAGTACAGGTGGCGGAGGCAGAACAGGTGCTGGATACATCGTAGGTGTTGGATGCATCATATAAGTTGGATACATCGCCGGTGTTGGATGCATGGGAAATGCTGGATACATCACTGGTGCAGGGTGCATGGCTGGTACTGGATATGGAACACGTGCTAGAGGTTGAACTTTTTCTGGTGGTGGAGTCTGTGGAGGAAACTACGGGGGTGGTAAAATGTCATCTCTACAAAATCTCGAGAATTATGGCTGTGGCGAATTGCCCATATGAGTAAGTTGGCCTCCCTGCGTCGGTAGGGTCATGTACGTGAAGAATTCTCCTGCAGTCGGTGGGGTATTCAGCGAAGCGTTGTTCCTGTCTTGAGAATCCATTTACTGCAATAAAAGAAAACATTTTGCCGCTGAAGAATTTTAAGCAGGATGCAAGTCAAGGATTCAATAAAAAATCAAAAATAGTTCAATAATGTGTCAATACATGTGGATGAGATCCTAAGAGTCTAATGCTATTTGCAGGCTCACGTCGGTACAGTAATGTAACTGAAGTAATTAACGTAGGCCTGTATAGGCCACCAAAAAACTTATCATGACCCGCACCCGCTTTTCGGATCCGAGTCTGTATCTAAGTCCAGCCTACGCCGCAGTGTCGGCGGTAGAACGTTGCCTAGCATGCACAAGTCACATGAATCTAGAATATTCGGGGCAATCTATACCTCATCCACAGAAATCAGAGAATACAACTAACTAAAATGAGACTGAATAAAGAATGATAATATAAAATGAAGTATCAAGTTCATTGAGAATTCCAGTTACGTCCGGTGGACACAAATCCACTACCAATAGACGAAAATAAAATAGAACATAAAAATGAAATAACTGAGTCCAAACTGCTAATCATCAAGTTACCCTCAGCTGCTGGTACCGTGGTCCAATACTGGCTCAAACCTGCTCGTGTGCACCTAGCTCAATACTCGGCTAAACATGAAGAGATCATCAGGTCCTCAGAGGACTAGCAAGATACATAAAAATATGTCTTTCTTCAGTTTATCATGCATGAAAAGAAAACAGGATATAAGAAGAAAAAGACCGAGCAAACATGATACACGAATATATGAATGACTACGCATAAATAAACTTCTTGAAGAAACATGTGAACAAGAGATCAACGAATACCAAACCCTCGCCCCGAGTGTGGACTCGCAGGTTTGAACTAATCACTAACCCTTACCCCGAGTATGGACTTGCAGGTCAGTTCAAGACAAATCACCCTCGCCCCGAGTATGGACTCACAGGTGCAAACGGTCAACCCTCATCCCGTTTGTGGACTCGTAGGTTGCAAGAATCGAAACAAGGAAATAGCAGTTCAGTTTATAACGCAGCCATTCTACGATACAACTCAATCAAGTACAAGTAAAAAACATGTCCAATATGGCTACAAGGCTAACTGTAAACAAAGACTATATAACAATGAAGAAGCACATGTCAGCAATCAAATCAGGATCAACTGGAGAGTGAAATGATATAAGCATATAAATAAAGCTGTAAAGAAAGACAAGGTATACTTGTCTGTGGTCCTGAGATGCTGGCACGGGTCGAGCACTGAATCAAGTCCAATTAACCTGTTTGATAATTTATCATGTCAACAAATAAGTTGAAATCAAGGATAATCTATCTACTTGGTCTTTAAGGTTTTGAAGTCTATCTTACCTCAACTATTTTCTTAACTTGGTTTCCTATTTATATGTTAGCTACTGACCCTTGTTTGTCCCTTCACTAATCTGACACCAATACTCTATAATTGACTCTACTTATCAGGTACTTCCTACATAGGATACTCCCTTCATAACTTTCCTGTTTAACACTTGCAACCTACCACTCATATTGCTATACTGTTGGCATGCCCTGTTGTAGAACCCAAACTGTTCCTATTGTTCCAACCTGCAAGTAACAGGTGGATACCCATTCCTAAGGTCACTACTCTGGTACCCCATTGTTGCCCCAACTCTTTGTAATGAATAGCGACGGATACTGCTACTTTTGTATCCACACTTTACATGTCCTATATCAAGCTTATAATATGCTTTGCCAATTGCTATTACTAAGGTTATGGGTTGGTAACTCATAGCTATTCCTGTAAGCATCCCTCTCTACATATATATAAGTATACCATGTCTATGTCCTGCTATACAAGCATGCGGCTAAACCCAATGCTGACATTTGTGTACCTATATCAATCACATTATCTATGATAACAGCCTCTAGCTAAGCCTACTACTTGGTATGTAGGCTGCTGCCCTATATGCAACTTGGCACACTATACCTTTGTACATGGTTTTCCGGATACTTTGCTAATGTTGCACCTTATTGACCTGTATTCAAGCCTCCCCTTCTACCTAGCAATTTCAGTTATATATGTTCCAGAGGTAAATATAGACAGTAAACATGAGGGAAAGTGTATAATGCCCTAGTGGCAAACTCCATACTGTTATGTGTGCACAAGTTGTAGTTTAAAATTGAACTGTTCCTATGTTTAGGGATATCATATATACATATCTCTGGAATCCCACTCTCACCAACCTACATCTATGCTACATACTTCCCATGGGCCCTCTTGTGTACTTGTACCTATATAGGTATTGATACCAAAAAGCTAACACCGTTGCTTTTTATACAAACTTATGGCTGCATATTGCCCAATTCGTAACACTGCAACTTGCAGTACTCTAATATAGAGCCTGCCCGTTTGTTTTCCTTACTTAGGCCTATATGTACCTACCGTACTAATGCAAACCCCATTGTAACAATTGCATCCTGTGTCAGCTGATGGATACCCACTCTGATACCTCTGCATGCTAATATAAGGTACAACCGGATGTCCATACATGTATCCACTCGACTTGTTCTGTACATGCCACGACTGATACCTAAGCCGATCCTCCAAAATCAGTACGCACGCACACAGGCTCTGATACTCCTCTTATATCAGAGCTGGACACTCACCAACTTACAACCCATATGCATTTATATTCTATTACTAGAGTGACTCGTACGTGATGCTCTACCAAAAGGGTATATCACTACTGTCACCCTAATTTTTCCATGTACCTATTTGATTTCCTTATCTAAGACACCTAGGACTACTTGAGACACCTTCATCTATACTCATGAGCATTTGGCTAATTCCCTTACTGATACACATTTATCCTACTCAAGTATACTACTAACCCACATAACTGATACTTCCTATCCCTACTGTTCTCTTAATGCATTCACCATGACATATATCACCCACAAGTTGTATTTGAAGCATGTTATAGGGGATCTTCCAATTCCTGATACTCTACTCGTTTGCATCTCGTACTCATTGGTATCTCTGTAATCCTGTCCACTAGGACTAGGGCCAATCGACACATCTTGTGCAAGCTACTACTAGGTGTGAAATCAATATATCAATATGTAACACAGCAGTTCTCATCTGTCCACCCATAGAGGTTTGCCTACGAGCCTGATACACACTCGATGGTACAACAAGTAACTATTATATTCTTATTAGCCGCTAGCTATGAATGGGATGGTCCCATGTTCATGTTATATGGTAGGTGTTAAGTTGTTGTTCTGTCATGCACTTCTCAGTTAGGTACGACTGATATCTTAGTTATCACATGAGAAATCTACAGATAACTACTTAATCCACCAATTACTGATCCGTATGTTTGTACCCAGACTTCCTCATATACCCAGTTGACCTCGATTTTTCTAATACCTATATTGAACTCCCAACTGATACTGCCTGCCTACAGTAGTAAGGCTGTTGTCTCTGCTTTTCTAATGGTTGTCCCTTCCTCTTGTACAGATTTTGATATTCTTATCTTAAAATACCATCTGTTGGTCTTAGTATACATTGTTTATGATTCATGGCAGCCAAGATATGATTGATCCTAACCACCATTGCTGCTATAGGATACTTAGCCCAATGGACTGGACATGTAGGAGTCTCCACATATTCTAGTCCTCATTGGAATAGGAACACGAGTACAAAAAGAAATCCCTTCAGTGGGGATTGAAATCTACATCCCTTAGTGTTTTGTTAAGTCCCAGAGTTAACCATATATTCCATTAGTTCTCCTTGGCATTAACACAGTCATCTATTCCACTATTGAGAATAAAATCGAATCTATACTAAGATTCAAAAAGTGAAAGATTGGTTGTATATGGAAGGTGATTACCTATTTGAGGAATCGACAGCCCCTCTGTGCCGAGCACTCTCTCTCGATAGCAACCTTCATAAACTGGGAGCAAGGGGGTTAGGGTTTAGAAAAGTAGATGATTGTTTCCCCCTATATTTATACAAGGATTGGATTTTGGGTTTTGGATTAGAACTCAGGGTTGAGTCCTGATCTCGAGAAGATTTGGAGAAATTCTCCTCTCTAAATCTGTTGTTTGAACAGAGCTCATAGAGGGTCGGTTGTTTAGTTAAATTTGAATTTCAAATCTTTGCACTATGACCCTTGGGAGAAACAATCCTTGCAAATAGACTTCTATTTCTATTTTAGTCTGAAAGGACAATGGTAACAATGGTGATAATACTAACAAGGGTATTTATATAAAAAAAAATCGGTTCAAGGACTCACAAGTCTATCCACCTTAAAAATAATTTCGTTCTCGAAATTCAATAAAGCTATGATCTACTAGAATGAATAGTCCAACATATTTTGCTACTAAAATATTTTAGTTACTCACAAGTCCACTCTAATATAGGCCTAGCAATAATACTACTGCTATAATCTACTAGGGAATACCGTCAGCTGGTCCTTGTGGCGTTTGTAGTGGTAGGGCAGTCGTATTTCTTTTCGGACAAAATCGAGATATGTGCTGGTTGGATCCACAAGTCCAACACAACCCTAACCATTTACGGCATTCTTCTTGGATGTGGTCCCTCTTCGTATAATACTGGCAGGTGGGAATATCTTGGACTTGATGTGGGGCTGCTCGCGGATGCTGATGATACTGCTGCGTTGGGGTCTTCTTTGGGACATTGGGACATTTTGTCGCTCCCGATTGGCTGATGCCTCCTCCATATGCATCTCGGTCTCTCTTTTGATTGCGCTTCAACTCTTTCTCTATCGCCTGTGCGACCTTCAAGATCCTCCCGTAGTTTGTGGCTTGACTGGTGACGATGGCTAGGCAGATTTCATGTGATAACCCTTTCTTGAACTTCTTGGCTTTGGCTTCAAGGGTCATGGCATATGTGAAGCGGCTAAGACGGGAAAACTCTACGATGTACTGGTCGATGGTGAGTTTGCCCTGCTATAGGCTCTCGAACTCGCTCTCCAACTCCTTTAGAGCCGCGTCGAGGTAGAACCTTTTCTTGAACAGCTCCTTGAACTCTTCCCAAGTCACATCTGGTGCGGTAAATCGGGGCTCATCTCTATACCATGTGCGGGCGATGTCGTAAAGTTGTATGCTAGCTGACTCGATCTTCAGGTCTTCAGGAACTCGAGTCATCCGAAGAATTCGATCCACGTTCACTAACCACTCATCCGCGTAGGGAATCCCTTCCGTCCCCTTGAATTCCCTGGGCCTAAGGTCCACGAAATTCTTGGAAGTTCCAGGACGCGGTCGTGGAGCATCTCTAGTCAGAAGGGCCTCTCTCAATGCTCCGTCTGGGAAGTGACGAGCTGCTGGAAGATTTTGGGGAGAGTAACATTGTCCAGTACAGGTGGCGGAGGCAGACTAGGTGCTGGATACATTGTAGGTGTTGGATGCATCAAATGAGTTGGATACATCGTCGGTATTGGATGCATCATCAATGTACTGGCGAGCAGTGCTAGCCCAACTCACTTAAGAAGACAACACTAAGTAATCATGTTATAGAAATTATTAAAAGTGGTCTTTCTCGTTGCCTTAGGGTCAATTGGCAGTTGCTATCTGACAGAAGTAAAGCATGCATCTTATATATAGCCAGCATAATGTAAAGTATACACTTATCACACTTGGTGATTCTTATCAATGGTCGTATAGCCATCACTGTATATTTATAATACTTACCTTGCCTACACAAGACATTATTGGAAACAATATCATAATTCAATATAATTGTCATCGTTCAGATGATTTCTTACCAACAGCCGACATCCTTCCCTATAATTGAGTAATAACTTACTCCGCCTGCATAAGACATCATTATCACAGGACCTATCTATATGAAGGTCACTGGCGGCACGCCATCTTGGACTTTAAATGGTAAACGACAAACTCTGAATGGGGTACGAGCCCATGGGAGGTTTCTGAATCACCGTGTTACTATTTCAGCACCATGGGTATTTCGGCATCCTTTCAATGGGTGGTAGCATGCCCCATTAAAAGTTTCAAAATTTCGATGTCAGTACGTCGACACCATCCTTTGTTCCCCCTAGGACGAATCGGGTCCGTAGCCCCAGATTATCGTTCGAGGAACTACCTTGTGCACAAGTTGTCTATGACCATGCAAGTATATGCAACTTAGCTAATAAGAGACATAACATACATGATAATAGCATCTCCCATACGTCAGCCGTAGTTCTCATTTCGTCTTACCATCTTGCCATCTTGTCTAATCCAGGGTCTTAGTGTAATCAACATTCTACATCGATGATAGGATAATAGAATGTGATTACCCAAGTCCTTCCCCACATCTTTGATACCATACATCTTCACGGTCATACTCAAGCATACTCACTATCCAGTTCTTGGGACTTAGCATCTATGTTACTGTCTATTCATCTAGTTGAAGCTTAACATACTCACCGTCCAAGTATTTAGGATTTTTCCCTGTCATGTATTTTATTACAAAGCACGCATACAATTCATTGGAATGATTCAAAGCACGCAATCGATAACATGATTCACAACAGTTTTTGGGTCATGTGATTAATTATCGTTCTTTATCTTTTCGACTTTCATGCAAGGTGTTATTCAGCAACTCAACAAGAAAACATAGCATATAATCCTTTTATTAAGCATGAAGCTAAAGGATCTTCGAAGGGTTCAACACTACTCACTTTTATAAGATGATTCCCGCCACGATCACGTAGCCTTCCGAGCGATCCTTCGCATAATCCCAAGTCCAACAAGGCTTCATTGAACAACCATCCGTCATAAGGCATCTTGTGGGCCAGGGCACTACAGCAGACCACTTGACGAAGGGTATGTCTAGGACATTGATCCTAGAATCATCGAAGGGGATGGGGTTAAGCCCATAAGTTAGTCACCAGCAGTGGCAACCCAACCGAGTCTGACTGGAGATCCCAAGAAGCCGGTTCAACAGGTAAAAATACGCTGGACTAGTTGACTATTATGGAATACTGATCCTGAGTTTAAATTTTCTTAAAATAAAAGCCCAAGAGACTGTACAATATGTACATGGATATCCCATCCCTATATACGATGACAGTGTTCTGGCGTAATATGGATATGGTGAGTTTTAACTCTTAATAAGTCCAAGCTTGATATGCAGGGTTGATTCTTATCACCAATCCTTGAGTACTTACCTACATGAGAGGTCGTAAAAGTCGCAACTATAAGACAAGACGATCCTAGACAACTCTCATGAATGTGGAAAAGTGTGCTTGACCAATCAAATGCACAACCGGACAGATCCAAGTACCTCTAGCGTACTATGTGAGTTATTTTCTGAATCTGGTTCAAGAAGTCTGATTCAAAGCGTAGTCCATCAAGCACTTCTTCAGATAAAGACAATAGTCACTAAATGAGATTCAAGGCTGTAGTCTATCTAATCTATACATAGTATATAGCTGACCAAAAATTCTCTTGTTCTTCTCTTATTTTATTTTCTTCTATTACTTTGGAACTTGACATTTTTTTGGGGGGGAGGGAATTATTATCTGTGTGTGTTTACACCAAAGAGCAAAAGCTCAAGTCTCCTCATAAGTAATAGTCACACATCAGTTGTGCGTTTTCATATGAAAGTGCATAAATCACTTTGCTCTCCTTTGCTTCATTAAATTCATGTGTGGGTGCCCTATGGGCCACACGCGCGAGCCGTCGTCGCCCGTCCGGGGTCGGCTCAATTCGGTTTGGCACGCAAAATGGGTGCGGGTACGTGCCCACATCTGCGGACGTTGAATGCCGATCCGATTTCTTCTTCAGGTTCAGACTGAGAACCTAAAAAACTTTTACTTCTCTTAATTTTTTTAATCGTTTGTGAAATCATAAAATTTTGAAACGTTTGGACACTTTAATCTTGTCTAGGTTCTTTGAACTACATATTACATATTTGTTTTTAGGCTTAATTACAACTTGATACCCTCAACTATTTTGGTTTTTCAAGTTGATACCCTAAACTTTTTTACTCAACAACTTAATACCATCAACTATTATAATTTTCAACTTCATCCCCTAAAATAAAAAAAATCCCAAAATACCCCTATCCCCTAACTCCCCCCTCTGGCCAACCATGCCCCCCCACTCCGGCCATCCCTGTCACGCCCCGATCCCGGAGGATCGAAAACTAGCCACTGGACGTGATGCCGTACAAGTCTAGATTGTACTTGTACAAGGCAAAATTATTATAGTTCCTGGTATTTGTCAAAAAATATCGACAGTACAGCAAAACCAAGCAGATAAATTGAAGTCACACAAGATATAAAAAAATGTATCTCTTTATTGATAATTGTATTGGATTACAAGACTTGCAGCGGAATACAGAGTTTATAACTGATTACAAGACTCTTGAATAGCCAACTGAATGTATACACTTGTCCTTTAGGCTACAATTGAATATGCCAATTCCTTTACAATGAACTTGCCAATTTGGCTATAATCTCACTGGTACAACTGAATTACATTGTTCCATACATTGTGTCCCGTATAGCAGAAGACATCGTCTTGAAAGAAGAGCTTCTGCACACCCATCTGAATCATCGATGCCAAGCACTGATCAAACGATTTCTCCCATACGCAAGCACCTGTAATATTGCCCACAACGTGGGTCAGTACATCATCAATGTACTGGCGAACGGTGCTGGCCCAACTCACCTAAGAAGACAACACTAAGTAATCATGTTATAAAATATTATTAATAGTGGTATTTCTCGTTGCCTTAGGGTCAATTTCATGTTTGTATCCGATAAGGAGTAAAGCATGCAAATCTCATAGCCAACATAATTTAAAGCATACAGATATCACCCTTTGGTGTTTCTTACCCACGGTCATGTTTCTTACCCATGGTCATGTAGCCATCCCTGTACATTTATAATACTTTTTCGGCCTACACAAGACATTGTTGGAAACAATATCATGATTCAGTATAAATATCACCGTTCAGGTAATTCTTACCAACATCCGACATCCTTTCCTGTATTTGAGTAATAACTTACTCTGTCTGCAAAAGACATCATTAGCACTGGGCCTATCTATATGAAGTTCACTGGCGACACGCCATCTTGGACCATCTTACAGGCGAACGGCTAACTCCGAATGGGGTGCAAATCCAATGGAGGTTTCCGAAACACCGTGCTACTACTTCAGCACCATGGGATTTCGGCATCCTTTCAGTGGGCAGTAGGAAGCCCCCACTGTAAGTTTTGAAATCCCGATGTCAGTACGTCGACACCTTCCTTGTTTTCCCTAGGATGAACCGGGTCCGTGGTTGCAGATTACCGTTCTTGGAACTACCTTGTATACAAGTTTGTCCATGACCATGCAAGTATATGCAACTTATCTAAGAAGAAAATATATAATGCATGATAAGGAAAAACTAAGTAATTCAGCCACCATTCTCATCCGTATTGCCATATTTCCAGGGTCTTGGCGTAATCAACATTCTACATCGGCGACGGGATAATAGAATATTGTTACCCAATCCCTTTGCCACATCTTTGATACCATACATCTTTCCAACCAACTCAATATACTCACCGTCCAATCCGTTGGAACTTAGCATCTGTTTTAGCATACATTTATTCGGACGTAATTCAAGCATACTCACTGCCCAGTTCTTGGGTCTTAAGATCTGTGTTACCATCTATTCGTTGAGCCAAGGCTCGATATACTCACCGCCCAAGTATTTGGGACTTTGCCTTCACCTGTCATGTAATTCATCGCAACATCGTACAAGCATACAATTCATCAAGCAATACAGTTTACGTTCAAGTGATTATTTATCTTTCATTATCTTTCCGAATTCCATGCAAGGTGTAATTGAGCAACTCAGTAAGAAACATAGCATAATATTCTTTATTTTAAGCGTGAAGCTAAAGGAACTTCGAAGGGTTCAACACTACTCACATTCTATAAGTCGATTCTTGCCACGATCATAGCCTTCCAAGCGATCCTTCGCATATTTCCAAGTCCAACAAGGCTTCATCGAACCAACCATCCATCATAAGGCATCTTGCCCATGGCTACACCCCCCATCGGCCACCCGCCCCCTCCCCACGGCTGCCCCACCCACCCTGCCTCCTCTGCCCTCACCCCTCCACCCTACTGCCCTCCCCCATCCTCCGGCCATGCCCGCCCCCTCTCCCCCACTGCTGCCCCCACCCCCCGCCTCCGCCACCGCACCCTCTGCCGCCCCGCTCCACCCCCTGAGGCCACCCCTACGCCCCTCTCTCCCCGGGAGCGCGTACAACCGGCGGCGACACCGCGGAGAGAGAGGGGGTGGAGCCTGGGGCGGAGCAGGGGGGGTGCGGTTGGGGCGGGCTGAGGGGGGCGATGGGAGGAGGGGGGGGCAGCGGGAGGGTGGGGTGGGAGAAGAGAGATAAGAGAAGGTTATTTTGATTTTTTTTTCAGGGTATCAAATTGAAAAAAAAAAAAGGGGTTTAAGGTATCAAGTTGAAAATCCGACATAGTTGAGGGTATCAAGTTGCAATTAAAACTTGTTTTTGTTGTGTAACGTTTGGAACGTCCGATTTTTAATTATACTTTATTGGTTGGTTAGACTTTTATTCTCCATTATTTTCTATTCGTTGGAGAGTATCAACAGCCTCTATATTGAGGTCCATCTCATACATTCTTCGACAAAGAAAAATTCCTACGAAAAACTCTCTCGAATTCTTATCCTTCCGAATCGCTGGTGTTCTTTGTTATTGCTCTGGGCAGAGTTAAGTCAAGGGTCACTCTCTGCGTTGTGTGCAAAAATGAGATACAGATGGAGCGAAGATTTTACCACTAGGAATATTCGGACAAAGTCTACAAATATATTCGAATTAACTCTTAGGACAGTGCTACGTGCGTGACTTCTCCGAAGACCGGTAACCTTTACTTTATTTTTCTCAGATTTCAAAGCAACAAAAAAAGGAGTAATTTCCAACATCAGGAGCAAGTATAATCAATGTTTGCTATGCTAGGTGCACTGGAAAAGTTAGGAGTGTGAGAGTGTTCTTTCCTTGAGTACTACGTACTGCTAGCTGCCGCTACTTAGTTGCTTGCTCTTGAATATGAATGTATAAATTGAATGTAGTGTGATTGAGCTGTTCTCCAGGTTGGAACGATGCTTTTGTACTAGTCTGGGAGAAGTCTGTTCTTGTAACCAGTGTTGTCAGAACCGGACTGGCAGTTCAACCGGGTCCGGCTGATTTCGCCAAAAAAAAATGGTACTAACTGAAGTGAACCAGAATTTTTTGAAGAACCATTGGTTTTTTTCAGAACCGAATTTAATCGATAAATCGGCCGAACATATTCACAATTGAACCGGTGAATTTTAGTTTTTTAAAACAAACTTAAATTATCGTGTGAGATTTGGACCATGTGATTCTTGATTTGGTAATTTTGAGAGATCTTATAGTTGTAAAATTAAACCAAACATGCTAAGAACCAAATCAAATAAAATTAAAAAAAAAATGTGGATATATATATAATCTATTTGAATCAAACCAAACCAAATCAATTCTATTTGAACTCCTGGTGAATCCGGTTGAACTCGGGTCTGATCTACCCCAAACAAACCGATTCAATCACCCGTCCGATTTTTAGAACATTGCTCGCAACGGAACGGAGTGCTCGTCTAGTCTAGGTTAGGGAATTTTGATTTACTATTTTAGATGCTTAAGTAACGTGTTTGGTGTACATACATTGTGTCATAGAGTCTTGCTGGCGTGAGTGGCTCGCGACTCGCTCTCTCTATGCTTTCTGTCTCTATATACTTTTCTCTCTCCAATAGTTGTTTAGTCTCTACAGATTCTTGGCGATCGACGTGCTGAGTGGGCCAAGGATATTGGTATGCTCATTTGTCTCTTCTCTCACTCACTCTCCTACTTGTTGCCTACTACTCTCCAAGACTTGGAAGCAAGAGTTAGGTTGATCGGAATTTTCGTACTTAATCATTTTCGTATGTTTTCTGAAATAATAACAGTTGTATTGTAACTAGACTAGAGTCTTAAAATATCCGACTGATATTTCAAAAAAAAAAAAAAACAAATACTTAAATTCGAAAATATATATTCGGAGATGTTTAAATTTTTTTTTTTTTACGGACGTACACTTTATTAATACACATATAAAGAACGATACTATGTTAAAAAAATTGTCACTGTACACAAAAACTAATAACTTTCTAGGAACGGGAGAGTACGTAAGAGAACGTGAAGCATAATAAAAGTTCAAGAGTGAGCCGATATTAAGGTCTCGTTTAGTTCAAGAATTTAATGAAGTAGAAAAAAAAAGTTGTTCATTTCCTTTGTTTGGTAGCCACAAACTTGATAATCAATTTTCTGACAAGAGGAAAAATGAGAGGGAATATGGTTCCACTCATGGCCCATGGGATTGATTTTTCCTCCTCCTTTTCCAACATTTATTACAAAAAATTATGACAAAACTAACCACAAATTTTTGATACCTTCTTTGTATGACAAGTGGGCCTCCCTCTCACTTCGTAATATGTGTAGGCATAAAGTTAATGGATGGGCCCACTTGTCATACAAAGAAGGTATCAAAAATTTGATACCTCCTTCTGTATCAAAGTTTTACTCATATGTTATTGCTTATTTTACGGAAAAAACTTTGATACACTAGGGGGTATCAAAGTTTTAATACCCCCTATGTATGACATGTGGGCCTCTCCTGCTTTGTAAAACGTGTACACATATATATATACACATAAATTTTGAGAGGGTCCATATGTCATACATAGGGGGTATCAAAACTTTGATACCCCCTACTGTATCAAAGTTTCTCTCTTATTTTACCATTAACTCCTCGTATTCTGGGTCCCTTTGGATTTTCATAATGTCATTTTTATTTTAGAAGGTAAGAATATTATTGGAACATTGATATATCTTTGTTTTTCTTTTCTATACCAACCAAACACTGGAAAAAAAATTAAATGGTCTTTTCTATATTGTTTTCTTGTTTTACCAAACAACGAAAAGAAAATGTGACAGAAATTTTACTTTTTTATTCCTATGGAAAGTAGAAAGGAATCAATTTTTCTTCCGTTAACCAAACGAGGCCTAAGTTCAGTGTAGTGGGGTGCATGCATTCTCTTTCCTCCCAATTAAAACTTTACAACAAGTACAACTTAAGCAAAGTACTTAATTATTATTCTTAACAGTAGGAGGAGGAATGTGAAGCTAGCCAGCCATCTTCGCCCCCACCAACAGGCAAGGCACAAGGGATGCCTTAGCTTGCTTGCGCCACAGCCTAACCATGAGCATGATTCTGGCTGGCCATGGCTGGCTACTAGTGGAAGTTGACACCCACCCTCCCTCCTTACTCCAAGAATCTCCACACTCTCCACCCCTCACAAACCTAACAATGTGCTAGCTAGCTCTCCACTGTCCATTATATACATTAATCATCATCACCCAAAGTTCGATTATTTGCCATGCAAATCTAGAGGTACAACTGGGACGGGGTAAACCCGAGCCTAACCGGATAAATCCATGGGTTAGGATTGAAGATATTCGGGTTTGGATTCGGATTCGAATTAAAATATTTGAATCTGATCAAAAATCGGGTTCAACTTGGATTCATGTGTCGGGTTATCCAAAGACCCCGAACTCTTTAACTCCTTATCCTAAATCTTATTTCGATTTGTATTTTGTAATGATCAAGATTTGATTACTATTTGATTATGTGTTTAAAATTATTTTAAATATTATATTAGAGCCTGATAAATCCGATTGATCCGACCCGTGGCCCAATCCGATTCTCTGGACTTGATCTTGGACTTCATATGTTGAACCCAAGATCGAGTCGGACTTGGACTCGGACTAGACTTATGATTTATCGGGTTGGACTCAGGTTGACCTTGTGAGCTCGACCCAACCTGTCCGAGTTGCACCCCTATGCAAATCTCAACCCATAAATCATCAATCATGCAAGTGTGACCAACATAATCCATTATATATACACCAGCATATATGTACGTACGTTATACATATTTTATATATTATTATTAGAAATACTAAAAGATAAGTATTATAATTATTATAATATTTATTAAGGCTACTTAGGAAGACTAAAAAATATCTACCTAAATTCTTCTCAATTTATTATTATATTAATATTATTTTATACATACATAAAACTATTTGGAAAGAAAGAAAAAAAACAGCTTTCGCAATTACCTGCATCTCCATGTTAACTTTAGTGAATATTTTTTGTTAGTAAACATGTACAAAAATGTATTAATTAGAAAGAAAAAAAATTACGGTGAAGCTCAACTTTAATGTAGATTAATCATGATCACCCAAAGTTTGATTATTTGCCAAATCTCAACCCATAATCATCAATCTTGCAAGTGTGACCAACATGGGTAGTGCTTCAGTTGGGGGGATGTAACCAACCCAATGGGAACTTAATTAGTTTATGCCATCAATGTCGGTTCGGGGTTGAGGATCTAAAAAAATTGCGTTTAGTAAACGCTATCAAAGCCGTCATTATTGTTAAGACCGAATAGATAATCCAACCTCCAATTTGACTTCTAGAAGAAGTAGGTGTTCCTAAACAGCTCAATGTTAGCGTGACTAATGACCCACTAATGCAAGGCTTAAGCAAGTGTATTTTGTAGGTCACCTGCAATAGTCATTAAGAAATACCAAGTTGAATTCTCAAACTAATACATGAATCCATCTCAATCTTCAAAACAAATGGTTACAATTAATCTATACTATGAACTATATAATTAGAAAAGTTAGCTTCATCGTAGAACTACTTTTTTTTTTCCAAATACACTACTATATAATTAAATTTGTTCATTAAAGTTAATAGAAAGACTAATGAATTACTAGAGCCGTCATTAGTCTTCCATACATATATAAAATAATATATACATAATATAGGATGTCGTTATTGGTACTCCTAAAATGTCATCTTGTACTAATCTTTAATTTTTAAACATTCAAATTTTAAATTTGTCATTGTATTAACACTATTGGCATTCCTAAAATATCATTATGCACTCATCACTCCATGCATGCACATATTAATCTCGTATTTAATGCATGAGTATATTTGAAATTAGAATAACAGAAAATTAAAAAAGGAGTGCATGATGACATCTTAGGAGTGTCAATAACATCACCCACAATATAATAATAAATTTAGAATAACTATGGCGGTTATTTTATAGTCTTCCTAAATAGTTTTAATAATAATTAGAATAATTAATTAAAACAACTAAACTTTTAACAGTTGAAAGTAATTTAATTTCATTTTGTAAGTTACCAAAAGGGCATGATTAATTAGTTAATTCTGGTTACAAGGCTGTCATAGCCTAACATGTCATTGTTAGGAACCTTGGGGGATATCCGGTAGTTAGCTAGCTTACACCTACTTCTATCTTTAGCTTGAGATTGTGAGAGGAGCCATCCATCTAATTAATTAATAGACAAGAACAATTAATAATTAGTTATTTATAAAATAATAATAATAATTATTATTATTATTATTATTATTAAGGAAAGACGAAGGTACGAAGGAGGTGGAGGAGAGCGCATTCACCGTGGTTCCAGCCTTGCTTCCCAAACCCTTCAATTTAACTTACAAACTTGCTATTTGGCACCAGTGGTTCTCGACTTTCTTTCTGCTAGCTCTCTTTTCTTATAGCCCATTGTAAATTTCATATTTACATGGTCATAACTTGTATTAAAAAAAATTGACACAATTTGTCTAGCTTCCAAGTAATTGACACGTATACTTTCGTACCCATGGCCGAACTTGATATGAGGTCCATAAGGTAGATGTCTTAGACCCAAAATTTTAGAGGACAACGAATTTTTATATATACTATTTAATTATGTAAAGTCCAATTATGAACAAAGGCCTGGGGGCTCATTATAATTCTTTTAGTCCGGGTAAAAAGCTTTTTTTTTTTTTGTTATAGGATTTTTTTGTTATAGGATATATAAATGTCATATACTAGAATACCAAAAGACAAGCCGGTTAGTCAGAATAAATTAAAAAAAATATTGGTGCAGTCGCCGTCAAAATTAAATCATCTCCCCTTTCGTCGCTCTAACAGTCTCGTTTCTAATCTCCTCTATCCTTCTGTTGTTGCTAATCTCCTCTACTCTTATGTCGTTGTCAATATCATCTCTCTCTCTCTCTTATAGGTAATTGAACAATAGAACAAGTGGTACCCAAACATTATTATTTATTTATTTGTTGGTCTGGGACATCTAATTTTTTGGTTAGGAATCTTTAGTTTTATTAGTAATTCAATATGACATATATTATTTTGTTTATTATATTATTTCTTGAATTTTGTGTTGATAATACTATTGTATTGCGTCCATGCAAAAAAATTATATGAGTATTAAGCTTTGAGGGCACCACTTTTAGATTTTATCTCATGTCTCAAAATTTAAGTTGACGTGACATTCTCTCCATTGGATCCAGCTCTCCTGTAAATATCGGATCACATCCCCCTCCAATGGATACGTCAGTCAGGAACTAATATCAATACTAAAAACTATTTAATAATTAATTTTTTGAGTTAAAATTTACCATGTGAGTTACTATATTATATACCATATAATATTATTTAATATGTTATGTCAGCTCACACATACACGACTGAGAGAGAGAATTTGGAGTAGAGAGATGCTATGTGGACCGTGTTATTGGTCCGCAGTTTTAACCTACGGTCCACGTAACACTTTTTTATTGGATTTCATCGAAGATGGGTCCACATTAACAGGAGGGCAATGACTTTGAGCCACGTTGTCCGCGGTCAGGCCGGGCGGGCAAAGACAGCGGACAACAGTGTTTTCCTTTGGAGTAACCAATCGCTATAATCTTCCAAATAAAATACAAATACGCAAGCATCACTCCTCCGTTCCTTCTATATATATATATATACAAATCCACAAGCATCGCTCCTCCATTCACTTCAGCTCTTGTTGTTGAGACGAAGATCGATGGGATCTCCTGAAGGAGTCGCGGCGTTGTACAGCAGCAGCAGCAACACCGCCGGCGGCGCCGGCACCGATGTTTCCTTTGCGAAGCGCAAGCGCACGAAGCACCTTCGCGCTCTCTCGTCGTCCCCTCCCCCTCTGGCTCCTCCTCCTCCTCCTCCTCCCCGGGAGGAGGAGGACTACTCCTCGACGACAACCGCCACCGAGGAGGAGGAGGACACCGCACACTGCCTCATCCTCCTCGCCCAGGGCCGCGCCCTCGGAGAGGTCGACAGCAGGAGGCGCGCCGAGACCACGCCCGCCACCGCCGCCAACGCGGCCTACGAGTGCAAGACGTGCAACAGGCGCTTCCCCTCCTTCCAGGCCCTCGGCGGCCACCGCACCAGCCACAAGAAGCCCAGGCCGGCCGCCGCGGCGTCGCCGGGCCGCGACGGTCCCGAGACGACCAGCACGAGCTCCTCGGCGACCGCGAGCCTCGTCGTCGTAGTCCCGGCCGGCGACGTCGGCAGGTCCAGGCCGCACGAGTGCTCGATATGCGGATCGGAGTTCGCGTCCGGGCAGGCCCTCGGGGGCCACATGAGGCGGCACCGGCCGCCGCAGGGGCCCACCGCGGCGCCGTGCGGCGGCAGCACTGCTCCGAAGGAGAGGAGCGTGCTGCTGCTATCGCTGGATCTCAACCTGCCCGCACCGCCCGAAGAGGACGTTAGCCGTAACAACACGTTCGCGGCGTTCGGGGACCGGCGGCCAATGGCGCGGCCGCTGGTAGACTGCCATCATTGATAATTCAAGAAATACAGTACGTATACGTACGTATGTACACATTAATGTCAAGTTGATCAAGAACAGCTTAAAGCTGGGAGGATCATGTGTATTATATTGATTTGTTGTGTTGTTATTAATATTGATTTTTTTTTTTCATTCTAATTATAAAGATTGTTAGCAATTCTTCTTCTTCTTTTCTTCCTTCGTTGATGGATAAAGATTTTTGTTGTTAATTGTTTGGTTGTTTGTTTCGTGTGTTCTGTAATGAGAGGTTGCATTGCGTTCAAGTAAAGCTTGTGGAATGGTTTTTCTTTCTTTCTCCGGACAAACAAAAAAGAAGAAGAGATAGTGGCTGTTATCGTAATTTTACAGTTATGAGAAAGGATTGTCAAAAATAATTTGACGGTACAAAATTATATAAAATTTGACAGTTTTTAATATATATTTTTTTTAGGGTTCTGATTATGTAGAATACTAACACTTTAGTATCCTTAGCATTGGTGTACTATTAGGTCTCGTTTGGTTCAGGATTTATGGAATCAAGAAAGAAAAGTTGTTCTTTTTCTTTGTTTGGTAGCCACAAACTTGGGAATCAATTTTAGAAAAAATTGTGGGAATATGGTTCCACTCAAGACCCATGGGATTGATTTTTCCTCCTCATTTTCCAACATTTATTACAAAAGTTATGACAAAAGTAACCATGTGTCATTGCTTATTTTACCATTAATGTTATTTTTATAATATTATTTTTATTTTAAAAGGTAAGGATATTATTGGAACATTGTTATATTTTGCTTTCCTTTCCTAGGTAGTTTCCTTGTTTTACCAAACAACGGAAAGGAAATGTGACAGGAATCCTACTTTTCCATTCCCATGGAAAATATAAGGGAATTCATTTCCTTTCTGTGAACCAAATGAGGCCTTAGGTTCTTCACTTGCTCTAGTGTAGTGCCCCGTCCCGCTCAGTCAATCGGAGGAATCGAAATGCCGACGGCGTTCGGACTTAGCCTTGCAACGGCTACTCGGAGACATCGCTCGGTCGAGGCGACCGCTCGCTCAGGTGGGATAATTTCGGTGAACTTGCCTCATCTTAGCCTTCACATAATAAATCGTGTGTTTTCAACTCGCACAAGTAGGCTTGATAATAAAAGAGACGAATCCACATAGCTAAAGGGAATAATCTCGACAGGTCGAATTGAGTTAGAATATAGAAAGGTCCAACAATCACTACTAAAATCTACTCAATTGGCGACGTATATTTAGCGACGTTAGATTAACGTCGCTAAATTGTGTACATTAGCGACGTTTTATATAAACGTCGCTCATTGTCGCTACTTGTCACGACCCGCACCCGCTTTTCGGATACGAGACGTGTCCAAGCCAGCCTACGCCGCAGAGTCGGCGGTAGAACGCTGTCAAGCCCGCAAGAAATAAATGCTCAAGAAATACAACATTTGCTGCTCATTCACATTTCTAAATTATTACAACAGTTACAACATTTATAATTAAAGGTAAATACAAAGTTTTATAATTAATGAAATGATACAATGGTTATCTAATTCTAGGTTGTCTTCAGCATACCCAAGTCTTCCCCAGTGCTAAGAGTGATAGCGGCTAAACCTGAAAAATGTTGGTTATCCAGTCAGGATTGGAACAAGCACACAAACCGACGGCAGTGCAAAACACAATAGAATTATCAAGACATGAAAATAGCATAGGAGAAATGAAAGCTGTAAGATAAAGTGATGTCAGAGCACGATAGAGAAATAAACAAGGAAAAGCTAATAAAAGACATCTATCTAAGTGGTGTAAAATATCCTTTCGCCATGTGGACGGCTATGGGGTAAAATTCGGCATACTGCACGTGTCGTGTGCAGCAGCTATCGTTCAAGAATAGACATTTTGGGGATATTTCTGGGTAGTCCACATGTATACTAAGATATTTCTCCTCCCGACAACTCCGTGTGACGAGCGTGTCAACAAGCAGCAAGATATATGTATAGACATGAAATGAGAAAACTACTATGAATCGAAAAGCAATCAGAAAGTGCACTTGCCTGAGGTCCTTTTCTGGTGAAACCAATAATTCTGTTGAGTCCCTGACAGTCCGCTTAGCCTAGGGTCGATATGCAGAAATTCAGATTTGCATGAATTAGGAATGTATGATTAGTCGTGGTCAAGATTGATCTAATCTAATAAAGACTTTATTTTAAAAATAAATTCTTTAATAAAAATATATTCTTTTATATAATCATTTTGGAAAACTATTTGTAATATCATAATCTATGTTAAATTAAGCAAAATATTTCTAAATTGCTCTAAACTTTATTCTCTATACATATAATAGCACATAGTTCTCTAACTTATTAACTTAGTCATAATAATAACCTAATAACAATATTACCAATATTCATAAACTAGATACTGCTCGCAGTATTAATAATATTAATGCTAAATACTTGTGAATATTTCATACAAAATTCTAATATAATGCTTGACTATTAATGTAACATAAAGAGTAACCAAAACAAAAATAATAATAATAATAATAATAATAATAATAATAATACCAAAATTGGACAAAATTCCTTTAGGTTGAAACAGAACCAAATTTGTTAATATGTAACTTAAAAGCTACATAGAGCCCCTGGTCCACGGCTCACTGGCCCAGAAGATGAAACACATAAAAGTAAATCACAAAGTGGAGGGACATCCTACTCAATAAATAATAAGGAGAAGAGCACCATACTCTTCTGATGGCTAAACCCAATTCTACCATCTCAGTATAATTTTGGAAAAATAATAAATATACATAGGTTTCAAAATAACTAAGAATAGTAGTAGTACCAAAACTACCATAATGCATACTTACGGTAACACAAGTCTCCCCCATTTATTAGGAGATTCTTAGTCCCAACAGAAGTGTTCTCAAAAACATTATATGATAACACCCATACCCAGCCCAGAAGCAGAGAAATAAATCGAGCTAAATGTTGTTGTCTCTCTTATTAAGATAAGTGAGGACAGAAGGGAATGGGTGATTATACGCAAGTTACACGACATTATATATATACTAATATAATAAGTTAATTTAATACGATATAAATAATGACATTGCTTTATTCCTCAATCCCTGTGAGGAATTGGGGACAAAGCTCCTGGCTCTGGAGAGATCGAGAGAAGAGAAAGAGGGGCGAAGCTTACCACGGTCGGAGCTCGGCGGAGGGAACCATGGCGCGGTGGTGGCGGTGGTGTTGTGGGGATTTGACTGGGGTTTGGTCGAGGGCGACGGTCCGGTGTTTCCCGAAGGCGGCCAACGGCTCCGGCGTTGGAAGACGAGAGGCTACCATGGTGGTCGCCGACCATGGGCTGCTCCGGCGCTGGAGGAGGCACGCCCCTGGTGCGGTCGGGATGCGGCAGAGCTGGCGGCGCTCGGCGGGCGCAGCTGCGGGGAGGAGCTGCGGTCGTGGACACGAGGACGACGCGAGTGTCGGCTCCGCACAGGCGTTGGCTCCAACCGAGATGGGGTCGTGCGGTGGCGCACGATCGCCTGCGTCCGATTGCGGTGGATCTGAACCGGCGCGGGGTGCACGACGCCGGGGAGTGGCTACGGAGAAGGCAGCGGGTCCAGGGATTAGGGTTCTTCCCGATTCTTCTTCTTCTTCCTTCCTTTGTCTGGTTTGGGATGGTGGTGTCGGACACGGAATTGTACTGCCGTGGGATTGTATCGTACTGAACGTACAAAGATAACGTGATAGATGTGGACACAACACGGACACCCGGGGTCGGACCCGAGGCCGGATAGGCTGACACGGTGGATACGTCGTAAATTCTGACTTTGGTGGTGTGAAGGTTCTGATGGTAGGAGCAGATGGGTTGGCGAAAGGAGGCAGGGAGAGGTCGATTTCGTTGGTTCTCTATATATACAAGGGACCGCCGACCATACCAACAGATTTATATGAATAAGTATAAATTATTTAGTATTATCCAGAGTTTGTTTGAGGAGGGAATCGAATCCTAGCAGGTTTATGCATATGTATACCTTTAATACATTAAGGGAGAGTAGAATAGGTATTGCATACAGATTTCTAGTCATTTACGATAGACTCAATATCCTTGGATTATACGCACATATACATTCGAATATGTATACACCTGGATTTCTACTAAACGTGTAATCCGAACAACTAATACGTAACAATATTATTCATTCATTAAAATAAAACCAGAATTAATCCTAATCCCACAATAATTAAAATCAATATTAGTGTAAATGAATAATTTATAATATCAATTAGTTTTAAAAAATAGATTTCCATAAATATCAATCCTATTAAAGTAATCAATTTTAAAATGATATTTAGTATTATTAAATATCTGCACAAATATATTTTCATATATACAATTCCTATCTAAAGCGATATTGCAATAACTTAGGACAACATTCGATCATAGTTTTAAATATGAAACTAACCCAAAAATTGCGTATAATAAGAAATTAATCTAATGCTAATATCATCAAATTACTTGTAGGACATGTATCATAACCTTAAAATTAAATAAATATTTAAGTCTCAAATAATTTAAATATAACTACAATACTCATGATTCAAATCGATTTGTCAAATAACATATTTCTAAATCAAAATAGTATTATATATCACTATAATATAGATATTATCCGATGTCATCGAATAATTGGAAACATAATCTAAAATTCTATAAATATTTATAATTTACAATTAATTTTCAAAATTAATATTTAATAAAATTCAAGGTAGTCACAAAACATCTTTCATAATTCTAATCATATACTTTAATAAAATATTTATTAAAACCAAAATAGCACTCAAAGTGTTTAATTTTTAGAACTTGTTTTCAATAGAAATTAATCATAAAGTTATTCGCAGAGTCTCGACGAAAACGACCTTCAAGCACAATAAAAGAATGAAGAAAAATTAATAATTAGGAAAATTCGGAAAGAGGGGTTACACTACTAGCGACGACCTAAGCGACGTAACAACGACGTACATTAAGCACATGACCCAGTCGTCGCGAAACGTCGCTGGGACGTCGCTATTAGCGACGTAGTTTAAGCGTTGCTAAATTCTAATTATATCCCCGCCCCAACGTTTTATTTTCCCCCATTTTCCTCTCTCACTCTCTCTCCTCCCCGGCACTCTCACTCTCTCCGGCGGCGACTCTCACTCTCTCCGGCGACTATCCTCCCTCTCTGGTACGTGACTCTCCCCCTCCCTCTCTCTCTCTCTCTCTCTCCGTCTGTTTTGGTTGTTGGTGGTTTGGGGGGTGCGGGTGGCTCGGAGGGAGGTGCAGGGGGGATGCGGGTGGTTGGGGGTGAGTGGGGGTGGCTGGGGGGTGGGGCAGGGGGGACGAGGGCGGCTGGGGGAGGGGAGCTATGGTTAGGGTTCGGGTTAGGGTTCATTTCCCATTCGGCGCTCTCACTCTCTCCGGCGCTCTCACTCTCGCCGGCGACTCTCCTCCCCCCTCCGGCGCTCTCACTCTCTCTCCTTCCCCCTCCGGCGCTCTCACTCTCTCCGGCGCTGTCACTCTGTCCGGCGACTCTCCTTCCTCTCCGGTACGTGGTACTCTTCCCCTCCCTCTCTCTCACTCTCTCCGGTGCTCTCACTCTCTCCGACGCAGGGGGACGAGGGCGGCTGGAGGAGGGGAGCTAGGAGTAGGGTTCGGGTTAGGGCTAGGGGTGGTGTAGGGGGTGGCTTGGTCAGGGGCACCGATAGTGACAAAAAACTGATAATTTAGTAATAATTATTTGTTTTTCGACACCGAAAAATGTGATACTACGATTCGAACGCACCGATAGTGCTGATATTTATAACAAGTAGTTTTGTTGGTTGGTTAATTGGTAAATGGTGATCGGGACATATAGTCCCTGCAGCCATTCGACTGGCGAGGCAGAAACTATGGTACGACATGGTGATCAGGACATAGTCCCTGCAGCCATTCGACTGGCGAGGCAGAAACTATGTAGCCATAGATAAAGTTGACTGTCCTGCGACTCTCATCCCTCGGCCACGATGATACGACAACCTATCACTATATCTTATATAGTAGTAGATGAAGTTTTAGTATTACATTATGTGAGTTCATCTTGATTCTGTTACATTCTTCAGATACTACATACTAGATTCGATAAGAACGTATACTACACCATATGTACAGAACATAGATGATTCACACTAATATATGCTAGAATGAATTTTGGGTTACGTTCTGAGCCATCCGTTCTCACACTTAAAACACATGAATTAGGACAATCAACCGGAGAGGATACTCTGAGAGATCCATCTGAGTAGGACGTATACTCTGAGATATCACATTTACAAGAATGATATCAGTAGTGGGATTGAGTGTTGGAGAAGATATTATCAAAGTGTACGTCCTACTCAGATGGGTCTCTCACCGTTACTATTTTTTTTGACAGCATGGTAGATGTGCTCCGTCAACAGATTCTTGCTCTGAGCCAAAACTTTGCCTCGGAGCTCAATTGGACATCCTTCGTGTAGAGCTCGAGCGAGAGGTTCCTAACAGCATGGTGGTCTCCTTTGTCAAAGGATTCTTGCTCGTCCCACAATTTGGGATGAGCACGAATCCTTTGACAAAGGAGACCACCATGCTGTCATGAACCTTTCACTCGAGCTCTACACGAAGGATGTCCAATTGAGCTCCGGGACAAAGTTTTGGCTCAGAGCAAGAATCTGTTGACGGAGCACATCTACCATGCTGTCAGAAAAAAATAGTAACGGTGAGAGACCCATCTGAGTAGGATGTACACTCTGATAATATCTCCTCCAACACTCAATCCCACTACTGATATTATTCTTGTAAAGGTGATCTCTCAGAGTATACGTCCTACTCAAGGATGTCCACTCGAGCTCTGGGGCAAAGGATTGACTCAGAGCGGATTTCTGGACAGAGATGACGAAGAAGATGGTTGCCAAAGCTTATGTAAGTTTTCTAATTCTTTATACGTATTATATTTTTGTCATTTTGTATTACTGATACTCTGAGTAATACGGAATGGTCCGATATATACCGATACTTTGAGTATCATACCATTCCTATGTGTATCGGTATCGCAATCACAATACCGATACTCGAGTATCGCATTGATACTTAAGTATCACATCTGATAGTTCTCTCATTTATTTGTCAATTACTGTATTTCAGTTCTAGTTAGTTTTATGTGATTCTCTGATAGTTCTCTTATTCATTTTCAACCGCGCTCCCCTGTAAATATTGATTTTACCAGATGGTACCCATGACCCGAGGAGCGGCACGTCGTTTGAGGGAAACAGTGAATGCTAAGGTGGCTCCTCCTACTGTTAAGGAGGAAGTGGCACCGGTAGCTAGTGAGATCGGGAGTTCTATTCATCCAGCATCGATAGCTAGTGATACCGAGATTTCTATTGATGCAGCACTTGCAAGGGACTACATCCATCCAAACGCCGTCGATCCCACTTTTTCCAGGTGGTTGCGTGATCGTATCACTGAGCGTTTGCGTGAGCTGCGTGGTTCTCATTAGCTATTAGTACTTATTTGTATTAGACTATTTATATTGTGGGTTGTTTTTGTATTAGACTATTTGTATTGGACTACATATATGAATTAGTATTGTGTCAATCTCTGGATTGTATTGGACTACGACATGGTGATCAGGACATAGTCCCTGCAGCTATTCGACTGGCGAGGCAGAAACTATGTAGCCGTAGATAAAGTTGACTGTCCTTCGACCCTCATCCCTCGGCAATGATGATACGACAACCTATCACTATATATTATATAGTAGTAGATGATGTTTTAGTAATACATTATGTGAGTTCATCTTGATTCTATTACATTCTTCAGATACTATATACTAGATTCGATAAGAACGTATACTACACCATATGTACAGAACATAGATGATTCACACTAATGTATGCTATAATGTGTTGTGTTCTGAGCCATCCGTTCTCACACTTAAAACACATATGAATTAGAACTGTGTGTCAATCTTTGTTTTTATATTTTCGACGAAGCCAGGGATTAGATTCTGTATTTTAGATTTTGGATTCTTTATTTTGGCTCCAGCTCCAGCTTCATTTGCATAAATCTACGATACGACTTGGTGATCAGGACATAGTCCCTGCAGCCATTCGACTGGTGAGGCAGAAACTATGTAGCCGTAGATAAAGTTGACTATCCATCGACCCTCATCCCTCGGCAATGATGATACGACAACCTATCACTATATCTTATATAGTAGTAGATGACGTTTTAGTATTACATTATGTGAGTTCATCTTGATTCTGTTACATTCTTCAGATACTACATACTAAATTCGATAAGAACGTATACTACACCATATGTACAGAACATAGATGATTCACACTAATGTATGTTAGAATGAATTTTGGGTTGTGTTCTGAGCCATCCGTTCTCACAACAAGAAGGATCAGTGCTTTTTAGTTCTCTTCCATCCATCCATTCCTCCGTTCTGATCAAGCCTCTTCCTTCTCCTCTAATCTACCATGGCTCTGGACCCATCTGCTCCTCCCTACTTTCCTTCTTCTTATTTGACTCTCTCAGCTACATATGATATCCAGCTCAAGTGTAGAGGCGGGAGAGAATAAGTAGGCAGGATTAGGAGGTCGGGGAAGCAGCACAGCCGGCGGCATAACCTGGAGGAAGTACATAGGTTTTCTTCAACATCCGTAGGAGAACTATAAGGATATATCTTTTCACAACATGTCACCTTGTAAAAGACCCTTAATGTGAATATCACGTTACCGCGGTGTCGGAAGACCAACATGTCATAATTTTCTAAGCCGTGTGCTTTGACATAATCCTCCCAACTCTTTCACATAGAAGGAAAGAGTTGGTGTAATGCCCCGCTCCGCACGGTGCATTACGATGAGTCGTTGACTCGAAGAGTTGCGTTGACCCGATGAAGTATCGATGCAAATCGATACGGGAGTTACGTTGGCCAAAGGTAAGCTTTGAGTCGATTGTCTATGAATCGAATCGATATAAAAGATAAGTCCCGTTGAGCCAGTGCTGATTTTAGTTGATCTGGTGTGTAGGCTATGCTTTTACGCTGGACGATAAGAGGTCGGCATTTTGCCTTATGCAATGAAGTGTCCGCAAAACCAAATCGTGGTCTTGCAATGGATTGTGGCATGGACGCGATAGGCCAAATCAACCGAATAGTTCAAAGGAATGGCTAAGTCCGAGAGTTAGCTATGCGACCGAGTTATGGAAGCGAGACGCTTCAACTCAGCAAAACGGCAAGGCGTATCGACTTAAGGTGGGCGGGTTCTTGACTCTCTCTCCTTATTCCTTCATGTCTAATAAAATATGTCCGTGCATGCATAAGATGTTATCGAGTTAGCGAGCGTGGTTCGGCAAGTAAGTGTCTAAATATGTGTTAAACACTAAGATAGAACATTGAACAATCGAACAATTGAAGCGACGTGCATCAAGTGTACGGGTCGCGGTAGGGCAATAATGGTAGAACATTGAAGGACGATATTGAGATGTGCATCATGTGCACGGCTCCGAGAATATTGAACACTAGGTGTAGAATATTGATTACGACGCTGAGCGTGCCCTCGGGCACTTATGCTACAAAAAGACTAAGTAACTACGAAATTATGTTATGAAAATAACTTACGAATGGTACGTGTTGAATATGAGTATGAGATGACTAAGCCGTTGGGCATCGTGTATCAATATGGATGTGTTGGGGCATAACGCCGACGGAGCTCCCCATATGGATGGTGGATTATGTTTATGAGACGTGAATATGTTTATGGCACGGGAAACCGTTTATGGAACGAGACTATGTTTATACAACGGAGGATTTGGTTGGACGATATGACTTATATGCTATGGTACGTATTGCATGGTCAATGGAATCGGATGGCCCGTGCACGGGTGCGGCTTCCCTCGGACGGTTACACCGGGGCACTGGGACCGTTCGGCCTAGGAGGAAATTATGTGTGGTATTTATAGTGCACATCATTCGGACGGATTGCGATCGTCCAGTGCTGTGATAAGCTATGATATCCGTAAGTTTGGGATCCTTCGGATATTGGACTAGCAAGCCGTATCGAAGTGATCGTAAGCTTACACATAAGAGATGCTAAGTCCATTACGGTGCGAAATACCGTGACCTTCATATAGTTAGGGCCGGTGGACTGAGATATGAGAGTTGGGTGCAGGCGCAGGGCCTGCGACCCTTATGCATTGTATAAGCTTATGATTGGGATGTGCGTGAATTATATGGTTTCTTATGTAAGTTCTAACCAATGCAGGCTATAGAAAATGGGATGGAGATGCGCACGAACACTATGTTTACGTTCATATTATGCCTAACTGTATCTGCTGCAGGAACACGGTATGGGACACGTTATGATAAGTTGCTATACGAAGATTGCCATGAAACTGATCCTAAGGCTAAGTAGAAAGATCACTAAATAATGATGCATGTTTCACTAAAGATATTAAGTGTTTGGTTTGGGTGCGAGCGGGTCTTGATCAGTGCGAAGCGTGGACGAAAGTACTAATCCCCCACTAGTTTGTGTGCAGGTTCGACTTATGATTGGCTCGGGGCGGGGCGGGGATTGGCTTGGACGTGCCGAGGCATAGAGTCCTTGGCGTTCAAAAGGAGCTACCGCATAGGCGTTCGAACTTGCGACATAGAGATGTTCGGCCGAAGACAACTTGGTGGCTATAAAGAGGCATAATGTATGGAACAATGTAATCCTTTGTGAGCTAGAGAGATCATGAGCGTTGTAGCCAATTAGCATATATGTTGGGCTATTCAGAGCCTTTGTAATCTTCAGTTCATTATGAATAAAAAATATTCTTGTGTTATACTTTGTTTTCTTCCACTGCTTATGTTACGAATTTGAGATAATCACTATGTGAACTGTTATCTTGTCTTACACGAGCGCAACTCCAGGCTCGTACGGCATCATGCCCCAGTGAGGACGATGATTCGGGTAAAAACTAGCGAGGACGAGCAATTTTTCGGATCGGGACGTGACAGTTGGGAGGATTATGTCAAAGCACACGGCTTAGAAAATTATGACATGGTGGTCTTCCGACACCGCGGTAACGTGATATTCACATTAAGGGTCTTTGACAAGGTGACATGTTATGAAAAGATATATCCTTATAGTTCTCCTACGGATGTTGAAGAAAACCTATGTACTTCCTCCAGGTTATGCCGCCGGCTGTGCTGCTTCTCCGGCCTCCTAATCCTGCCCACTTCTTCTCCTCCGCCTCTACACTTGAGTTGGATATCATATGTGGCTGAGAGAGTCAAATAAGAAGAAGGAAAGTAGGGAGGAGCAGATGGGTCCAGAGCCATGGTGGATTAGAGAAGAAGGAAGAGGCTTGATCAGAACGGAGGAATGGATGGATGGATGGAAGAGAACTAGAAAGCACTGATCCTTCCTTCAGTTTTTTTGTTGAAGATACTGAGTTTGTACGTATTTACGGATATTGATTTGGTTTGTTGAGGATATTATATATTGCCATTCGACTGGCGAGACAGAAACTATGGTACGACATGGTGATCAAGACATAGTCCCTGCAGCCATTCGACTGGCGAGACAGAAACTATGTAGCCGTAGATAAAGTTGACTGTCCTGCGACCCTTATCCCTCGGCAATGATGATACGACAACCTATCACTATATCTTATATAGTAGTAGATGATGTCTTAGTATTATATTATGTGAGTTCATCTTGATTCTGTAACATTCTTCAGATACTAGATACGATAAGAACATATACTACACCATATGTACAGAACATAATGATCCACACTAATGTATGCTAGAATAAATTTTGGGTTGTATTCTGAGCCATCCGTTCTCACACTTAAATAGATATGAATTAGTACTGTGAGAGCGCCGGAGAGAGTGAGAGCGTCGGAGGGGGGAGGAGAGAGAGTGAGAGAGTAAAATGGAGGGAAATGAATTGGTGGGGGAACCCAGGGATTAGATTCTGTATTTTGTATTTTGGATTCTGTATTTTGGCTCCAGCTCCAGGACAAAGTCCCTGCAGCCATTCGACTGGCGAGGCAGAAACTATGGTACGACATGGTGATCATGACATAGTCCCTGCAGCCATTTGACTGACGAGACATAAACTATGTAGCCGTAGATAAAGTTGACTGTCATGTGACCCTCATCCCTCGGCAATGATGATACGACAACCTATCACTATATCTTATATAGTAGTAGATGATGTCTTAGTATTACATTATGTGAGTTCATCTTGATTCTGTTACATTCTTCAGATACTAGATACGATAAGAACATATACTACACCATATGTACAGAACATAATAATCTATACTAATGTATGCTAGAATGAATTTTGGGTTGTGTTCTGAGCCATCCGTTCTCACACTTAAATAGATATGAATTAGTACTGTGAGAGCTTCGGAGAGAGTGAGAGCGCCGGAGGGGGGGAGGAGAGAGAGTGAGAGAGTAAAATAGGGGGAAATGAATTGGTGGGGGAAACCAGGGATTAGATTATGTATTTTGTATTTTGGATTCTGTATTTTGGCTCCAGCTCCAGGGCATAGTCCCTGCAGCCATTCGACTGGCAAGGCAGAAACTATGATACGACATGGTGATCAGGACACAGTTCCTGCAGCCATTCGACTGGCGAGGCAGAAACTATGTAGCCATAGATAAAGTTGACTATCCTGCGACCCTCATCCCTCGGCAATGATGATACGACAACCTATCACTATATCTTATATAGTAGTAGATGATGTCTTAGTATTACATTATGTGAGTTCATCTTGATTCTGTTACATTCTTCAGATACTAGATACTAGATTCAATAAGAACGTATACTACACCATATGTACAGAACATAGATATGATTCACACTAATGTATGCCAGAATGAATTTTGGGTTGTGTTCTGAGCCATCCGTTCTCACACTTAAAACACATATGACACTACCAAAATACACTCATTTAGCGACGGTTTTGTAGCGACGGACTTTTTTCGTCGGTATTAGCGACGGTTTCGTGGCCGCTCAGCGACTGATTTTCGACTACAAGCCTTTGCCATTTTAATTTTAATTTTAGGGGGAGGAAAGGTCGCACATCCGTCGCTAGACTGTCGGTGTTATAGCGACGGATTTACCGTCGTCGCTACACAGTCGATTATTTGGCGGGAATTGTGTAGGAAATTGGCGGAACATATTTGCGACGACTTAGCGACGGATATTCAGTCGGCACTTACCAAAATAGGCGACTGCTGGGCGACGGTCTTTTAACCGTCGCTAGGCCGTCGCTATATAAACGTCCCAGACTTTAAATGAAACGGCGGAGGGAATTTTTCGCATTCCCCCCAAATTCACTCTCTCTCCTCTCTCTCTCTCTCTCGCCGGTGTCGGCTTCAGTAATCGGCGTCGGTGTCGTCGTCGGCGTCCTTTCCTCTCTCTCTCTCCCGAAGGTAACCCCCTCTCTCTCTCTCGATCTCTCTCTCTCTCTCTCTCTCTCTCTCTCTCTCGCGGTATAGGGGCTGGGCGGCGCACTTGGGGCTGGGCCGTCCGGGGCTTGGCGGCTGGCTTCGGTCGGGGGCTGGGCGGTGGGCTTGGGGCGGGGGCGTCGGGGGCTGGGCGGCGGGCTTGGGGTTGGGGCGTCGGGGGCTGGGCGGGGGCGTCGGGGTCTGGGAGGCGGGCTTGGGGTTGGGGCGTCGGGGGCTGGGCGGCTGGCTTGGGTCGGGGTCTGGGCGGTGGGCTTGGGGCGGGGGCGTCGGGGTCTGGGAGGCGGGCTTGGGGTTGGGGCGTCGGGGTCTGGACGGCTTGCTTGGGTCGAGGGCTGGGCGGTGGGCTTGGGGCGGGGGCGTCGGGGGCTGGGCGGCTTGCTTGGGCCGGGGTCTGGGCGGTGGGCTTGGGGCGGGGGCGTCGGGTCTGGGAGGCGGGCTTGGGGTTGGGGCGTCGGGGGCTGGGCGGCCGGCTTGGGGCGGGGGCTGGGCGGTGGGCTTGGGGCGACGGCGTCGGGGGCTGGACGGCTGGCTTGGGGCGGGGGCGTCGGGGGCTGGGCGGCTGGCTTGGGGCGGGGTCTGGGCGGTGGGCTTGGGGCGGCGGCGTCGGGGGCTGGGCGGCTGGCTTGGGTCGGGGGCTGGGCGGTGGGCTTGGGGCGGCGGCGTCGGGGGCTGGGCGGCTGGCTTGGGACGGGTGCGTCGGGGCTATTTGCAACCGACGCACACCCATAAGCACTCTTCATATATATATGCAACCGAACTACTGGGCGGCGGGCTTGGGGCGGCGGGCTTTGGTCGGGGGCGGCGGGTGGCTTTGCTTCTCAAATTCATCTGAGTTTATATATTGGCTAAATAATGTGTTATCCATATTGGGTGTTCCATTAGTTTGGTGGTATTTGGATTAGTAAATGTGAATATATATGGGGTTTGGATTCATGGTGTATATATATGTTCACTGTCTCAAGGACAGTGCGAGTTCTATCAGTTGTGTGCTTCTGTATAGATGTATATATCTATACATCTAGCTGTGATATACATATGTGTATGTGACAATCTCAGTTAGCGACGGACTAGTTACCGGTTAGCGACGGATATTTCCAGCTCCATTAATTGCATTAATCTACGGTACGACATGGTCATCAGGACATTGTCCCTGCAGCCATTCGACTGGCGAGGCAGAAACTATGTTGCCATAGATAAAGTTGCCTGTCCTCCGACCCTCATCCCTCGGCAATGATGATACGACAACCTATCACTATATCTTATATAGTAGTAGATGATGTCTTAGTATTACATTAGTGAGTTCATCTTGATTCTGTTACGTACGTCCTTCAGATACTAGATACGATAAGGTTAACATATACTACACGATATGTATACAGAATATAGATGATTCACACTAATGTATGCTAGAATGAATCTTGGGTTGTGTTCTGAGCCATCCGTTCTCACACTTAAAACACATAGGAATTAGTAGTGTGACAGCGCCGGAGAGAGTGAGAGCGCCGGAGGGGGGGAGGAGAGAGAGAGAGTAAAATGGTACGACATGGTGAAGTAGTACTGTATTTTGGCTCCAGTTCCAGCTCCATTTGATCTATGGTACGACATGGTGATCAGGACATAGTACCTGCAGCCATTCGACTGGCGAGGCAGAAACTATGTAGCCGTAGATAAAGTTGACTGTCTTCCGACCCTCATCCCTCGGCAATGATGATACGACAACCTATCACTATATCTTATATAGTAGTAGATGATGTCTTAGTATTACATTATGTGAGTTCATCTTGATTCTGTTACGTTCTTCAGATACTAGATACGATAAGAACATATATTACACCATATGTACAGAACATAGATGATTCACACTAATGTATGCTTGAATGAATCTTGGGTTGTCTTCTGAGCCATCCGTTCTCACACTTGGCAAAAAATCGAATTTTTTATACTTTATCGGCTTTCGAAAATGTACTCAAATTACATGATGGTTCCTTTAGTTTGCTTGCTTATGTTACAATTATATTATTTGTGACTATCGATCTTACCAGATGGCACCCATGACCCGAGGAGCGGCACGTCGTTTGAGGAAAACAGTGAATGCTAAGGTGGCTCCTCCTACAGTTAAGGAGGAAGTGGCACCGGTTACTAGTGAGATCGGGAGTTCTATTCATCCAGCACCGGTAGCTAGTGAGACCGAGAGGACTCTTCATGCAGTCCTTGCAAGGGACGACAGCTCTTCTCGCGCCAAAAATCTCGCTTTTTCGAGGTGGTTGCGTGAACGTATCACTGAGCGTTTGCGTGAGCAGCGTGGTTCTCATTAGCTATTAGTACTTATTTGTATTGGACTATTTGTATTGAGTTGTTTTTGTATTAGACTATTTGTATTGGACTACATATATGAACTAGAACTGTGTCAATCTCTGGATTGTATTGGACTACGACATAGTGATCAGGACATATATAGTCCCTGCAGCCATTCGACTGGCGAGGCAGAAACTATGTATCCGTAGATAAAGTTGACTGTTCTTCGACCCTCATCCCTCGGCAGTGATGATACGACAACCTATCACTAGATGATACTCTGAGAGATCCATCTGTGTAGGACGTATACTCTGAGATATCACCTTTACAAGAATGATATCAGTAGTGGGATCGAGTGTTGGAGGAGATACTATCAGTGTATACGTCCTACTCAGATGGGGCTCTCACCGTTAATATTTTTTTCTGACAACAAGGTGGATGTGCTCCGTCAACAGATTCTTTCTTCGAGCCAAAACTTTGCCCCGGAGCTCAAGTGAACATCCTTCGTGTAGAGCTCGATTGAGAGGTTCCTGACAGCATGGTGGCCTCCTTTGTCAAAGTATCCGTGCTCATCCAACATTGGTTGTGGGACGAACACGGATACTTTAACAAAGGAGACCACCATGCTGTCAGGAACCTCTCACTCGAGCTCTACACCAAGGATGTCCACTTGAGCTCCGGGACAAAGTTTTGGCTCGGAACAAGAATATGTGGACGGAGCACATCCACCATGCTGTCAGGAAAAAATAGTAACGGTGAGAGACCCATCTGAGTAGGACGTATACTCTGATAGTATCTCCTCCAACACTCGATCCCACTACTGATATCATTCTTGTAAAGGTGATATCTCAGAGTATACGTCCTACACAGATGGATCTCTCACAGTATTCTCTCCAGTTGGGTTGTGTTCTGAGCCATCCGTTCTCACAGAGGGTCCTATTTTGGATTCTATATTTTGTATTTTGGTTTCAGTATTTTGTATTTTGGTTTCTGTATTTTGTATTTTGGTTTCTATATTTTGGCTCCAGCTCCATTTGTATTAATCTACGGTACGACATGGTGATCAGGACATAGTCCCTGCAGCCATTCGACTGGTGAGGCAGAAACTATGTAGCCGTAGATACGATAATTGGTGTACATTAAATTCGTATGTGCATGTTTGGTCTATGTGATTCTTGGATAATTGGTGTGCATTATATATTGGTTTGGTTTATGCATATTTTTGTGAACAGGGAAAGTGCTTCAATTTTTTTTTCAAAAAAATTCTCAGTTACCGACAGACTAGTGACCGGTTAGCGACGGATATTTCCAGCTCCATTTGCATTAGTCTACGGTACGCCATGGTGATCAGGACATAGTCCTTGCAGCCATTCGACTGGCGAGTCAGAAACTATGCAAGTAGCCTTAGATAAAGTTGACTGTCCTCCGACCCTCATCCCTCGGCAATGATGATACGACAACCTATCACTATATCTTATATAGTAGTAGATGATGTCTTAGTATTACATTAGTGAGTTCATCTTGATTCTGTTACGTCCTTCAGATACTAGATACGATAAGAATATATACTACACCATATGTACAGAACATAGATGATTCACACTAATGTATGCTAGAATGAATCTTGGCTTGTGTTCTGAGCCATCCGTTCTGATCAAGCATCTTCCTTCTCCTCTCCTCCACCATGGCTCTGAACAAATCTGCTCCTCCCTCTACTTCCCTTCTTCTTATTTGACTCTCTCAGCCACATATGACATCCAGCTCAAGTGTAGAGTCGGGGGAGAAGAAGTGGACAGGAAGAGGAGGGGGAAGCAGCACAGCCGGCGGCATGATCCGGAAGAAGTACAGAGGTTTTCTTCAACAGCCGTAGGAGAACTATAAGGATATATCTTTTCACAACATGTCATCTTGTCAAAGACCCTTCATGTGAATATCATGTTACCGCGGTGTCAAAACACACGGCTTAGAAAATTATGACATGTTAGTCTTCCGACACCGCGGTAACATGATTGTCACATCAAGGGTCTTTGACAAGGTGATATATTGTGAAAAGATATATCCTTATAGTTCTCCTACGTCTGTTGAAGAAAACCTCTGTACTTCCTCCGGGCCATGTCGCCGGCTGTGCTGCTTCTCCCTCCTCTTCCTGTCCACTTCTTCTCCCCCGACTCTACACTTGAGCTGGATGTCATATGTGGCTGAGAGAGTCAAATAAGAAGAAGGAAAGTAGAGGGAGGAGCAGATTTGTTCAGAGCCATGGTGGAGGAGAGGAGAAGGAAGATGCTTGATCAGAATGGATGGCTCAGAACACAAGCCAAGATTCATTCTAGCATACATTAGTGTGAATCATCTATGTTCTGTACATATGGTGTAGTATATGTTCTTATCGTATCTAGTATCTGAAGGACGTAACAGAATCAAGATGAATCACTAATGTATGCTAGAATGAATCTCGGGTTTGTGTTCTGAGCCATTCGTTCCGATACTTGGCAATTAAGCCATTCGACTGGCGAAGCAGAAACTATAAGGCTACTTGTATGTTCTTCCAACTTTAAATTACAAGATTACTATATTAGGTTAAATAAATCACTAACCTAATCACGGTGAGTCTTGGTGTAGCACTCAAATGTGGGGCACCTGTAATCTATGTGAGTTCAGCTTGATTCTGTTACATCCTTCAGATACTAGATATGATAAGAACATATACTACACTATACGTACAGAACGTAGATGATTCACACTAATGTATGCTAGAATGAATTTTGGGTTGTGTTCTGAGCCATTTGTTCCCATACTTGGCAATTAAGCATGTGAAATAGAACTGATTATGTTTAGTTTGTCTTACGATACAGATTTTCACATCCAAATTGAAATGGATCATTACTTCGTTGTTCGTACATGGATGTACTAGCGGATCAACCTCCTGGACCGTAGGTACTTATAAGTATTGACCGTGTCGGATTAGTATCGATCTATCGTTTTGGTATGGACCGTATCGGTTGGTATTGGTCTTAGCGAATTGGTATCGTCCTATCCGATATGTATCAGCCATATAGCCATTAAGTCATATTGGCCTTATCGATTTGGTATCGGTCATATCGATAGGTATCGGCCGTGTTGGATTATTATATACCATTTCGGATTAGTATCGTGGAAGGTTTAGTAACAACTGTACTTGGATTTCTCTCTTCTAGAGCTAGATTACCATTACAAGAGAGTCACGAGAGCGTAGATGGCCAGTTACAGAACATACATACTTTCTTTTCAATCTCGCTTTTTCTGATAGAAAAGGAAGTATGTATGTTACTGTAACTGGCCAATCATGATCTGGTGATTCTCTTGCAATGGTATTCTAGCTCGAAAAGAGAGAAATCCAAGTACAGTTGTTACTAAACCTTCCACGATACTAATCCGAAATAGTCTATACTAATCCAACACAGCCGATACCTATCGGATATGACCGATTCCAAATCGATAAGACCAATATGAATCCTAGCTATTCGGCCGATACATGTACATATCGGATATAGGACGATACCAATTTGTTAAGGCCAATACCAATATGATACGTCCTATACCAAACTGATAGACCGATACTAATCTGATACACTAGATACTAAGTACATCTGGCCTATACCAGCGGATCCATAAATTACTGCACGATAGGCCCAACGACTCCAGTTACATCCGGTTATTGGTGAGTACATGATTACATAGTAATTTTGTTAGTCTTGTGATACAGATTTTTACTCTCTCATGCTACCAACGTCACAAGTTTTTCAGTGCTGCTCCCTCTAATGATGATGAACGCAAAAAACCAACGTCACAACTTTTATAACTTGAGTAAATTGAGCCACCGTCAGAGAGTAGTAGCATCGGGAGCGACCCTCCTATCCCTACAGAAGACCTCAACCAGATTGAGCCTTCGTATGCAAAGTGGCTGATAGAATGGTACATGCCTCAACGCAACTATCATCCCTGGCTGTGAGGATTCATCGTCTGACTTGTGGTCTTTGTTGAGGCCAAAGTCGATTTTCCTATGTGTTTTGGAATATTTGTGAAAATTTTGGAATATTTGTGCTATGATCGGTTGTCAGGATTGGATATTAGGTTACTGTAACTGGCCAACTCTTTCCTATGTGCTTTGGAATATTTGTGAAAAATTTGGAATATTTGTGCAATGATCGGATTATAACGATGGATATTAGGTTACTCTTCCGGATAATTGATGTCTATTTTATATTAATTTGGTTTGGTGTATATGATTCTTGGATAATTGGTGTGCATTAAATTCGTATGTACATATTTGGTCTATGTGATTCTTGGATAATTGGTGTGCATAATATATTTGGTCTATGTGATGTTGGATAATTGGTGTGCATTATATATTGGTTTGGTTTATGCAAATTTTTGCGAACAGCTAAAAAGTTGTAATTTTTTTTCAAAATATTCTCAGTTAGCGACGGACTTGTGACCGTTTTGCGACGGTCATCAAAAGTTGCCGACTACTTTTCGACGGTTATTCGTCGCTATCTGGATTTTTGAAAAATTTTCCCAGGTCGCGACGGATGGTCGACGGACTATCCGTCGGCATGATATATTGTTCGACGGAATAGCGACGATCTGTCCGTCGCCTGTGTTCTGGAAATAACAAGAATTTCCAGAACAAGGTCGACGGTTAATCCGTCGCTATTCGGTCGATACCTTTCGACGGCAAAGCGATGACTTATCCGTCGCCAAGTTGCTGGAAATGACATGAATTTTCAGAAGCTGCTCGACGGCTTTTTCGTCAGAAAATCGTCGCTAATCCGTCACTTGATACCGAAGCTGTCGATGGATTAGCGACGGAACGATACGATCTGATACGCTGTTACGACGGGTTACCGACGAAAATTTACGTCGCTATAGCCTACACAGTTCAGTACTTAAAAGCTGAAGTGGACGACAGTCCGTCGGAAATGCGTCGCTAATGCTTCGTATTGTGACGTCGAATATCCGTCGCTATTCCGTCATGTGACTACAACTTAGCGACGGAAGGTTATTAGCGACGAGCTGATTGCCGACGGATGTTTTTGGCCAATATCCGTCGGCAATCGGTCGCTAATAGTAATTACCGTCGTCTTAGCGACGGATGTGGCCGTCGCTAAAACGATAAATTTTGGTAGTGTGAATTAGAACTGTGTGTCAATGTTTTTGTAGTTTCGGCGAACCCAGGGATTAGATTCTGTATTTTGTTTTTACTTTGTACGTATTTGGGGATATTCAGTTTTTTCGTTGAGGATACTGAGTTTGTACGTATTTGCGGATATTGATTTGGTTGTGTTGAGGATATTATATATTGACATTGTTTGTTGCGCATAGTATTTTTTATATATTTTGTATATTCTGAAATGTATTGTGCGTGTCGGTGTTGAGTGTTCCATCAAGGGGGTCGACGAACCCAGGGATTGGATTCTGTATTCTGTTTTGTATTCTATTTTGGCTCAGGCTCCAGCATCATTTGCTTTCTGGAACCTTTTTTAATTTTTTTAATTTAGCGACGTTTTTAGCGACGTTAGTATTCATCGCTACATATTAGCGACGCCAGGAAATGTCGCTAAAAGCGTCGCTAAATTCTTCTGACGTGGCAACACGTGGCACCAAATCTGATGTCAGCTCGTCGTCGTCAAAACATCGCAAATCTGTCGCTAAACGGGACCACGTTATAACGTCGCCTTTTACATCGCTGATTAGCGTCAAATAACAAACGTCGCAAATAACGCCGCTAATTAGTGACGTCATTGACGTCGCGAAATAGCGTCCTCCTAGCGACGTTTTGCGACGTTTTTTCGTTTAGCGACACATTTTTTCCGTCGTTCCTGAAACTCGCCATAAACGTCGCTAAATTGATTTAGCGACGTTTTTGCTGAGATTAGCGACGTATTTAGACGTCGCTAATCTGACAAATTTTTGTAGTGGGTCGGCTTAGAATTGGTGCACGGCGTGCTTTGAAAATGACACTCGATCCTTCGTCCCGTGGCTTGGGAGAAGAAAAGTTGGTTGAGTAGGCAAAGTATGAACGTAGCCTAAGTCATAGGCGTCGCCCACATAAATGCTTCATAAAGCAAGCACGATCCTATCGTCCAAGGCTTGGTATAGCCTTGGCTTGCCCCATGAGTTAAGTTGCATTGCACGGCTTATGATATAAGTCTAGGCACCCAAATGACTCGGTCGTTCAGAAGTCGAGCGCATGTGCGACACGTTTTCGCAATACGAGGCTTGACGCAGCCTTTGCATCGAGTCGTTGTGCGTTTAAGTCAGACAAGTTATGTTAGGCTATCGGAGTGGTACCAAGCACGGTCCTACGAGTTCTACGGCTGGTTATAACCACAAAAGTCTTACGCTCTCAAGGCCCGTCATATAAAGTATGACTTGGGCGATAGCGTCGCGTAGAACGTAAGTCGGTTTAAGGCACGATGCACAGACTTAGTGTTTAAGGCATGAACCACGGTTGATTTAATGAGTTTTGGAGAAAGGACTATCGAATAGGCATTGAGTTGAATGAAATGATATGGTAACGTGAAAAGAATGCTCGCGACCGTGGGTCGGCGAGGGGTCTCAAGGATATATGGAAAGAATGCTCGCGACCGTGGATCGGCGAGGGGTCTCAAGGATAGAAGTCTTGAATTTGGTTTTGAAAGAGATGGTAACATTAGAAGAGGAATGACTGTGTGAGACGTCAGTTTGTGTCGAGTCTTGCATGGTCATTGGACAACTTGTCGACAAGGAGGAGTTTCTACGAGCGGCAACCCTGGGCGCCATGGGACGCGTCGTTCCGGAGGGAAACAGGTATAGCCGTAGCTGGACGAACCGCTCGGGTCATTCGGGAACTTTCAGCGGGGCTAGCTACTTGCGTTGAAAGGGTCGCCGAATGGCAAGGCTATAGTCCAGGATAGCTTGTGATGTTAGTGACCAATTCATATAGATGAGTTAGCACGGGCGACAATCTGCGTGTGTGCCTTTGGATTGAGTCAGTTGAATGTGTGTACAGTTAGAACACAAGGTTTGGTCCTAAGATTTGGTTGTAACATAGACGACGTGCTTCAGCACGAGATGTGGCATCGAGTCTTATGTTGTCGGCATATAAGTTGTATAAGTTGGTTTGAGTTATCTTGAGTTAAGTCAGGAAACGCGGCAAGGCAAAGTTGGTCGAGTAACACTTAGCCCAGAAGTCTTGATTGGGTCAGTTGGTGATCAAAGTAGCACGGGCCGCGAGACGGCGATGTGGTTAGTCTTACTGAAATGCGAGGCACGACCTCAGCAAGGTTTGTAGCACGGTCACACGAAAATGGAGTCTATCGTGTAGTTGCGTCTCTGATTTGGGCCGTAAGGCAAACACGACTTGATAGGTTAACGTTGTTGGCACGAGAAGGGTCTAGAGGCAAGGCATGAGTTAATATTGTTGACGCAAGCACGGGATGGTCTAGTGACACAGAATAGGCCAAGGCGTCGGTCCTAAAACTGATCCTAAGGCAAGAGTAGAAAGACAATTGATAAGAAGGGACTATGTTGCATAAAGTAAATCAAACGTGTCAGTTTTGTATGGGTGGGCGAGGAGCTCATTCCACCAGTACAGTTGAGTACTGACACCCACATAGTTTACATGTCCAAGCACAGGTAGAAGCTCGTGGCGGAGCTCGCTTGGATGCGTCGAGGCACGGAGTTTCTTGGTGATTCGAAGCGTGCGGCCGCATGGAGTAAAGACTTATATGGGACATAATGTATGGACGTCGCCTTCCCAAGCACCCGCTAGCTCGAGACATGTATTGAGAGATGAGAGAGAGCTGAGTGACTTGTAATGTGAGATGAATGAGCTTGAGAGACTTGTAATCTTGTCCTTACGCCCCAATGTAACCGTTGTTTCAATATCAATAAAGAGCTTCTTTGAATAACTTGCGTCTGTTCTAAATTTTTGCTGCTATGATTCAATGACTCTGCATGGGACTTCTGTGCGATGACCCGTCGCAGCCGCTGAAATCGGCCGTTATGGAAGCCGTCTTGCACGAGCGCAATCTAGGCTCGTGCGACATCATGCCTTAGCAAGGACGATCGCTCCTACGGGGGCAGGGCATGACATAATGGTATCAGAGTACGACTTTACGTCCTTGGACTATCGATTGAATTCTTTAACTTCGTTGTTTTTTCGAACTCTGAATGTTGCTTCCGCATATTGATATGGTTGGTGCGCTCTCTCTCAATTGTCCCACGGGATGTCCATACAATAAGTCTAACTAATTTACAAAACGTAGGAGAACAGCTTTTGATAAAACAAAAAAGATGGTTCGAGTAAGCACGGTTGGCTAAGTCGGGCTGGACATATACACCAAAGTTGCGTCGACCTTAGAAGAGTCGAGTGCGGGAATTGAATAGTGTTAAGCAAGAATGAGTTGGACTCAATAGAGTAAATGAGATAACTATCGATAGGGGTGCTATGAGCGACGATATCGTCGGTGCGATATAGACGAGCGTGCTTGGAAATTAAGGAATGGTTCGAACGGAAAACTTGAAGAAGTGATTTTGATTCCAATGATAGTTGAGAATTTGTTGAATGACTTATCCCTGAGTGGTGTATGCGATAGCCTCAGGATGTCGATCGATCGATTGAGGATGCGGGATGTCGGTGAGTCTGTCAGCAAGCGTCGCACATATGCAAAGCCTAGATTGAGTGAGTTGTTGACATGAAGTTTGATAAGTGGATTCGAACGACCTAGAAATTGACGTGCACAGAACGTGCACGAGATTGAGGATTGCGCGAGTATAAAATGCAAAAATGATTGAGTAGGTAAAATCGAATAGAAGAAAAAGTTAAGGTGTAGCGAGCGGATGACTTGATCGAAGAAATTGATACGGATCGTATATGAAAAGTTAACACGATAGATAGATAGCGTGCATAAAAAGTTGAATTTTGAAGTTACGTAATGACTCTGAGGATTGGATTGAATGTTGCTCGATGATTTGAGTTAGCAAGGAATGTTGCGAATTGAGAAAACACGTTGGCCGATGACTTAAGATGAACGGATGAACAATACGTAAATTGGTTTGAGGAAATTAATGTTGTGAATGATTCGAGGGATAATGATCGAACTTGAATTTGAATGTCGAGAAGATTATCCAGTCGGATGATAGCATCATTCGCACGACTCGAAATTGGTTGCAAATGACGATTGTCAGGTTACGCATATCGTCGATGGTATTGAGGAGTATCAAAGATCGATATGCGATAACTCGGGGGTACTCTGACTCGACGAATGGCGATCGTGCAAGTGATATTTTCGGTTGGATGCTATACTTAGTATTTTGATTGAGACGAATGTTGGATGAAAGTGAGTGTCTTGATGGTTACGCGGATAACCACATCGTCGACGATCTTATCTTGTGCGAGCGCGACTCTATCCTCGTACATGCGTTGCGTCGAATTTGGGGCGATCGTTCGCGTGAGCGCTGACATGGTGATGTCACAGGAATGATCGAACTGAAAAATCAGGATGCAGCAACTTGATTGTTTCGACTTGTCGGTTTAATGCGAAGAAAAATTCGAGGATGTTAGGACTTGCGATTGATAATCGAATAAAACTTGAGGATTGTGCAGGTCCAATCCGTGCATCGAGAATGAACTAGTCTAGACACGAACAAGAGTTACGCCCCGATGAGAATGATTATTCCGCGGAAGCGTTGCATGGTTCATGAACCACCGTGGATAATCGGACTCGCGTGAGATCGGAGCATGGCATATTCTTAAGTCAGACGACCTTGTGATTGATTACGTGAATTGGAATAGATGATTTCGAAAACGTAAATGTAAATTATGGATTAGAGATGAATTGTGTCATAGCGTGCTTGATTTGAGAAAATGATAGACGAACTAATGTCGAACGTGTTCGAAGAGATAGACGATGCGAAATGGCTTGATGAACGAGCGGTATGTTCTTATCGAAGAAATCGGTTGAAACGTGATTTATCGTAGGATGGCTTTACTGAACGACTCGGACCCCGTACGACGAATATTGGGATGTGCGTAAAAAATCGATGCTCGATATTTAGAAATCGGATTGATGCGAGCTTGGGTAGAAAATTCCGTACTATCAATTTGGTTTGACCTTAGGATGATATTGTTGTTCGGGAACTATGATTCCAATACTGACGGAAAGACGTAGCCTAGCGGTTAGTCAGACGTCCGAGTGCGAATTGGTAGGATTTGTGGAGGCACCACTTGCGAGTATCGGTTGATGCATGTGTATCAGGGAGGGACGCCGAACATGTGCACGATCTGACTCGAGTGGTAATGGTGGATTTTCTATCACGAGGCTTGGCTAAAATACATGTATTTTGGGGACGCCTGGAATATATACGATCTAACTAAGTGATACGATGAATCAAGTGGGATTTGAGGAACGGGAAGGTGTCGAGGATTTTGAGATCTAAGTTTAGAAGAAAAGATTATGAGTAGCACGAGCATGGCTCAGATTTGAGGGAATGCGTAGGAGTAGTATGTGCGAGAGTCCTTGAATGTTGAGAAAGTGATAAGTCGATAAGTATGCTCTGTTAGTTTCGAGGACGAAACTTTTTCTGAGTGGGTGATGTAGTACCCCGTCCGCTCAGTCAATCGGAGGAATCGAAATGCCGACGGCGTTCGGACTTAGCCTTGCAACGGCTACTCGGAGACATCGCTCGGTCGGGGCGACCGCTCTCACAGGTGGGGTAGTTTCGGTGAACTTGTCATCTTAGCTTCACATAATAAATCGTGTGTTTTCAACGCACAAGTAGGCTTGATAATAAAAGTGACGAATCCATATAGCTAAAGGAAATAATCCGATAGGTCGAATTGAGTTAGAATATAGAAAGGTCCAACGGTCGGCTTAGAATTGGTGTACGGCGTGCTTTGAAAATGACACTCAATCCTTCGTACCGTGGCTTGGGAGAAAAAAGTTGGTTGAGTAGACGAAGTATGAACGTAGCCTAAGTCATAGGCGTCGCCCGCATAAATGCTTCATAAAGCAAGGACGGTCTATCGTCCAAGGCTTGGCATAGCCTTGGCTTGCCCCATGAGTTAAGTTGCATTGCACGGCTTATGATATAAGTCTAGGCACCCAAATGACTTGGTCGTTCAGAAGTCGAGCGCATGTGCGACATTTTCGCAATGCGAGGCTTGACGCAGCCTTTGCTCGTCGAGTCATTGTGCGTTTAAGTCAGGCAAGTTATGTTAGGCTATCGGAGTGGCAGCAAGCACAGTCCTACGAGTTCTACGGCTGGGTATAACCACAAAAGTCTTATGGTCTCAAGGCCCATCATATAAAGTATGACTTGGACGATAGCGTCGCGTAGAACGTAAGTCGGTTTAAGGCACGATGTACGGACTTAGTGTTTAAGGCATGAACCACGGTTGATTTAATGAGTTTTAGAGAAAGAACTATCGAATAGGCATTGAGTTGAATGAAATGATATGGTAACATGGAAAGAATGCTCGCGACCATGGGTCGGCGAGGGGTCTCAAGGATAGAAGTCTTGAATTTGGTTTTGAAAGAGATGGTAACATTGGAAGAGGAATGACTGTGTGAGACATCAGTTTGTGTGAGTCTTGCATGGTCATTGAACAACTTGTCGACAAGGAGGAGTTTCACGAGCGGCAACCCGGGCGCCATGGGACCGTCGTTCCGGAGGGAAACAGGTATAGCCATAGCTGGACGAACCGCTCGGGTCATTCGGAACTTTCAGCGGGGCTAGCTACTTGCGTTGAAAGGGCCGCCGAATGGCAAGGCTATAGTCCAGGATAGCTTGTGATGTTAGTGACCAATTCATATAGATGGGTCGACACGGGCGACAATCCGCGTGTGTGCCTTTGGATTGAGTCAGTTGAATGTGTGTACAGTTAGAACACAAGTTTGGTCCTAAGATTTGGTTGTAACGTAGGCGACGTGCTTCGGCACGAGATGTGGCGTCGAGTCTTATGTTGTCGGCATATAAGTTGCATAAGTTGGTTTGAGTTGTCTTGAGTTTAAGTCAGAAATGCCGCAAGACAAAGTTGGTCGAGTAACACTTAGCCCAGAAGTCTTGATTGGGTCAGTTGGTGATCAAAGTAGCACGGGCCGCGAGGCGGCGATGTGGTTAGTCTTACTGAAATGCGAGACACGGCCTCAGCAAGGGTTTGTAGCACGGTCACACGAAAATGGAGTCTATCGTGTAGTTGCGTCTCTGATTTGGGCCGTAAGGCAAACGACTTGATAGGTTAACGTTGTTGGCACGAGAAGGGTCTAGAGGCAAGGCATGAGTAATATGTTGACGCAAGCACGGGATGGTCTAGCGACACAGAATAGGCCACGGCGTCGGTCCTAAAACTGATCCTAAGGCAAGAGTAAAAGACAATTGATAAGAAGGGACTATGTTGCACAAAGTAAATCAAACGTCGGTTTTGTATGGATGGATGAGGAGCTCATTCCACCAGTACAGTTGAGTACTGACACCCACATAGTTTTTATGTACATGCACAGGTAGAAGCTCGTGGCGCGGAGCTCGCTTGGATGCAGAGGCATGGAGTTCTTGGCGATTCGAAGCGTGCGGTCGCATGGAGTAAAGACTTATATAGGGCATAATGTATGGACGTCGCCTTCCGAAGCATCTGCTAGCGCAAGACATGTATTGAGAGATGAGAGAGAGCTGAGTAAGATGAGTGAGCTTGAGAGACTTGTAATCTTGGCCTTGCGCCCCAATGTAACCGTTGTTTCAATATCAATAAAGAGCTTCTTTGAATAACTTGCGTCTGTTCTAAATTTTTGCTGCTATGATTCATTGTCTCTGCATGGGACTTCTGTGCGACGACCCCGTCGCAGCCGCTGAAATCGGCCGTTATGGAACCGCCTTGCACAAGCGCAATCTAGGCTCGTGCGGTATCACGCCTTAGCAAGAACGATCGCTCCTATGGGGGCGGGGCGTGACATCTAGTCTCTCCCTCTCCTTCCTTTCTACATAGATAGAGAGGCAGGGCCGGCTCTGAGCTTTTGGGGGTCCAAGGCAAAACTTTTAAAATGGGCCCAACATAAACTAAAAAAAGTATAAATAAAACCAAATTTTGTTCCAGTCAAGATTTGAACCAAGGACCTCTTAAATGTAAATCTAGCATTATAACCACTACACCACAATATTTTTGTGAAAAAAAGACACATGATACATACTAGTTCTATTATAGACAATTTCATATTGGTGCCCCCTTTCGTGAGGGGATCCTGGACCGTCGTCCGGCCAGAGCTGCCCCCGTAGAGAGGTAAGATAAGACAGCTAATTAGATAATTATATTTACTAATTTAAATTATTTTTTATTTATGTTTACTAATTATTTTTTTATTTAATTTAATATGAATAATTAGATAATTATGTATAAAATAATTTTAAAAACTTATTGTTTGCCTTTTTAAAATAAAAGATAAAATGTGTACATACCCGTGCATAATATTCTACTATATAATAGAAAATTTTCGTGGTGAAATTTTTGAATTCCTAAAATACCCTTGAGTATTTTATAAATGTAGTGCCCCGTCCCGCTCAGTCAATCGGAGGAATCGAAACGCCGACGGCGTTCGGACTTAGCCATGCAACGGCAACTCGAAGACAGCGCTCAGGTGGGGTAGTTTCGGTGAACTTGCCTCATCTTAGCCTTCACATAATAAATCGTGTTTTCAACTTGCACAAGTAGGCTTAATAATAAAAGAGATGAATCCACATAGCTAAGGGAATAATCCCGACGGGTCAAAATAAGTTAGAACATGGAAAAACGTCCCACGGTCGGCTTAGAGTTGGTGCATGGCGTGCTTTGAAAATGATACTCGATCCTTCGTCCCGTGGCTTAGGTGAAGGAAAGTTGGTCTTCGACACAAAGTTATGAAATAGCCTAAGTCATAGGCGTCGCCTGCGTGAATGCTTGTTAAAGCATGCACGGCCGTCGAATTGTCCCGACACTTGAGTTGGCCTAAGTCATAGGCGTTGCCCGCGTAAATGCTCGACAAAGCATGCACGTTTCCATAATACAAGGCTTGGCATAGCCTTTGCTCGTCCTTGAGTCAAGTTATAGGCTCGATTAAGTTAGGCAAAGTTACGCCGATCGACCTAAGTCATTTCTAGTGCTGTCCCGCTCTTTCTGCGGTTGTCGAGTTAAATAGTCCCACGATCCCAAGGCCCGTCATATGAAGTATGACTTGGGCGATAGCGTCGTAGATCGGAAGTCGGTTTGAGACACGATGGCACGGTCCTAGAGTTTTAAGGCACGGGCCACGGTTGATTCATTTATTTTGGAAAATGTCTAAACAGTTGTTCTTGAGTTGAGTGAAATGATAGGGCAAGAAAGAAAGAAAGAAGAATGCTCACGACTGGGTCGTTGAGGCAAGAAAGAAGAGTGCTCGCGACTCCGGGTCGTCGAGGCAAAGATCTCAGATGTGAGAAGTATTGAATTTAGCCCTGAAAGAGATGGTAACACTAGAGGCACAATGACTGTGTGAGACGTCAGTTTGAGTCGAGTCTTGCATGGTCATGGACAACTTGTCGACAAGGTAAAGTTTCCCGCACGGCAACCTGTGGCGCCACGGGACCGTTGCGGGCAAAAAAGGAAACAACTATGGCCCTGGGAGCCTAAATAGCTACGCCTGGGGCAAAGTATTCGGTGGACGCGGATAGGGCTAGCTACCCAAACCGGTCCATCCTATACTCAGCTAAAAAGGAGTCCACCATGGCTCTGGGAGTCAGTGACCAAGTTCATATAGATGTCGGCGAATAGCGGCTAACCGCGTGTATGCCTTTGGATTGAGTTGAGTTGAAGGTGTGTACAGTTAGAACACAAAGCTTGGGCCTAAGATTGGGTTTCAACATAGGCGTCGTGCTTCGGCACGAGATGTGGTGTCAAGTCTTGAGTTGTCGGCATATAAGTTGTTTAAGTTGGTTGAGTTGTTTGAGTTCAAGTCGGGAAACGCCGTAAGGCAAAGTTGGTTGAGTGACACTAAGATTCACGAGTCTTGATTGGGTCGGTTGGTGATCAAAGTAACACGGGCCGCGAAGCGGCGATATGGTTAAGTCTTAGTGAGTTGCGAGGCATGGTCTCAATATGGATTTCGTAGCACGGTCACATGGAAAATGAGTCTATCGTGTAGCTGCGTCTCTGATTTGGGCCGTAAGGCAAACACGACTTGATAGGTTAACGTTGTTGGCACGAGAAGTGGTCTAGGGATAAAGTATGAGTTAACGTTGACATTGCAAGTACGGGATGGTTCTGATACCAAGTTGCGCTAAGGCGCCGGTCCTAAAACTGATCCTAAGGCAAGAGTAGAAAGACAAAAAAAAGGGGACTATATTGCACAAAAGTAAAGTAAACGTGTTAGTTTTGTATGGGTGGGAGGAGTTCATTCCACCAGTACAGTTGAGTACTGACACCCACATAGTTTACATGTGCAGGCACAGGTAGAAGCTCGTGGCGCGGAGCTCGCTTGGATGCGTCGAGGCACGGAGTTCCTTGGCGATTCGAAGCGTACGGCCGCATGGAGACAGACTTATACAGGACATAATGTATGGACATCGCCTTCCGAAGCATCCGCTGGCTCAAGACTTGTAACTGAGAGATGAGAGAGAGCTGAGTGACTTGTAAATGTGAGATGAGTGAGCTTGAGTGATTGTAATATTGGCCTTGCGCCCCACTGTAACCTTTGTTTCAATATTAATAAAGAGTTTCTTCTGAATGACTTGTGTTCGTTCTAATTTCCGCTGCTATTATTCAATGTCTCTGCACGGGACTTCTGTGCGACGACCCGTCGCAGCCGCTGAAATCGGCCGTTATGGAACCCGCCTTGCACGAGCGCAATCTAGGCTCGTGCGGCATCACGCCTTAGCGAGGACGATCGCTCCTACGGGAGCGGGGCGTGACAATAAACATGATATTATTATGTCAACTTGCATGTCATTTATGTTTAAGAGTCAAAACAATAAAATTTACATGCAAGTTTTCTTTTTATATACAACTCTTCATATTCCAAAGGTAATAAATTTTTCTGTCCTTGTCATTTTCCAAAGATTATTATTCTCAATAGAAAATTAAAAAAAAGAACAAAATTTGTACTTCGAATTTCTTGGCATTGTAAAAGCGCACATATATGAATAATCATCTGAAAATACGTAAAGACGACAACTGATCTTATAATATTTTAATTTAAATACGTGCAAAGCACGTACATGTAGACTAGTATATTATAGATATATATATATATATATATATTATAATATATATATTATATATATATATATATATGAAAATTTTGTGGTGAAACTTTTGAATTCCTAAATTATCCTTGAGTATTTTATAAACATGATGTTGTCATGTCAACTACATGTCATTTAGGTTGAGTAAAAGTAATAAAGTTTGCATGATATGAAGTCTCCCCTTTCTATACATCTCCTTATTCCAATGGTAATAAATTTTTGTATGATTACCATTTTTCAAAGGTTTATTTTCAATAGAAATTATTAAAAAGAACAAAATTTGTACTTTGAATCCCTTAACATTATAAAAATTAAGCACACATGTAAACAGTCATCTGAAAAGACGGAAAGACTAGCTGATCTTATGATATTCTAATTAAAATACGTACAAAACACGTACATGTAGACTAGTATATATATATATATATATATATATATTATATATATATCTATATATATATATATATATAAATATATGGGAGCGGATCAAAAGCCCCCCTTAGAAAACTCCCTAAAAAACCCCGTCCTCTAATTCGTAATATTAATGTTAATATTAATGTTATATTAATGTTAGTGTTAATATTAATGTTAATAATGTTAATGTTAATATTAATTTTTTATTTTTTATATTAATTTAATGTTAATGTTAATATTAATGTTAATGTTAATATTAATATTAATTTTAATGTTAAGTTTAATGTTAATTTTAGTATTTAATGTTAAATTAACATTATATTAACATTAATATATATTAATATTAAATTACGGATTAGAGTGAGGAGAATTTTTAGGGAATTTTCTAAGAGAGATTTTTTTTTTTGGAATGGTCATCCCCTTCATATATATATTATATATATTATATATTAGATATATATATATATATATTAAGAGAGAGAGAGAGAGAGAGAGAGAGAGAGAGAGCATGTACGTAGTGCTTGAACTTTCCTAAGAGAGAGAGAGAGAGAGAGAGAGCGAGCATGTACGTAGTGCTTGAACTTCCTAGTAACTCATTGCATGAGACAACTAGCCAACTGTGAAACTGACATCTACTTGAATTTCTTGCAAATGACACCCAAGTACTAATTAACAAGTTAAGGTATGTCATTAATTTTACATTTAGGCTTCGTTTGGTTCGTGGAATGGAAGGAAAAAAGAAATCAATTCTTTGGCATTTATTTTTAATGTGGAAAGTAATTTCTTGGTTGGATGGATGAAATTATTTTTCTTTCTAATTTTTTTTTTTGGAAATTACTTCTTTTTTTTTAATTTTTATAGCACTCAAATATAGAAAAGTAATCACTTTTCTTTTCCAACCGGATAATTTTGTGAACCAAACGAGACCTTTAAGTCATTAACCACATAATATGATAATATGAACAGTTGACTTTGAAATGACCCAACCACAACAAGTCAATTAACCATATAATATGAATAATATAAACAGTTGACTCTGCTGAAATTTAATTGCAAATGTTAAGAGATTGATTACTAGTGCACTTAGATTCGTGAACACATTAATCATAAGTTACATCTACATGTTTGGGAGCAATGCTTTACAAAATCGGACGGAAGATTGATCCGGTTAGAACACTATATAGACGGTGTCAAACCAATCCAATCAGTATATTAATGGGATTGAACTAGTTACATAGATTATAATTTATATAAATATATTACATATATATACACAACTACTATATGTTATTTAGAAGTTTTGCATGTTTATCGAGAAACAAACATATTAACTTTGATTGTGATGTAGGATGGATTTCAAATTCGAAATCTTTTTAGAATTTTTTTTCTTTCCTTTCGCTTTATCTTTTTTATAGAGTTGATAAGAATTCTATTTATGTTAAGGTCCAGCTATTCATTACATAATTTCATGTTTAGTATTTTCTTTTTTAAAATATTACTGTTGTATCTTCCTTCTTTAGAATATTATCATTGTACATTCTATTTGATTTTTTTGTAATCTCTATAAATTAAGGTTTTCCTCCAATGGATAAAGACACACAAATTTGTTCCATTTCTCCATTGTTAACATAGTATCAGAGCTGATCTACCAACGTCTTCGCTGCGAGGCCCCCCCTCTGCTGCCTCGACCTGGACCGGCTCACCGACGACGAGATATCCTCCATCAGCCTCCTCCGATCCATGGCCGGCTGGTCCATCCCTGTTGCTAGATCTCCTCTCTATTCCCAGATCCACCATCTTAAGGTGAATCAAGAAATGGCATCTGAACACGTACCAACCCAACCTATTTCTGTTAAACTCGAGGGTAGTACTTATAGCCATTGGTCATTTCTTATGAGAAGTTTTCTAAAAGGAAGAGGTCTATGGAAATATATTAATGGTGATGAACTATGCCCTACGGCAAAAGATGCTAAGTTTGTTGATTGGAAAATCAACAACAACAAAATTCTTACATGGATTGCAAATTCTATTAGTCGTGGACTCGACTGTTCCGTGGATTCGTAAGTCTCTCACTTGAGATTTTCAAGCAACCTTTCACAAGGCCATCATTCGAATTTTTTGCGGCATCGTTTCGCTCTCACTAAGCAACGGCGATCAAGTTATCGTCATCACCGATTGACTTGTCCATTGTCAAGCATGAAGGTAAGTCCGTTTTACTATCACGCAGTGTGCTGTAAAGACCAAAACAAAAGTCAAAAGTCATGATCAAATAAGCTCAGAATCCAACTGGATGAGACGGATCGATGATCTGACCGGCCGGGTCGACCGAATTGCTTGAGTTTTTGGAAAAAAATCAGTAAGTAATAAACGAGTCTGAAAAAATTACTCGTTCACAAGTTGACCAGTTCAACCGGTCAGTCCGATCGATTTTTAAAATACTATTTGGGAGTTGAAAGATTGCAAGTCGTGCGTGTAAGAAATTTATATTCTTGTAGCTAATTTCACATGTTATAGTTATTGCATGAATTATCAGACAACAGGAAATATTGACTGCATTATATGGAATCTGAATCCGTTTTAGACTTAGACGAACAAATGAGTGATGGTATATATGTCATCATGGGAGCAGACGAGATCATGAGTTTAATTAATTTGTTGATGATCAAAGTAATCTTGCTGCGAAGCTAAAACTGAGAATTGAACCTAGGACCTCCAGTGTACAAACTTGACATATTAATCATTACACTACAATTATTTTGTATTAAAATAAATATTATGTTATTTATTAGTTCTATTTTAGATACACGATTATTAATATATATGTATAAATTAAATTTTTTTGGTCTTCATATTCCTTGGGACCTGATCGCCCTGGCAGTTAGTTATATCTTAGATACACGATATATATATATATATATATATATATATATATATATATATATATATATATATGTGTGTGTGTGTGTGTGTGCAGGCAGGCACAGGTACAAGCTCGTGGTGCGACGCTCGCTTGGAGGCGTCGAGGCACGGAGTTCCTTGGCGATTCGAAGCGTGCGGCCGCATGGATCCAAGACTTATACGAGACATAATGTATGGACATCGCCTTCCGAAGCTTCCGCTGAATTCAAGTATTGTATCGAGAGATGAGAGAGAGCAGAGTTAATTGTAAAATGAGAGAAAAGTGAGCACGAGAGACTTGTAATTTAGCTTTGCGCCCACAAATGTAATCTTGTATTCAATATCAAAAAGAGCTTCTTTTGAATGACTTGTGTTCATGTGTGCTTGTTCTAAATTTTCGCTGCGTGTTTCAATGTTTCTGCTTGGGACTTCTGTGCGAATATATATATCTATATATATATAATATATTCTACTATATAATAGGAAAACTTAGATGGTGAAACTTTTAAATTCCGAAAATACTCTTACATACTTACACTAATTAAAAATAGTTCATTAATTTTAATAAGGACAACTTAGTAATTAGGAAGATTCCCTTTGGTCTTCCTAAAGAGTCTTCCTAAACTAATTAAAAAATGTTAAAATACATGCAAGACACGTGCACATATGCTAGTATATATAATAATAAAAATTCGTGGTGAAACTTTTGAATTCCTAAAATATCCTTTAGTTTTATAAACATTATGTTATTATGTCAATTTGTATGTCATTTATGTTTAAGAGTCAAATCAATAAAGTTTGCATGTCATGAAGTTTGTTTTTTCCATACAACTCTTCATGCCAATGGTAATAAATTTTTATGACCTTACCATTTTCCAAAGGTTAATTCTCAATAGAAAATTAGAAAAAAAAGGAAATCGTACTTCGAATCTCTTGGCATTGTAAAAAGAAAGCATATACACATGAATAATCACCTGGAAAAGACGAAAAGACGACGACAGCTGACCTTATGAAATTTTAATCAAAATACGTGCAAAAGCACGTACATGTAGACTAGTCTGTATAATTTTTTTTGGTCCTTATATTCCATAGGCCCTGGTCGCCCTGGCCTTTCTGAACCCGGCCCGGCCCTACCATGCGTCGACCTTGAGGTCTCCCTCGATTTTTTATTTTATTTTTATTTTTATTATTATTTTTTTGCTTTGCTTTCACACGGACGGTGATCAGGTGATGCACTTCGTGATGTACATATTCTACCAGGAGAGATTCGCCTTCATGAATGCAGATGGAGATTAATAATATATCTGGATATTATTTAAATAATAATACAAGGAAAGAGGATATTATGAAGGATTAGTAAACGATGTTTTTATTTTGATGTTTTATTTATAATAATAATATTTTTAGACAGAGGTTCCATTTCAAATTAGCACATTGTTGAGCTCTTACGGGTCAATTCAGATCGCTAATGGCTTTCATGTCAATCATGATTACGTAGTTAATTATGATTAGCTCGATCTTTTAATCCCACGTTCAAGGAGTACCACTGTCAATGCCATGTGATTATTGGGCTCCAGGAATGTGTACTTTGATTTAGGCTTTAATTAGTTATGGAATCAAGGTTTGTAAGTAAGTACAAAATAAGTTTAAGATCAACTAATTTCGCCTTAACAGTCTCTACTTCGCACGCCAAAATCCTATAAACTATAGTTCCCATGGGGATCTACGCCATCCTAACCAGGGACTAGAATGAGACTTATTAGCGTAATTCATGGACTTCGTGTTTTTGGCTACACCTGAAGCGCACGAACATCTTTTTCGAAGATTTGTGAAAGTTTCTTTTTTGAACGAATTAGGCCTAATTGTTAAGACAAGAATGAAAAAAATATGGAGCAAAATATTTATTTTAAGCTTAATTGTAACTTTATACCCTCAGCTATTTTAGTTTTTCAACTTAATACCTTTTTTTTTTACAACTTGATATCCTGTAAAAAGAAATGAATACAAAAATATCCCTATTACAAACTTAATCCACCCCATCCCCCCTGCCCCGTCCCCTTACCCCCAGCTGCACCACGCCCGCCTCCTCCCTCTCTCGTGGTGCCGTCGCCAACTGCACGCCAGCCCAGGGGGGGGGGGGGGGGGGGGTAGCCAGGGGTCACGGGAGCAGGGATTGTGATGCCCCAGAACCAGAATACTGGAGAGCGGGGGCGTACATAGCCAGCTACGTATATTGAAATGGAATCCACCTCGCTATACGGTCACGGCTGTCTAGATATATGAGAGTTTAACTACAAGCCAACAGTCTCCTATGGTCATGAACACGCCTATTGTCTCAATCTCAAGTAAGCAATAATAATTACAAGATGTCAAAGCACCAAATATATAATAGCAAGACGTCCCATACATTACATATTGGATGATCATGAAGCTAGTCGTACAAAATGTCAAGACTAGTAAGAGTTCAGTCATACATGATCAACCCTAGAATTTGTTAATCATGTTACAGCCGTAGGCAGACAGTAAGTAAATATGCATCGAGCTAACAGGTGCTCGTCGGCTAAACGCCTCAAAAGAATAATTTTACAATGTAGTGAGCGAAACAAAATGGAAAACCCACTCGTAGCCCGGGTTCCTTCTAGTCGTCACCATTGGGCTGAAAGTTCGGTAGATCCTCGGGTGCTCCGAAATCTGGCCACACAAAACCAGCTGGGTCAAACCCCAGAAAGAGCAAGTGCCACAAGGAGGTCACGAAATAAGAACAAAAGCCAGCATATCAGAACATAAAGAATAAAAGAAAAGTACAAGTAATAAGAAGTACAACAGGACAATAAACGACTAGGGACGTGGAACCATTCCGGGAGCCAGGTTACAACCCGTAAACCAAACAAGGACCGGGGTTGTAATCCTTCGCCTGAATAGCACTTTGTCTCTGCCCATTTATTGTTAAAGATAAGTAAAACAATCATGTTCAGGAGTACCGGGTACTGGGACTAGACGAGACTTAGACAAGGCTGGACACCATCCATTCACAAACGGCCAACGAATACTACGGCTTACTACTTAACTAACTAGGGTTATCACAAGGCAAGTTACTAGCAAGATGCAAATGAAAAATTTCCAATCCCAAGCCCTGCAGACTAATCCAGTTATCCTTCCGCGGGTTGAGAGTATGGTTGGGTACATCGCCCAGGAGAGGATATACCCTTAGGTGACTTAGAGGGTGCAACACATGACAGTGTGCTGGAAATGTGCCCTACTCGTCGGCAGGCTACAAGTCCATTTAAAATGCCCAGATAACGAGATCGCCTGTGACTGAAAATTCTCCATGAACTATAGTTTGATCTAGTCATTAGCCTAATCCATATTCAGTGTGAATCTATGACCGTGGTAACCAGGGAGTCACGTCCTAGACATGATGCAAGACAAGACAAGTAGATTGCACAAAGCAACAAGAATGAACACCCACGGAGTCAGAGTTGATTATACGAGTCAAGTTTGTAACACCCAGTTTTTCAGAAGAGGGTAATTTTAAAATTTTGTAATTATAATTATTATTTAATGATATTATTTCATATTACGATTTTTAGTGATTTTTAATTATTTTAAACTATTTAAATTCATGACTTGTGATTTTTTGGGTTTTGCTAGTGAACAGTAGAGACTGCCTACCCTAGAGCCTAGCCATGTGATTAGGCTATTTTTGACATTTTTAGGGTGATTTGGATTTATTATAATTTATTTGAATTTATGGGAATTTTAGAATTATTTTGGAATTGTTTGAATGAGGGTTGACTAGGTTGACTTTGACTAGCAATGACCTTGGTAGGCTAACCTAGAAGCTAACCCTAGTTGTGTTTGGACATGGTTAGGTTATGTAACTCTAGTTTACCTAAGTAGTGAGGATTAACTCATTAGAATTAATTTGGAGAAACTAGGATTTAAATTGATTAGAAATGGCTTGTGATTTCACAAGTCATGACTTGTGACTTAGGCTTAATAGCCCATAGGCCCACACCATGAACCAAACCTAACCCTAATGTCACGATCCGCACCCGCTTTTCGGATACGAGACGTGTCCAAGCCAGCTACGCCGCAGAGTCGGCGGTAGAACGCTGTCACGGCCAACAGAAATAAATGCTCAAAAATAAAACATTTGCTGCTCATTCACATTTCTACATTTATTACAACATTTATAATTAAAGAAAAATATAAGATTTACCGTTAATGAATTTGATACAATTGCTTTCTATTTCTAGGTCGGCCTCAGCATACCCAAGTCTTCCCAATGTCAACAGTGATCGCGGCTAAAACCTGAAACATGTGGGTTATCCAGTCAGGATTGGAACAAGTACACAAACCGACGACAATGCGAAAACACCAATAGAATTAACAAGACATGAAAAATAACATATGAGAGATAAAAACTGGAAAGAAAACTGATGACATGGCACGGTAGATAAATAACAAGGAAAAACTAATAAAAGACATCTATCGAGGTGGTGTGGAAATATCCGTTTCGACATGTGGACGGCTAGGGGTAAATAAGGCACACTGCACGTGTCGTTGCGCAGCGGCTAGCATTCACGAAAGACAATGGGATAGTTCTGGGTAGTCCACATGTATACTAAGATATTTTCTCCTCCCGACAACTCCGTGTGACGAGCGTGTCAACAAGCAGCAAGATATAGGTATAGACATGAATGAGAAAACTACTATGAATCGGAAAGCAATCAGAAAGTGCACTTGCCTGAGGTCCTTAGCTGGAGAAACCAAAATACCATACCACTCAATGAGCCACAATCAATCAACACATGTAGAAGTCTCCGGATGCTGAAATAAATAGTACCAACGTTCTCAGAATAGTCAAATTAGGTAGGATTGCCTGTCCTTAAGTCCAATTCTGGACACAGGGGCAAAACGGTAATTTTGGGCAAAAACGATGTCCGTCGTTGGACCCGCTTTGCACCGAAAAGCGTGCCAGAGTCAACGGTCTCTAAAGTCGTCAAACTACATGTCAACAAGTCCAGTTGGCTAGGGTCGATGTGAAGGGGTCCAAAAATTGGCAACAGAAATAGGATTACGATTAGCCGTGATCAAGGTTCTAACTTAAGTGGGAAATTGTTTTAAGAGAGATAATTCATATTCTAAACCGTTATATATAAATATTTATAACTATTTAGAAGATATTATATTTTAAAACTATTACTCAAAATATAACTATATTTATTTATTTGGAAAACTATAGAGAAACCCTTTTAAAGCCCAAGAGGTCCAAAATCTATTATTAAGGCAACTAGTTTATAAGACAATTTGCCAAACAGTCCCAAAAGAGTTACTATATAAGTAAGCCCAAAAAAAATATTTATTTATAAAGACCAACTAAAATATTTTAAGAGGTCAACCAAAATATCCATATCTTTATTTAAGATAAAGCCCAATCTATTTTAGGGAACCAAAACCGAAAGTCAAAATACCTTATTAAGCCGAAATCTAATTTAGAGAAAACGATTCTAAAAGCCAAAATAATTTATTTACTAATATTGAGGCCCAATAATTACAATCTCCAAATCCCAAATATTTTATAGTAGAATATCATTAAAGAACCATATATAAATTTGAAAATATTATTTACCAAATTCTCAAAAAGTAATAATGTCTTTAATAGCAAAACATTAGTATTTAACAATAATACTATTAATAATAATAGCATGCATATTCTTTAATGAAACTTTGTAACTGTACCTATACTATAATCAATTCGTTTAAAGTGGATTTAACATATATTAAAAAATCCATTCTTTCTTCCTCTTTACTGTGTCCTCACTAGTATTAGTGTTGTTGCTCTTTCCTTTGGAAAGAGAACAACAGCACATTCGAGAGAAAGGGAAGAGAGAGCGAGGGAAGAAGCTCACCTAAGGAGACAGGCGTGGGATCGGCGGTTGGCGCTCCGGAACGGGAGCGGAGGGGGAACGTTCTGGTGGAAGACCTAGGCGCTGGTCAGGCGGCGCACAGAGCAACGGACGGCCGGACGGAACAGTCGCGGCGGGGCTCCGGCTCGGGGAGGGCGCGCGTGAGGCGGAGAGCGTCGGAGCGCGGGCGGAGCGCGCTCGCCTGAGGGCGGAGGGAGGCGCGGCACGGGAAGATCCGGGGAGCCCTGGCGGAGATCCAGCATTCGAGGGGCGGCGCGGAAGAAGGTCACCGCGGTCTCTCTGGCTGGCTGGGTCGGCCGGTACGCCGCGATCGTCGAGCGGCCACGAGGAAGTGTCCGCGCGGTGAGATCTGCTGGCGTCGATCTTTGTTGTCGGCGACTGCCTGAGATAGCGCGACGCAGAGCGCCGACTCGTACGCGCGATGGGGCGAGCGAAAACCGGGGACGCTGGGCGACAGTGGAGACCCCCCCGGTCACACGTCGACAGAGGTAAGGATTTCTGGGTTAGGGTATCCGGAGTTGTCGGACACGGGGTTGAACATGTATTTGTAATATGGTGGAATAAGATGGATATGATACGACATACCGTGTCTGGACACGGCTAACACATGGGCACTGATTTTGTGTATTGTCTGCTGGTGGTCTGGCGATAGCGGATGGTTGCTGATGATGAACGTGGGTGGTGATGGTGATTCGTGGTGGTGGCGACAGTGGTTTGTGTCGAGGAGTTAGGGTTTGCTCATATTCGTCTCTCCAACTCTCGAATACATATATAGGTATACGATAAGGTGGGATTCCGCTCGGGTTGGGGCTTGATGCTTGGGCTGGGGAAAGTTGTTTTGGGTGTGGGCTGTTCGGGTATGGGTTGGGATTTACTCTCGTTTCTCTCATTTATACGTGCGTGCAATCAGAGGAGGCTCGGGTCTGAGCTGCTCCTGCATATGGGTTTGCTCTTATCACAAGTTTCTTCTTGTAATATAAGATATCACAACATTTGGCCAGCTTTCCTTAAAATGATTCCCTGGAAGGGGAAGCTCCAAGTGTCTTCATCAATTATGAGAACCACCCGCAAGTTCATTTCCAATAATCTGTTCACATGTAACCTATAGACTTTCAACCTCTAGTTGATCTATGGTCGGTAAATATAGGACTGGGCTGTTGTGGTTCAGCTCGGGTGGAGTCCTGATCCCGAGCTCGAGCTGCTGTAGCTCCACCTTATATGTATAACTAAGTATATTAATATATCTATATATATACATATTTATACATCTATATAATATACATTTATATAATTACGCATACTCACACACTATTATATATATTTATATATACATACAGATACACATATATATAATATTTATATATAAATGCTTATTTACATGAATACACGTATATATTTACCCGCATATATATTTACCTATACGTACAGACATATATAATTATATTTATATATACATGCACCTATATGGTGGCATATGCATATAAATTGTACATCCCAATATAATAATTAAATATAATTCAATTATTGATTTATAAAATAATAAATAGACCCTTAAATAAATACGAAGTGTATATATAGCAATATACGATCCACTGTATATATATTGAATCACATTTGCACACTTACTCTATAAACCTAAATAAAATCTAGGCAATAAAAATCTAAAAAATCACTATCCAAATAAACTAAATAATAATAAATATTTTTCAAATTTTTTGGGAAGGGTAACTACACCTAATCAGCCCATGGCAGCCAACCTAGGGTTTCCCACCCTATTTAATGCCTCTTTCCATTTGTTCTTGCCTCCTTTATTATTTTTCTCTCAAGCTTTGGAAGAGGTGAGTCTCCATCTTCAAAAATCCCTAGAAAATCCATTTTAATTCCATTTTAATCCAAACAATTGTAATAGGTTCTAATTGATGCTTTCTTGCTGTTGGAATTTGTTACTCTCAGTTTTCTATCAATTTGAAGGAGTTGGGTGGCTTTTTGGAAATCCTCATTCAAGGAGTTTTTGTGTTGGAGAACACCATAGGTAAAATCCTAATCCACCCATTAAAATTCTAGTTTCTATGCATGTAGACCTAGTCCTAAGTGTCCTGGTCCTGTAGGTATTCCTAGACCTAGGTTTGTGTCCATTTCGTGTCCTAAATGGACACGTATTAGCCTATAGACCTAGGTATTTGACGAAATGTCCCAAAGGACATTTCGGTTGAATTTTAGGGATGTGTTTGAATATAAAATTACGGTTTGGTCTTGCTTGTCGATTTCTGGTTGACTGATGTGATTATTGTGTCATATCGTGTCGGCATGGACACGTGAACACGCACGTTCCCGTACGGTAGCAGTGCCCTGCTGCCACGCGTGTCGTGCTCACTGCACAGACCTTGTGAACCCACCAAAATTGGTGTGGAGGTCGGGGCAGTGACTGACAAGTCACTCCCAAAATTTTACGACTCTTCGTGTCGAGTCGGACATGTAATCACTCACGCACTGATTTCGTGCACGAACTGTGCACACAAGAATCACGCTCTGATACGGGTTTCCCGTATGGACACGGCGACACGTTGGCTCGTGTCAGGGTCCTAGGCACTAAGCCCTATGTGTGGCGAACCTAGGTGCACGAGCTCGTGTCCTGGTTTGGCTCGTGTCGTGTGCACGAGGACACGGCACACGTGCACGATGATTGCTGTCCAGTTTTGTATTGTTTTGTGTTCTCTGTGTTCATTTAGTTGATTAATGTTTAAATTGGCTAAATTGATCCTAATAATAATGTATAAACTATATTAGATTAGCTTACATGATTGGGTGGGGTTTAATGTGGAAGGATGGTTCGAATTGGGTCGATTGGCATGTTAGCTGATATCAATTGTCTGATACATGGTTTTCCATTTCCTAAACTTTAATTCACAGTTGTTTTGTAATGTTTTCTCCCTGTTTAATACCCCCACATGACTGTTAATATATGTGAATGAAATATTTCGATTCAATTTGGTTTTATGATGTGTTAATGGGAATTTGGACATGGGGTTCGAATAGGTGAACTGAAAAATATTTCATGCCTTTTTGAACTGATTTTTTATTTCGAAAACTATTGTGTTCTAATACCTGAGTTCCCTCATTCATGTTAACTGAATGCTAACTGTAAAAAAGGAAATGTGTTGAGCTACATTTTGAACCTGAGAAGTTATTGACATATGGGTTTTTGATAATTGTTTAAGGATAAGTCCTAAACTAAATGGCTAATGATAAATTGTCATGTTAATCCATTTCTTTGTGCTAGTAACTGTTAGAATGGATACATTAATTCATTTTTACTTACCTGAGATTCACTGCATTTCCTGAAAGTATTATCCTAATATGAACTGCTTCCCTTTCTTTTAAATGAATGTTTAAGGCATGATTAACTGTCAATGTTGACTTCTTTGGTCTGTCAAACAGAAATTGATATCCTTTACTCTATGAAACCTGAGTTGAATGTTTATATTCTTAAATTGATTTCAAAAATGCATATTGACTGGGATATGGAGCTGTCACATCGAGCTCCTAGATTTGAATACCTCACTGAATTTTAATTCCCTTTCTTGGAACCAATTAGTTGACCTTGAATGTTAAATTCATACATAGTATTGCTTCATTGATTTCTTTTAGAATGTTGGATGATGCAAATTCGAATTGTGTTTGGGTTTGATAGGTTGATAACTGTCATTGGTATTGAACCTGAGATTAAATTCCAGATTTTTCATTAGGATGATATACACTGAATTCCTGTTTTAACCTGGGATTTACTTTCCACCTAATAACTGAAATAGGATGTACTCTTGATAGCATGAATTGTTTTCCTAAGCCACTAAATGGTTCCCTGTAAACACACATGTGACACCCTCTTCACAGGACACTCTACATTAGCACACACATAATCACTCACATTGCCTCCTCTAACACACACAATTTTTCTTTCACTCTCACACTCTATGTTTCCTGTCAATGACAGCCACAAAAATCTGAGTATATGAACTGAGATTCTGAATGTTTATGTGGGACTCTTTTAACTGAGACATGGGGTTGTGTCTCACTGAATTTTCACACACACAATTATATATATAGGCTCACACACTCTAATATATATAGACCTATAAGGGACACCTATAAGGCTCATGAGTACACACACACTTTTCACATTACAACTGAGCATTGCACTGTTTTCCAGTTTTTGTTAACTTGAACTGATTTCATCTTTCCTGTATAACTGAATTGTAATGTATTGGTTCCTATTTCCTGCATTCACTGTTTTCAGGATTAGCCTCTGTTTTCCCTTAATACATCACTGTTTTCTATTTCCTAATGCTGTACACACACTCACCCACATGCACATGACACCACATTGTTTTCCCTCATTGCCTACACACACACCATGGGCTAACTGTCACACATTGACAGTACACACACACAGGAACACTCTGTACACACCTTATCCTGTCTCACATTGACACACCCACACTTTTTCCTTTTCTCTCTCTACATCTATATATATATGCATATAAAATTCAACTTGTATATACATATCTAGTATGACTTGTAATGTTAGGTTTTATAGATGTGAGCATATAATTATATGCAGTATGAGGCAATATATATATGTATGAGTGCATATGTGTTTTAATATAATTTACAAACATGTAAGAATGAAGGTAAATGACTAATGAAATGTAATGCAAGGATATAGGAAAGCATGAATGTATGAATAAGTATGTATGTATATAATTATGTATATATGATATATGCAAATGTGTGTTGATAATGGCTTGTGATGATGTATGGTGTTTAGGCTAGACTTGAGTAGGGTTAAATAGACTAGTTTAGACTTGTTCGACCTAGTTTAGACTTGTCAGACCTAGTTTAACCATAGTTGGCCTAGTTTGACTCCTAGGGTTGACCAGAGTTGACCAAGAGTTGACTTTAGCCTAGATTGACCTAGAATCATGTAGAATGCATAGTAGGACTTCATTATATCATTTTAGACTTGTTGTGACCTGTGCTGTTCTGATTAGGAGCCAGACACCTCTCATCGGACAGTACATTTCATCCGGACACTCAGATACAGGCGAGTACATTCTCTGATCATTTCATATCCTGCTTAGAATTATTTTCCTGCATTAAATTACTTTACTTGATACTGTCACGTTGGTCACACGGATTAGTATAATATGGATCCCTCCCTGAGATATTATCCCTTCAGGGAGCATCGGGTACTCTATGTTCTGTGCATTTCACTTACATAGCGTATCATATGCTTCTTTGGTTCTTTGATCACTTGTGACATATACTCATATGATCACAGAGTCTTCTCTGAATCCTTATCCCATTTATTGGGTCTATCAGAATCCCTATTTATGGGACTACTATGTACCACCCTTCGGGGGCATATCACCCTTTGGGGGCTTATCACCCTTCGGGGGCATATCACCCTTTGGGGGCTTATCACCCTTTAGGGGCATATCACCCTTCGGGGGCTTACCACCCTTCGGGGGCTGTTACATAGAATCATAACATAACCTGATTGGATCCTTATGTATTAGTTGGGGGTACGGGGGAGTATAAATAGCCATGTGAACAATTCTAAAGTAGAATAGCCATGTACGCCTCTTTAGTATAGCCATGTACAAATCAAGTCGTTCACATGTCGACTTTGTGCTCTAAATCACTAGTCACTGGTAGCTCTTTACTTATAGTAGATATTTCTATTACAGTTCTCTCTCTCTGTTTACATACTACATTTTTTCAGTATCTATATCTTACTTTACTGCATTATTATATTTTCTAACCTGCTATGAACTGTTGAGATGTACTGTACTCGCTCCTGTCCTGACTGGACCTGTTGAAAATATTACAGAGGACGAGGAGGAGGCCTATGAGGATACCTTCTACGGGACAGCTCTAGCTGAGGACATCACCCCCACTGCCTAGACTAGTTTAGTTAGGCCTTATCTTATTTTTATGTTGTCTTGAGACTGTTTAGCTAGACTTTACTTCTGTTCAGAGATGTTGAGTTGTGTATATTCTTTCATATTCAGTAGCTGAGATATGTACTCTGGATATTTGCTGGGATATTATCTTAGTCTATTCTATCTTCTGTTTTTCCTTGAGTTCTATATCATATCGTGCCTTCTTCTTCCTTAGTTGTGATTGAGTTCATTTACTGCTTAGTATTATATTGCTAGATGTATGTTCACCTAGGACAGCGTTCTACCGCCGACACTGCGGCGTAGGCTGGGCGTTGTTACGTTTTCGTACCCTCACAGTGGGTGCGGGTCGTGACACGTTTTTAGTGGTGGCCCATGCAGGTCGAGTTTATGTAGTGGTATTCGAACTAGAGTATCACTACAGCCTGCAGTAGGATTAGGATATTTTGAGGGTACTCAATCACAGTTAGGATTCCTTGAAAGATTCCTGGGACGACCCTTGAGAATCTTATTTAAACTTCAATTTGAATCATTTCCCTTGTTTTATTGCTCTCTCTCCTTGGTTATTGAATTTGATTTTGTTGGATCGTTGTTGATTTGATTTTCCTATCGAGATGAATTTTTTTGGCCTGAGTTACGATATTTTCTGATAACATATGTCGACGGGAATACAGGGATGGTAAAACGTCTACTTGGTTATGGAACCTAGAGTTTATCGCAGCTATATTAGCTGGCGTAGCGGAAACATAGAGACCTGACTTCGGATGTACGTATCTTGGTTATGAGATTTGGAATTTCTCGCAGCTATACTAGTCGGCATAGCGAGAATTCCAGACGACATGATTATAGAGGTACATGCCCCTGTTATGGACTCTACCGTTTATCGCAGCCTTGCTTACTAGCGTGGCGAGGATTCTGAATATCATTATTTTTGGACAGATGCATATGATTATCAGATTGTATCTTGGAAAGGTTCTTAAATATATCGTCTCTATCTTCATTCCAGTTAAATTGTTTCCATCATTAAATAATTTAGGAGTAGAGATAATTCAGCTTTATAGAGCTTATGCATATGTATTTCTTTCTTAGTGTGACGATTTGATGACTTGTGATTAGGCCCTTGTCTTAGGAATGATAGTATAGCCACTACAAGAAAAAGGGATTTTAACGACACTTTTTTTACGTCACTTTGTAAATAAGTGTCGTTAATTTGATGTACTGAGGACACTTTATTAAAAGGTGTCGTTGTAATTAAGTATTTATCATAGTCTACGACACCTTTTAAAAAATGTCGTAAATATAAAATAAACGACATATTTTAGGACACTTAATAATGTCGTAAATAATTATATATAAATACAACACTTTTAAAAATGTTGTATATAATTATTTATAAAATACCACATTTTTAAAGTGTTGTGTAAACTTTTATTTCCTACAAAAAAAAATTGAACTTTGGCGATGTAGCCAAAATATTGGCGGTATAGCCAAAATATTGGCGCTAAGCCAAAATATTGGCTATCTAAAACGAAGCTTTCAGAATTCCTTTAAGGGATCTCTTTCCAGAATTCCTTAGGTCAGAAACTCTCCGGAGCGCCTCTCCATCGAAGAAGTTCGGAGCGCCTCTCCATCGAAGAGGTCCGAGCGCCTCTCTGGAGCGCCTCTCCATCAAAGAGGTTGGAGCGCCTCTCCATCGAGTCTCCTCTTCATCAAAGGGCTCGGAACTCCTCTGCGAACTCCTCTCCATCGAAGAGGTCAGAACTCCTCTTCGATAGAACTCCTCTCCATTAAAGGGCTCGGAACTCCTCTCCATCGAAGAGGTCAGAATGTCTCTCCTTCCCTTCTCTTTTTTCCTTTGTTGTCTTCGATTCCTATGCTGTAACTGTTGCTTTTTTCCTTTGCTAACTTCGATCCAGAACTCCTCTCCCGTCACCACCGTCGGCACCGTCATCTAGGTCACGTCGTCACCACCGTCGACGCCGTCGTCTAGATATGATCCTTCATCTCTGCCCTTTATTTTTATGAGTTTTATTTTTTTGATTTATGATAAAAACAGTATGGATCATTATCAAAATAGAATGGATCATTATCTAGATTTTTCTTTCATCTCGATACTGGATTATTAGGGGTTTAGTGGAAGAAATTAGGGTTTTTGTAATATTAAGGGTTTAATAATTAGGGTTTTTGTAATTTGTAATAATTTGTCTCTATTCCCATATTTGTAATATTTTTCTCTTAATCAAGCTTTAGTGGAAGAAATCAATATCTAGGGTTTCTCTTTTTGGAACAGTTCATATTCATGTTTTGGTGCTTTTATGCAATTTGAACTTGATTACGTTTTTTTTTCCAATGTCTAGAAGTCCGATTAGTGTTTATGCACAATGATTTATTCTAAAATAGATGAAGATGAAGGATGTGGAAGTAATTTAGTTCTATATGCAAATGTGCCATTTTTATTATTTTGTATTTGGGGATCTTGATCAATCCTCACACGAATTTAAATGTTTTGACTATGTATCGGTATGAGTCGTATCGTATCGATATCGATCAATACTACAAACTATTTTAATACAACTTTGAGTGTGGGCGCACAAGTTGTGGAGAAAAGTTTTCTCCAAGTAATATGATTTTTTTCCTCATCATCTTCTTCATTACTCGAGACGTATTTTCTAAAACTTTTGCCAAATGCAGAATTGTAACATGTACTGAATAGCTTACATCACATAAGATTCACATTGTGAAATTTGAATTTCAAAATTTTTGAGGGCACTTCATTTGACATCAAAATTTTGCAAGCACTTTCCTTCACAGTTTATTACACTGCAAACTGTGCAAAGTTTGAAAGGGCACCCTACCTGATTCATATATATATGAGCATATAGGACTGACACCCTACCTGATTCCTAGAGCAGTGTATAATTATTGTAGCAGTTGTTATATATGTATGAGGTTTTTCTTTTGAATTCTTAGTTGATGCGTTTCTTTGCTTCTGGAGAAGTTCTGGGAACTGGGTCTTTGATTGCAAGGACAGAGAGGTATTCGTCTGTTCTTAGATTAGAGTTGAGATTTTTATGAGGTTATTTGGTATGAATTTGTTCTGGGTCTGAAATTCTTTATTCAAAATTGCATTTTCAGTTGAGAATTTTGTTGTAAAATCTTGGTTCTGACTGTTCTTGTACTAAAGGTGAGTTTTTTTTGGATTGAAGTTTTTCTAGGTTTCAAATTCTTTAGTCATAATTGTACTTTTGATTTTGAGAATTTTTATGTAGCATTTGGATACTGCCAGTTCTTGTAATAAAGTTGATATTTCTATGGGTTTATTTGGATTAAAGTTTTTTTAGCTATTATTTTGATTAAATTTGTTCTCTGTCTGAAAATTCTTTATTCAGAATTGCACTTTTGAGTTGAGAGTTTTGTTCTAGCTTCTGGTTTTTTCGATTCTTATAAACTAAAGGTGAGGTTTTTTACGAGTTTATAGGGACTAAAGTATTTTTAAGAATATTATTTTGATTAAAATTTTCTTGGGTCTTAAAATTCTTTAATCAAAATTGCATTATGAGTTGAGAATTTTCTTCTAGCATCAGGGTTTTTCCTATTCTTATACTAAAGGTGAGATTTATATGAGTTTCTTTGGATTAAAGTTTTTTTGAGACTGTTATTTAATTAAATTTGTTCTAGGTCTGAAATTCTCTATTAAAAATTGCATTTGAGTCGTGAATATTGTTCTAGCATATGGGTTACTAAAGGTGGAGTTTTGGTGAGTTTATTTGGGGTAAGTTTGTTCTGGTCTGAATTTTTTTTATTCAAAATCTGTTATAGGCTTTTATAGCATTTGGGTATTACCATGTCCTGTACTAAGGAAAGTTTCTTGTGATTATTTTGGACAAAGGTATTCTGTATGGAATTCTTTATTCAAAACTGCATTTTGTATTTCAATTTGTCATTTTTTCTTGGTTCATGAGTGGTTTTTGGAACTGGATCTTTTGGTTTCAGAGAGAGATGAGTTTCAGCATCCGGGTGTTGCCAATTCTTATAAGAATTTGGATTGAGTTCTTGTTTTCTAGAATTTATAGGCTTGTTGCGGCTTTTGACTGTTAACTCGACATAACATTTTGGATTAGTATTTAAATTATAGTAAATATGTGTTTCTGTTCTTTCTGTCTGAAATCCTTAATCCAAAATTGCACTTTTATGAAGTTGTTGGAGTTTTTATGGAGGACGTGTGATTGGATTTTCTGATTATCTTCCTCTTCCCTTCTCGTTGATTTCTTTTATTTTCTTATAATATTTTTTAAATATTTGTATTTCTTTATCTTTGACATGTTTAGTGTGTTTGATTGATATGCTTGTTTGTTAGGTTCGTTCTTTCATTTTTTAGGTTCGTTCGTTCTTTCATTTTTTTTTCCGATTCTAAGACATTGCTACTCCTTCAGGATTTATCAATTTCCTACATTCTTCTACTCTTTTGTGTTTGCTTTTTTGGTGTTATTTCTGTTACATCCTACACATGAAGTGACACATCTATGTGGTGCAATTGCAGTGTTGGGATATTCCAACACCCAGTTTTCCGATACCTTGCAGCAATTTGTGCTGCTGCTGCCATTGCCTACAGCAAGTACCTGTTGTCCTGCAATTTCCCTTGTCCAGGTTCATGTGATACTCTGCCCATGACACATACCCGGACCGGATACCAATTGATATCAATTACCCTTCCTCCTAATCTGCTACTTGGTATCTTGACACCCATGGTACATTTCTTAAGATTCCTACTGGATACAACCACCTGTTACTCTATATATTGCACACAAACTGAGAACTTGGTACACCTCTGCTCCTAACATTCCCACCCTCTAACCATACATTTGATACACCCTTAGATGCTATCCTAATATACTGTTTCTTCTGCCAATACAGGCAGGTTCTCTTTCCCCAGATTAAACATGCGGCTGCTATATTCTTAAGACCTAGACTATGGGTCATGATGCTACCAGGGTCGACTAGTTATCAATATCCATTGGATATATGGAACACTCATATAGCAGTATTTAATGGGTTACAAGAAGGTTCATAAATCAATATGTAATTGGTAACAAAGAAAAGGTTCCATCAGAGATGAGGACTTGATGTATCTCTGTTTCCTTGGTCCGATGGGAATGCCTACAGGACCCTACTCCTGTACTGCACTTTCTTGGATACGTACTTTACATTTCAACCTACAGGGAACACACATATATTAGCATGAGTAATTTCACTATTGGCCAACATTCTCCTGCATTTTCCAGTTTGGTTTCACACAGGAACCTTACTTGTCCTACTCTGATACCCTCTGTAATGTGTGCTACTTGATACCTTATGTGAAAACTGATGCTTTAGTACATTAGTTTGTAGACTGCTGCGTTAGTGCAACCTCGACTCCCTATTGCATACAAGTCCCTGTCCATACAGGGACAACAATTACCTACCTACTGATACTTACTAAACACGGGGTATCATATGTTATAGGCATATGTAGAGAGGTAGCTCAACGTAGAAATCGGTTGCTTTGGTCTGAAACGAGCAGCTCTGACCCACGACAATTATTCTCAACTTTATTTGAGAGCAGAATATAATACAAAATCAAGATATAGCTCTGACAAGCTTGTTATCTGATTAGCTGGCCCATGCTTTTTTTGGTTATTCTGGGGCTGTGACTGAGGAGGACCACTTCAATCAAATGTTCTTTTTCCTGTTATTCATTACGAAACCATTAAATAACCGTATTAATAATACGACCACTTTGGTTGATACACGGCTTGTCCATAATCTCTGTCGAAAAGGATGGCCTCTTGTACATTAGTAACGCTAGCTCGCTGGCCTTAGCTATAGCCATTTGGATTTCTGTCAGGTCTTCTTTATTGTACATGGCATGGTATGGAACTTGATGAAGTTCCGGATTCGTGTTTTCCATTCACTGTGAAGTTGTTTTCCTGTTGAGAAGACTTAATTGGGCTGGTTGGTAGTACTAGTACATGTGCCTGAGGAAACTCTTTTGAATGTATTCTTCTGTGGAATTTTTTGTGGAATGTATTCTTTGACTGGCAACTCTTTTGAATGTATTCTTCTTTTGTGGAATTTTTTGATTGAACATTTGAGTTTAAACGAATCACTCCATATTTTATTGTGAGCATGTGCCTTTTATTTGACTGGCATCACCTTAAATATTCCAGTAGAGAGTTAGATCAGAAATATTTTCACATGGGGACTAAGAAGGAAGGAAAGAACTAAATGTTGTGTTACCTGGAAAGAACTAAATGTTGTCAATGTTGTGTTACCTGCCAATGTTCTCCAGAGATGGCCATTTTTTTAATGAATTTTTTCATTTCTTTGCATAATTGCATTTAAATCCTAGAGGATTTTCTAATTGGTTTCATGTGCTTGGCTGTAGGCTAGGTGAAGAGGAAGCACACCAGCGAGATGTTCAACAGTAGCAGCAAGGTCAGCTTTTATAGGATTCCTACAGGATCAATGAATCTATTATCAGCATGTCACCATATATTTTGAGGTAGCATTTCATGCAATACCAGTAAGGAAGAAGTATCTTCAAAACCACATATTTCAGGATATAGATTACTCAAATCGCATTACTTAAAACAAATAAATGTGGTTTTAGTATGTAGATACTGCATTTTTGAGCATAGTTGTTGGATACTGAGACATCAGGATAACATAATATATTAGTAGCAAGTTGATCATTTGAGAAACACAGAGAAATGAATATCACAAGTTATGTTCTGTTAGTGTCCTATAAGAACCTCCACAAAAAGTTTTGTTTAGCATTCAATAAAATGTGTCGTTCAAGGGAGTTTGGTTTCATATTGTCTTCCATTAGCATTTGCATTGTCAGTTTGAAAGATAAAATATTAATTCTCATCTTTTGTGTGCAGGTCGATTGATGAGTTCGGATTATGTTCGAGTTTGATGCTGGAAAGAGTTGGAGACTAAGTAGTACTAGTAGTAATATTATCTTTTGTGTAATAGACTTTGTTATGTAATAGACTTTGTTGTATTGAGAACAACATATTGGGACCTTGTATGGATTTGAGATATTTTAATATATATTAATGTTGTTGCATTAAAATTTTATTATGTGTGAAATTGATTTTGGTTAATGTGATATCTACAAATGAAATTATTTATATTTCATATATTTTAATGACATTTTAGAGGCAATTAAAATGTGTCGTTCAAGGGAGTTAGATGGCACATATAAAGTGTCATCATAAATGGATTACATGGCATTTCTTTAGTGTTGTTGAAAGCTAAAAAAAAATTTATGACAACACTTATCAGTTGTCATTGAAATACATAAAGATGACACCGTCATCATGCCATAAAATGAACATTATATGACATTCAGAAAATGTCGTCATAAAGTTATTACATGGCATTTTTCGAGTGTTGTTGAAAGCTAAAAAAAATTATGACGACACTTATAAGCTGTCATTGAAACACATAAAGATGACACCAACATCATGCCATAAATTGAACATTATATGACATTCAAAAAGTGTCATCATAAATGGATTACTTGGCACTTTCCAAGTGCCGTTGAAAGAAAAATACTTTCTATGACACCCCTCAACATGACACTTGAAAAGTGCCATGGAAACTAAATAACGACACTTTTTGAGTGTCGTTAAAACCCCTTTTTTCTTGTAGTGAGCCTGGCTTTAAATAGTGATTCTTGTAGCTGGTTCTCCCTTGTTTATATTTACTAGTTTTCAGCCTTGATGATTGATTTTTTTTTTCTTTCAGTATGGTACCCATGACCCGAGCCCGTCGCCTGAGAGCAGCTGCAGCTACTGAGAGTGTGCCTCCACCTCCTACTGTTCAGGAGGTAGTGATCCCTCTATCTGATCAGGGGGTGGTGGCACCTCCTGCCCTTGAGGAGGTGGTGGTAGCCTCGCCAGAGAGTCTTCCTTCATCTCCTGTCGTTCAGGAGAGAGCTGCGGATTTGCCTGAGACCGAGAGCCTTCCCCTACCCCTTGGGATGGTACCCTACTGTACCACCCGGAGGTTTGTTACTTGACGCAGTCTAGATGTTTGGATATTTCCAAGAGAGGCTGTTGGAGTCACAGAGAGTTCATGAGAAGGCCATGAGGGAGCAAATCCAGAGGTTGCTACGTCTGCAGGACTCTGTGCTTCTAGGAGGAGAGCCTAGCTCCAAGAGGGCGAGGAGCAGTACCCAGTCATACCCAGAGTTTGAGGAGTACCCATTTATCCAGCCTATATCATCATACCCAGCCCAGCCTCCTGTCCAGCAGAGGCCAGCTGAGCCAGAGCCTTTCTGTGCCTACTGCAAGAAGTCTGGACACAAGTGGAACAACTGTAGAAAGAGACTAGGACTGTGCCTATTCTGTGGGTCAGCTGCTCACTGGGTGCAGCACTGCCCTGCTATACCTGCCCCAACCAGGGCCCTGCTTCCAGGAGGGAGTTCTGGTTCTCAGACCTAGCTGGAGGTGAGTTTTGACCTAACCTTAGTATTCCTTTTTGAGAATTTTGATGCATCCCTTGCTTGTATGTTTTGATACCTTGTGATTGCCTAGTACTGTAGCATGGTTGGTATAACTAGATGAGATCCCAGACTGATATTGCATGCCATGACCCCATAGGTTACACTTTTCAACAGTATGATTTAAATAGGTATCTGAGACTATGATTGTTGGGGGCTTAACCTAGAAGGGGTGCGACCATCTTAATTTCGAGGACGAAATTTTTATAAGGTGGGTAGGATTGTAACACCCAGTTTTCCAGAAGAGGATAATTTTAAAATTTTGTAATTATAATTATTATTTAATGATATTTATTTCATATTACGATTTTTAGTGATTTTTAATTATTTTTAAACTATTTAAATTCATGACTTGTAATTTTTTTTGTGTTTTGCTAGTGAACAGTAGAGACTGCCTACCCTAGAGCATAGCCATGTGATTAGGCTATTTTTGACATTTTTAGGGTGATTTGGATTTATTATAATTTATTTGAATTTATGGGAATTTTTAGAATTTATTTTGGAATTGTTTGAATGAGGGTTGACTAGGTTGACTTTGACTAGCAATGACCTTGTTAGGCTAACCTAGAAGCTAACCCTAGTTGTGTTTGGACTTGGTTAGGTTATGTAACTCTAGTTTAACCTAAGTTAGTGAGGATTAACTCATTAGAATTAATTTGAAGAAACTAGGATTTAAATTGATTTAGAAATGGCTTGTGATTTCACAAGTCGTGACTTATGACTTAGGCTTAATAGCCCATAGGCCCACACCAGGAACCAAACCTAACCCTAATCAGCCCATGGCAGCCAACCTAGGGTTTCCTACCCTATTTAATGCCTCTTCCATTTGTTCTTGCCTCCTTTATTATTTTTCTCTCAAGCTTTGGAAGAGGTGAGTCTCCATCTTCAAAAATCCCTAGAAAATCCATTTTAACTCCTTTTTAATCCAAACAAATTGCAATAGGTTCTAATTGATGTTTTCTTGCTGTTGAATTTGTTACTCTCAGTTTTCTATCAATTTGAAGGAGTTGGGTGGCTTTTTGGGAATCCTCATTCAAGGAGTTTTTGTGTTGGAGAACACCATAGGTAAAATCCTAATTCACCCATTAAAATTCTAGTTTCTTTGCATGTAGACCTAGCCCTAAGTGTCCTGGTCCTGTAGGTATTCCTAAACCTAGGTTTTGTGTCCATTTCGTGTCCTAAATGGACACGTATCAGCCTATAGACCTAGGTGTTTGACGAAATATTCCAAAGGACATTTCGGTTGAATTTTAGGAATGTGTTTGAATAGAAAATTAGGATTTGGTCTTGCTTGTCGATTTCTGCTTGACTGATGTGATTATTATGTCATATCGTGTCGGCATGGACACGTGAACAAGCACGTTCCCGTACGGTAGCAGTGCCATGCTGCCACACGTGTCGTGCTCACTGCACAGACCTTGTGAACCCACCAAAATTGGTGTGGAGGTCGGGGCAGTGACTGACAAGTCACTCCCAAAATTTCATGACTCTTCGTGTCGAGTCGGACACGTAATCACTCACGCACTGATTTCGTGCACGAATTGTGCACACAGGAATCACGCTCTGATACGGGTTTCCCGTATGGACACGGTAACACGTTGGCTCGTGTCAGGGTCCTAGGCACTAAGCCCTATGTGTGGCGAACCTAGGTGCACGAGTTTGTGTCCTGGTTTGGCTCGTGTCGTGTGCACGAGGACACAGCACACGTGCACGATGATTGATGTCCAGTTTTGTATTATTTTGTGTTCTCTGTGTTCATTTAGTTGATTAATGTTTAAATACATGTTTAAATTGGCAAAATTGATCCTAATAATAATGTATAAACTATATTAGATTAGCTTACATGATTGGGTGGGGTTTAATGTGGAAGGATGGTTCGAATTGGGTCGATTGGCATGTTAGCTGATATCAATTGTCTGATACATGGTTTTACATTTCCTAAACTTTAATTCACAGTTGTTTTGTAATGTTTTCTCACTGTTTAATACCTCCACATGACTGTTAATATATGTGAATGAAATATTTCGATTCAATTTGGTTTTATGATGTGTTAATGGGAATTTGGACATGCGGTTCGAATAGGTGAACTGAAAAATATTTCCTGCCTTTTTGAACTGATTTTTCATTTCGAAAACTATTGTGTTCTAATACCTGAGTTCCCTCATTCATGTTAACTGAATGCTAACTGTTAAAAAGGAAATGTGTTGAGCTACATTTTGAACCTGAGAAGTTATTGACATATGGGTTTTTGATAATTGTTTAAGGATAAGTCCTAAACTAAATGGCTAATGATAAATTGTCATGTTAATCCATTTCTTTGTGCTAGTAACTGTTAGATGGATACATTAATTCATTTTTACTTACCTGAGATTCACTGCATTTCCTGAAAGTATTATCCTAATATGAACTGCTTCCCTTTCTTTTAAATGAATGTTTAAGGCATGATTAACTGTCAATGTTAACTTCTTTGGTCTGTCAAACAGAAATTGATATCCTTTACTCTATGAAACCTGAGTTGAATGTTTATATTCTTAAACTGATTTTGAAAATGCATATTGACTGGGATATGGAGTTGTCACATCGAGCTCCTAGATTTGAATACCTCACTGAATTTTAATTCCCTTTCCTGGAACCAATTAATTGACCTTGAATGTTAAATTCATACATAGTATTGCTTCATTGATTTCTTTTAGAATGTTGGATGATGCAAATTCGAATTGTGTTTGGGTTTGATAGGTTGATAACTGTCATTGGTATTGAACCTGAGATTAAATTCCAGATTTTTCATTAGGATGATATACACTGAATTCCTGTTTTAACCTGGGATTTACTTTCCACCTAATAACTGAAATAGGATGTACTCTTGATAGCATGAATTGTTTTCCTAAGCCACTAAATGGTTCCCTGTAAACACACATGTGACACCCTCTTCACAGGACACTCTACATTAGCACACACATAATCACTCACATTGCCTCCTCTAACACACACAATTTTCCTTTCACTCTCACACTCTATGTTTCCTGTCAATGATAGCCACAAAAATCTGAGTATATGAACTGAGATTCTGAATGTTTATGTGGGACTCTTTTAACTGAGACATGGGGTTGTGTCTCACTGAATTTTCACACACATAACTATATATATATATAGGCTCACACACTCTAATATATATAGACTTATAAGGGACACCTATAAGGCTCATGAGTACACACACACTTTTCACATTACAACTGAGCATTGCACTGTTTTTCAGTTTTTGTTAACTTGAACTGATTTCATCTTTCCTGTATAACTGAATTGTAATGTATTGGTTCCTCTTTCCTGCATTCACTGTTTTCAGGATTAGCCTCTGTTTTCCCTTAATACATCACTGTTTTCTATTTCCTGATGCTGTACACACACTCACCCACATGCACATGACACCACATTGTTTTCCCTCATTGCCTACACACACACCATGGGCTAACTGTCACACATTGACAGTACACACACACAGGAACACTCTGTACACACCCTATCCTGTCTCACATTGACACACCCACACTTTTTCCCTTTTCCCTCTCTACATCTATATATATATGCATATAAAATTCAACTTGTATATACATATCTAGTATGACTGGTAATGTTAGGTTTTATAGATGTGAGCATGTAATTATATGCAATATGAGGCAATATATATATGTATGAGTGCATATGTGTTTTAATGTAATTTACAAACATGTAAGAATGAAGGTAAATGACTAATGAAATGTAATGCAAGGATATAGGAAAGCATGAATGTATGAATAAGTATGTATGTATATAATTATGTATATATGATATATGCAAATGTGTGTTGATAATGGCTTGTGATGATGTATGGTGTTTAGGCTAGACTTGAGTAGGGTTAAATAGACTAGTTTAGACTTGTTCGACCTAGTTTAGACTTGTCAGACCTAGTTTAACCATAGTTGACCTAGTTTGACTCCTAGGGTTGACCAGAGTTGACCAAGAGTTGACTTTAGCCTAGATTGACCTAGAATCATGTAGAATGCATAGTAGGACTTCATTATATCATTTTAGACTTGTTGTGACCTGTAATGTTCTGATTAGGAGCCAGACACCTCTCCTCGGACAGTACATTTCATCCGGACACTCAGATACAGGCGAGTACATTCTCTGATCATTTTATATCCTGCTTAGAATTATTTTCCTGCATTAAATTACTTTACTTGATACTGTCACATTGGTCACACGGATTAGTACAATATGGATCCCTCCCTGAGATGTTATCCCTTCAGGGAGCATCGGGTACTCTATGTTATGTGCGTTTCACTTACATAGCGTATCATATGCTTCTTTGGTTCTTTGATCACTTGTGACATATACTCATATGATCACAGAGTCTTCTCTGAATCCTTATCCCATTTATTGGGTCTATCAGAATTTCTATTTATGGGACTACTATGTACCACCCTTCGGGGGCATATCACCCTTTGGGGCCTTATCACCCTTCGGAGGCATATCACCCTTTGGGGGCTTATCACCCTTTGGGGGCATATCACCCTTCGGAGGCTTACCACCCTTCGGGGGCTGTTACATAGAATCATAACATAACCTGGTTGGATCCTTATGTATTAGTTGGGGGTACGGGAGAGTATAAATAGCCATGTGAACAATTCCAAAGTAGAATAGCCATGTACGCCTCTTTAGTATAGCCATGTACAAATCAAGCCGTTCACATGTCGACTTTGTGCTCTAAATCACTAGTCACTGGTAGCTCTTTACTTATAGTAGATATTTCTATTACAGTTCTCTCTCTCTGTTTACATACTGCATTTTTTCAGTATCTATATCTTACTTTACTGCATGATTATATTTTCTAATCTGCTATGAACTGTTGAGATGTACTATACTCGCTCATGTCCTGACTGGACCTGTTGAAAATATTACAGAGGACGAGGAGGAGGCCTGTGAGGATACCTTCTACGGGACAGCTCTAGCTGAGGACATCACCCCCACTACCTAGACTAGTTTAGTTAGGCCTTATCTTATTTTTATGTTGTCTTGAGACTGTTTAGCTAGACTTTACTTCTGTTCAGAGATGTTGAGTTGTGTATATTCTTTCATATTCAGTAGCTGAGATATGTACTCTGGATATTTGCTGTGATATTATCTTAGTCTATTCTATCTTCTGTTTTTCCTTGAGTTCTATATCATATCGTGCCTTCTTCTTCCTTAGTTGTGATTGAGTTCATTTACTGCTTAGTATTATATTGCTAGATGTATGTTGACCTAGGACAGCGTTCTACCGCCGACACTACGGCATAGGCTGGGCGTTGTTACGTTCTCGTACCCTCCCAGTGGGTGTGGGTCGTGACAAAGTTAGCCATCGCAACAGCATCAAGTCAAGTCAAGTTACAAGTTACAAGTCAGGAGTGCGCCGCCACGGGCCACTATCAAGTTATCCAATACAAAGCTTAATCATGAATCACAGGTTACAAGTTAAGAGCGCACCCCATTGGGTCACTATCAAGAAGATCAGAAAGCACTAGGATCATAAATCACAAAATTCACGAAAACCATACTAGTCATAAGCAAAACACCGAAAACCGTGCCGGTTCGTGTTGGGTCGAGACAGTCGTGTTGTGTGGAACAAGATCTCGAAACTCCAATCCACAAAAGAGAAGCCAAGCCTAAGAAAATAAAACCAAATCACCATGGGCAAATAGGTTGCGCTGGGAATCAGATTGCGCTGGGGGAAATGGACTGCGCAGGGGATTATATTGCGCTGGGGGAAATGGACTGCGCAGGGGAATGAACTGCGCTGAGGTTGGGTTGCGCTAGAGTCGGCTTGCGCTGGGTCGGGTTGCGCTGAGTCAAGCTGCGCTATAGATGGGTTGCGCTGAGTCAAGTTGCGCTGGGAGTGAGCTGCGCTGAGGTTGAGTGCGCCAATGGACGGAAGGCGCTGGAGCTAAGGAGCGCCAGCGCAGCTCAGCCCAGCGCAAGGCGCTGGCCGAGGAGTTGCGCAGTTCGGCCATGCGCTGAAGAGCGCTGGCCGAGGATCATCTTCTCCATCAGGCCGAGAGAAGAACCTCAAGAACTCCAAATTTCCAATCTTCACATCTTAGCCAAAATAAAACCAAATTTGAATTTTCAAAGTTCTAACTTGTGTAAAATTGAATTCTCTTCCACATGGAAGCATCAAAACAAGGAAAAATCTAAGTTTAATAGATCAAAACCAAGAAAATCCGAAAATTGTGAAAACTTAGATCTAGAAAAATGGAAGCTCCAAATCACAAAATGCCAAGTTCTAATGTTGTTCACCATGGCCTAATCTAGCTAATGGACAAATAAAATGGGATGCTTATTTGGTGGCAAGGTGCACTTGCCTATGGTGTTGGTGGAGGAAGGAAGAAGAAGATGAAGAAATTAATGGAAGTTATGAGGAGAGAGAAAGTTAGGTGGGGTTTTAATGAGGGAGGGTATGTTGTGTTGAGGGTGGAGGTTAGATAAGTGTGGTCCAATGCATACTAAACCAAACCAAACCAATTCCTTCTCCATAAAATAAAACTACGCCAGGTCCAAAAATCCATTTTACGAGAAAACCAAAAATTCGCAAGTTAAACCAAAACACAATTACAGGCCAGAATCTGAGAAAATAAAATACAGGTCCGAAATACATATACGCCTAATTGAAATACGTATTCCGAAATACGGACGTTACAGGGATGGGGTGGCTTGAGGGGACATGGGTGGGTGGCCGGAGAGAGAAGGAGGGGGTGAGCGGTGGTTGGTGGGGGCGGTTGGGGGGGGGGGGGGGGGGGGGGGGGGGGAGGGCGGTGAGTCGATAGGGGGTTGGGTTGAGAGTGTAGGGATTATTTTATTTTATTTTTAAAATTTTGGGTATCAAATTAAAAAAATTAAATAGTTGAAAGGAATAAGTTGACGAGTAAAAAAGTATAGGGTATCAAGTTGAAAACTTGGAATATTTGAGGGTATCAAATTACAATTAAGCATTTTTATATACTATAAAGAGCTTGTAATTTTTTTGACCATGAGAAACAAATGAGATCTCTCCTTTATATAGCCTCCAAAATGTTCTTCCAAACCATTCCTCCTTACGTGGCAGTTGACATGTTAGCTGATATGACAAATTCTAACCCAAAATTTTAAAATGTTAATATTACTATTAACTTCAATTTCAATATTAATTTAAGTGTTAATGTTAATTTTAAGATTAATTTTGATTTAATTATTATTGTTAATGTTAATGTTAATGTTAATTTTGATTTTAAAAATTGTCTTGTTAGCTATCATGTCATCTGCCATGTCAGACGACACGTAAGTTGACACATAAGAAGAGATACTTTGAAAAAATATTTTGGAAGGACAAATAATACTTTTCATAATATATATATATATATATATATATATATATATATATATATATATATATATATAGTACTTTTAAAAATATATATAGAAAGAGTATAGTACTTTTAAAAATTTAGACAAGTCTCACGAGAGTTCAAAAAATCTCATCGTGATCCATTTACAAATAATTGGATACGAATCTACGTGGTGAAGTTCAATCTACATCACTTCTTTGACTCAAAAGAAAAATCTACATCACTTTTTTGTTTTTATTTTGAAGTGTTCTACATCACTTCTAATAACAAAAATAGTGATTTTTTGAAAGACCAATTATCAGCCACCCCGAGCCAAAGCTAAACCGGCCCGCCCAGACCGGTCAAGCTGACCACACATGACCGGGCAATATGTTGTTCCGTCCGAGCAATTTAGAGGAAAAATATACTCCAACAAGAAAATGTATTTAAAAGTTGAATACTTTTTGTTCACCCGCCAAACTAGAATAATTGTTCATCCTAATTATTTATTCTTTTATTCAAGAGTTGCTAGGTGTTATTTTTAGTATACATAAAACTATTTTAAAATTGATTTGACGGCCATCTACGCAATTTTTTTTATTATTATTTTTACGTGATAATTTTTGAATAGAAAATAAACATCTAAGTGAACAAAAATAAACTCTTTCAAAGTTTTACATCACTACTTGATAATAAGAGAACACTAACTAAAATATTTATCGGGACACCAAATATCTCCAAGTTATTACCAATTCTAACAATTCTTCAATATTGGCCTTTGGGTTCTAGAATTTCTTATATATTTTTTAAGTCAATACCAACGTCCAATTAATGTTAAATGTACTCTATTTCCGAGTACCTACCCAAACAGGGCCGATCCTAAGGTATATATGATCTACGATGATTGGGCCTCCATGTCCATATTTAGCTAATTATTAAAATATAGTTACTTTAATATTTTTATCGAAAAAATTTGGTCTTTCTCATACATCTAATCTTTTCAGAAAATTATAATTTAGTCATTTTTATTAAAACTTTGGACATTAAAAAAAAAAGAAAAAAGTCTAGGATTAATAGTGAGCCTCTACTTTAGGAAGAACGCGCCTCATTGAATTAGGGACCTGGAACAGTCGTCCAGCTCGTTCCTACGCTTGATCGAACATGCTTCAAAATGAGACCTAATAGACTAATGTCCCTATTTACTTTGTCAATAGGAGACATTACGAAGATACTTGTATTAGGGGATCCAAACGAGTCAGATTCGGATAAGATGTTAAAACATTGAGAAATTTTGACTTATCCTCCACTTGCAATACCCATATTAAGGGTGCACCCCACAGTTTTGCAAAATGTATAGTACCCCCCATTTTTGACGAAAATTGTCAAAAAATTAAAATTTGGACAAAAATGCCCTTGGGTTCTTCCTCTTTGTTCTTTCCTCCCCCTCCCATCCCCCCTCCCCCCCCGCGGCCACCGCTTCCCCCCCCCCTCCCCGCCTCCGCTCTCCCCCCCTCCCTGCCAACGCCTCCACCGTCGTCGCTGCCGCCGCCGCTGTTGCCGCCGCCGTCGCTGCTGCCGCTGCTGTTGCTGCCACCGCCACCGCCGGAGGTGGGGAGGGGGGGGGAGCGGAAGCGGAGGCCGAGACGGGGAGGGGGGAGCGGAGGCGGTGGCGGGAGGGAGCGGTGGCGGAGAGGGGGGATGTGAGGGGGAGGAAATAAAAAAAAGAGGAAGAACCCAAGGGCATTTTCGTCTAAAATTTAATTTTTTGGCGATTTTCGTCAAAAATGGGGGGTACTATATATTTTTGCAAAACTGTGGGATGCACCCTTAATATGGGTATTGCAAGTGTGGGGTAAGTCAAAATTTCTCTAAAACATTCTATTTTGGACATTGTTTGGTAAATCGTATTTGGAGCCAAATTTTTGGATTTTATGGACTTTGAGTCAAATCTATGGAATCATATATTTGGTTGAAGTTGGAGTTGAATATGAAAAGTGGGTACCAAAATCAAATTTTAGATTGGAAAGAAAGAAAGTTGGATTTGGGAGGAAAAATATGGATTAATTTTTTTTAATAATTTTATTGTTCTATTAAACAAATGATTTTTTATATTCTTAATTAAATAAATACAATTAATTAAAATTAACTAATAGTCAGTTATTATTTTATATATGATTTTTTATTCTTAATTAATAAATAAGTTCATCACTTGCATAATTAATATTAATTTCTAATTTTATCATTTAATATTTTATAATAATCTTTATTAATAATTTATACCTTTATTGATAATAATTATAGCCATAATTATAGTAATTTATTAATCATAACTATAATCTTAATTAATAATTATTCATTAATATTTAATTTTAATTTTAATTAATAATGTATTAATTAATACTTAATTATAATCTTAATTAATAATTTATTTGTCTTAGTTACTAATTTATTAATTACACTTTTATTATAATCTTAAATAATAATATATTAATCATAATTAATAATTTAATAATTAATATATTATTGTAATTTTAATTAATAATTTATTAATCATCATTATAATCCTAACTAATAATTTATTAATCATAACTATAATAATTATTAATCATAAATATAATGTTAATAACTAATTAATATTTTATTCTAATCTTTAATTAATTAATATATTAATCATAATTATAATCTTAATTATTTAATATTTTATTATAATCCAATGCTAAAATTTATTTTTCTATCCAAACAATGAATTTGGATTTCAACCAAATCCAATGGCAAATATTTTACCAAACAATAGATAACTGGATTTGTATTTGAAAATTCATGATTTGTATTCGGATTTGAATTTGAAATTTCCAAATCCAAATACAAATCCTATTTACCAAACAAGCCTTTATGTCTCCAACAAGAATATTATTGTTTGCATATCCACAACTAACTTTGACTCAAAGGTCAAACATCGATTTCACCTCCACTGACGAGTTCACCTACACATATTAGTCTCCACCTAAAATATAAAAATTACTAGGGGCACTATCAAAGTGATAGGGACTATCACATGATAGACATCAATCTTAAGTTGTAAAAGTGTTAGGGGGTATCACACCAATAGTTAGGGGTATCACATCATTTCAGACATCCAAACTTATATTCCTTCTTCCTCTTCCTCTCACACAACTTACTCTTCCTCTTGCAACCTCTTCCTCTTCCTCACAATTTTCAAATAAAATTGAACACACCATTTTTAAGAGTTTTTTTTATTTTCTTTTTAGATTTTAGTTAATGTATATTGAAGATTTATTTATTTCGAACACCATTATTAGTGATTTCAAACCCAATTATAGAAATTTGAGAGATTTAGAAACACTACCAAAATACAGGTAAATAACGACTGAAATTTAGCGACGGCGTAATCAGTCGTCAATTAGCGACCGACAAGCGACTTACGGGCGACGAATTTTTTCACTTAAATTTTTTATAAGTTTAGCGACGGATCAGCGACCATTTAGCGACGGAATATGTCAACCGACTGATTAGCGACAGATATATACGTCGCTAAGCTGCTGTAAATGTCGACATTTAAATTGTAGCGACGGCATAGCGACGGAAAATTTACGTCGCTAATTTGCTTAAATTCGAAAGTTACTTAAATTTCGAAAATTTCCCAATCTCTCTCTCTCTCACTCTCAAAATCCTTCTCTCTCCTCCCCTCTCCCCCCGACCGGCGATCACCCCCCCCCCCCCCCCCCCCCCGACTGCGGCCCCCTCCGGCGATCCCCCTCCGGCGCCCTCCCCCACTCCGGCCCCCTCCCTCTTCTCCTCCTCCGATCGAACCCCCTAACCACTTGTAACACCCAGTTTTCCAGATGAGGGTAATTTCAAAATTTTGTAATTATAATTATTATTTATTGATATTTATTTCATATTATGATTTTTGGTGATTTTTAATCATTTTTAAACTATTTAAAAATTATGACTTGTGATTTGGTGTTTTGCTAGTGTAACCCTAGAGATAGTGATCTAGAGCCTAGCCATGTGATTAGGGTATTTCATTTATCATTTTTAGCTTGAGGGTATTTTGTCATTTTTGGGTTTATTTGATTTTTATATTATTTATTTGAATTTATAGAATTTTTAGGAATTATTTTGGATGATGGTTGACTAGGTTGACTTTGACTAGCATTGACTTTGGTAGACTAGTCTAGAAGCTAACCCTAGTTGTGACTACCTTGGTTAGGTTAAGTAACCCTAGTCTAACTAGAGTTAACCCATGTTTTAGTCTTTTAGACTTAAGTTAGAATAGAGAAGGCTTTTAGTCATAAGCCATGACTTATGGTTTTGAAACCATTGATTTTCAACTTAAGCCCATAGAAGCCCATAGCCCATCACTAACCCTAATCCTAACCCACTATGGTTGGCCACATTGGGAACCCCCCCTATTTATACTCTCCTCCATTTAGGGCTAGACTCTTTTAGGAAAGATCACAAGTTTAAAGAAGAGGTATTTTTCCAACTTCATTAATTCATAGAAAATCTATTTTAATTCATTTTCAATCCAAACTAATTGTATTAGATTCTAATTCACCTATACTTGCTATTTGTGTTGGGAAATATCAGTTTGTGGACAATTTGGAAGGATTGGCTAGCAAGAAGAAACCCCCCTAATTGAGAGTTTTTTTGCATTTGGACACCAATAGGTAAAACCATCTAAACACCATTAAATTCCAGTTTTCTTTGCATATTCGGAAAGCCCTAGGAGTCCCCTAGCTGTAGGCTTGGTTTCGTGTCAAGATAGACCCATTTCGTGTCCGTATCGGACACGTATCCATTAGACTACCTAAGTGTTTGTAGAAATGCCTCTAAGGAATTTATTTTGTTATTTTTCGAATCTTTTTGAACAGCTTTGTAGATCTAGGGTTCCTCTCGAATTCTTGTGAAGACACATAGGTGTTTTGAGTTGTGTCGTGTCCACACGAGGGACACGAACTCACTGTTTTGGCACTGACACGTTCCCCTGCTGCTCGTGGCCTCGTGCTCGTTGCACAGGCCACGTGGCGAGCTAGGATTGGATGAGGGGGTGGGGGCAGTGACTGACACGAGGGCCCCCAAGCCTCGAGTCGTCTCGTGTCATGTTAGACACGCACGAGACTCTGCACTAGTCTTGACTGATGGTTCAGTCGGGTTTTAATAGGTTCAGAAACAAGCTATTCAGTAGGACACGAGGACACATGGGTGCAAGTCAGGGTGACACAGCCCTAGGTCTACCCTAGGCGCACCTCCTTGCACGAGCACGAGCCCTAACTCGTGTCGTGTCGTGTACACAATACATGGGAACTCGTGCTATTCACTGTGTGTTGTTTGTGTCTGAGAAGTGTTTGATTGTATGTGGACACGTCTGTGTCCTGATTTTGGACACCACAGTACATGTATGACACTAACACACAACAGTTATTAATTACCAACCTAATTTCTATTGGTTAATTGTTATTTTAATGTTTGGAATAGGAATTCCTATTCGACTGATACTCTAATGTATCAGTGAGCAATAACTCATTGTTCTTCATTCTTTTTCCTTTTTATGATTTAATATCATGTAATTAATTATGGGTTTAGTTGCTGTTATGTATATATGATATGTTAGGGTTGGTTTGATGTGTTTCGTGAATGGTTGCATGGGATTTTGGATCGATTCTTGGTGTCCTGATACATGTTCTGTACTTAGTAACCAAATTGAATTTCCAGTTTTGATTTAAACCTACATATTGATATGTTAGATTGCTGTTACATATGGGAATCATGTTAGGAAAAATCTAGGATTCAATTTGTGATGTATTGATGAGTTGTATTCAAATTTTCAGTTTTTCCCAATTGGATTCAATTTCAGTATTCTCAATGTTTCTTGTTATGTCTCAAATCCAGTTTTTACATATATGAATGATATGTTTCAATGATGTGTATAACTGTCACCTAGCTGAGAATACCAATATACTACTTATTTGTTTTCTGTCATTAATTCTGGGAAATTAGATATCCTGATAGAGATGATTCGAATGGCCAGTTGTTTGAGATTCCATGAATGGGTATACTGTCTAAACCCTGAGTTTCCTGAGACTTCTTCATTTGTAATTCACTTTTGATTCTGAGAACCACATTGCATGTTCACTCGAAATCTGAATGATTTGCACAAATGCACACATGAACACACAATGTTGCCCTTCACTGTTTGTGAAATAAACCTGAGAATGTTCCCCTATTATACACTGTTAAAACTCTGAGCCATTGTCTCACTATCATTGTATTAACCTGGTTTTGTTAAGACTGAAGTTGTGGTACACTGAAACTTGAGTTTGTGATACACTGGAAATTGGTATCCTGAGTTTACATGCTAACTATTGAACCTATAAACTGAGCCTGGATTCACCCTTTGCTTCATATACACAGGACACTATTTAACACACTGTTTTAAATCCTAAACCTGGGTTTACATTCAGCTAACACATACAACCTACATGACACTGTCACCTTATTGCTCCCTGCTGTACACTCTTGTACATGTTTCAGTCCACACATACACAGGTTCTTAGTTCACACCCTTTGACACAACTCTATGTGACACTCATTGATTACCAGGTTATTACACAGTTTACACACTATTTTCTGATTTACCTTCACTGTATACTCACACACACACATGGAATGATTTACATGTGACACTTGCTAACCCCCTGTCAGCACATATATTTCCTGTGAAGTTCTTTAGTTACACACACACTGGAATGGGTCATGTACACAGGACAGTCACACACACCCTATTACACATGCACACACAAACACACATTATATGATTCACACACACATTTCCATGATATGTCCTTTCCCCCTCTCTATGTATATATATATATATATATATATATATGGCTATATGTGTATGTGAGCCTATAGCTATATGTGATATACATATTCTTATGTGTATGTAGATATATATATACATGTATGTGAATAGTGATACATATATATATATATATATATATATATATATATATATATATATATATATATATATATATATATATATATATATATATATATATATATATATATATATATATATATATATATGTGTGTGTGTGTGTGGGATGTACATATAGGTAGCCTATATGTTAATGAGTGTACTACAATTTATTAGATATATATATTGTTATGTGTATATATGCTTGTGGTTGGCTTAGGCATGATATAGCCTATAGCTTAGGGCTCTTAGCCTATGGTGTGTCTGTTGGCCTAGTATAGAGTTAGTTAGACTTGTTTAGCCTTGATTATACCTAGAATATACTAGTATAGACTTGTTTGACTTAGGTTTGACTTGGTTGACCTAGTTTGACTTCTAGGGTTGACCAGAGTTGACCAAGAGTTGACTTTGGCCTAGATTGACCTAGATTTATTTAGAATGCATTGAATTGCATCTTATTATCATTTTAGACATGTTGTGACTTGTACTGTTCTATAGGAGACAGACACCACTCCTCGGACAGTAGATATTCTTCAGATACTCAGGATACAGGCGAGTACATTCTCTGATCATTTCATATCCTGTTTAGAATTATTCTCCTGCTTTAAATTACTTTACTTGATACTGTTACGTTGGTCACACGGATTAGTACTATATGGATACCTTCTCGAGATGTTATTCCCTCAGGGAGCATCGGATACTACATGTTCTGTGCGTTTCACTTACATGGTGTATCACTATGCTTCATGGTTCATTGATCACTTGTGACATGACTCTCATGATCACAGAGTCTCCTTGAATCTCCCATTTATGGGCATTCCCAGAATCACCCATTTATGGGCCTACCATGTATCACCCCTTGTGGGTCATTGCACGGAATCATAACATAACCTGGCTGGATCCTTGTGTATTGATTGGGGGTACGGGGGAGTAGAAGTAGACATATAAATAATATCCAAGTAGTGCAGCATCAGAATCTTTTCCGTAGTGTAGCATCAGAATCTCCTATGCCATTCACATGTTTATTTTGTACTCTGACTCACTAGCCACTGTTAGTTCTCTACTTATAGTAGATATTTCTATTACAGTTCTCTCTCTGTTTATATTCTGTACTTCTTTTCAGTTTCCTGTATCTTACTTTACTGCATGATTATATTTTCTAACCTGCTATGAACTATTGAGATGTATTGTGCTCGCTTCTGTCCTGACTGGACCTGTTAAAAAAATATTACAGAGGACAAGGAGGAGGCCTGTGTGGATACCATCTATGGGACAGTCATAGACGACACTTGTGAGCTGGACTCTCAGGAGGACCCAGCTCTAGCTGATGACATTACTCCTACTGCCTAGACTAGTTTAGTTAGGCTTTATCTTACTTATGTTGTCTTGGGACTAGTTTAGTCTAGGTTTTACTATTTCTGTCATTTGAGATCTGGATTGTATATATTCTTTCATACTCAGTAGTTGAGACTTGTATTTCTGGATGTTTGCTGAGATGTTATCTTAGACACTTAGACTCTGCTGATCATCTATATTTCTTTGAGTTCTATATCATATCGTGCTTCTTCTTCCTTAGTTGTGATTGAGTTTACATTCTGCTATGTCATCCCCATTCGGGGAGTATAAACTGTTTAGCATTATATTGTTAGATGTTGTGACCTAGGACAGCGTTCTACCGCCGGCACTGCGGCGTAGGCTGGACGTACCCACGTCTCGTGCCCTCACTCTAGGGTGCGGGTCGTGACACCACCCCCTCTTCTCCTCCTTCGTCGAGCCCCCATCTCCGGAAACCACCTCCCTCCAGCGTGCTCCCCCACTCCGTCCCCCCCTTCTCCTCCAACGAAATCCCGTACACCCTCCATCTTCTCCTCCTTCGTCATTCCCCCTCCAGCGACCCCCCTCTCCGGCAACCACCCCCTCCGGTGTCCCCCCCTCCGGCGCCCCCCTCTAACGCCCCCCCTCCGACGTCCCCCCTTCTCCGAGATCCTCTTCGTAACCAACCTCTTCAAGGTCCGAAACCCTAAACCCTAATTTGTATTTATTTTTATTTATGCTTTGTTTATGTTTTCTCAACATGTTCTAGGATTTTAATTTTAATTTCGTATTTGAAATTTATCGGTATAGTAGATAAATATAAATTTATCGGTATAATAGTTTTAGAAATTTGACGGGACACGGACACGAAATAAATAGGTGTAGTAGTTTTAGATTACTAAGGTAATTGATTGATCAATGCGATATATACTTGAGTATCAACGTGATACCTAATTATACTAGGTTTGTTTTATGAGTGAATGTACGTGAGGGGTACGTCATACCAAGTTATATTAGGTTTGTTTTATGATACCAAGTGATATATAGCATATTAATTCTTGGTGCAAAATTATTCACGTGGATTAGAATAATGAGTCGATACTTACTTGACTGTTCGTGGATGTATAATCGGCAACATGAGAGTATGATTGGCTTGACGGACGATTTCAAGGCGGGCGTCGAGCAACTTCTCATATATGCAAGTAGCCATGCTGATTTTATGGACGGAAGGCGCATAAAGTGTCGTTGTGTCAAATGTAAGAATATACCATTTAGAGAGGTGTCACTCGTGAGAGAGCACCTTTACAAGAAGGGTTTCATGCCGAACTACAACATGTGGATTAATCAAGGAGAATCTCCGACTTCGCAATCTCAATCATTCTTCAATACCGAGGTGAGAGATTCTACTCTCAGAGATCATTTTGAATATCGGCAACCAACAAACTTGGCACGTGAGATGGTATTAGATTTTGCTGTGGCACGTGAGGATCTGAATCCTGATGCAAAGGAGTTCTACAATATGTTCAAGCATGCTGATACTCCGTTATATCCGGATTATGATTCTCATTCGGTATTGTCGGTGGTGATGCGGCTGTTGAACCTTAAATCTGATTTTAACTTACCGCAAGAATGCTATGACCGGATAATTCAGCTTGAAGAGAGTTGTTGCCAAAAGGATCAAATAATTTGCCTGAAAGCTTCTACAAGTCGAAGATGATGATGCGGAAACTCGGATTGGGCTACCAGAAGATAGACTGTTGTCGAAATGGTTGCATGCTATACTACAAGGAGAACAATGATAAAGACAGATGCATTTTCTGTGACGAGGACCGATACAAGCCAATCCGGGGCAAAGAAAAATCAATTGCCCGGATGCGGATGTGCCCGTACAAGTACATGTAGTTCTTGCTAATCACAAAGTGTGATGACCATAGTTCGTATTACATATTTTGGGATACGTGTACGTATCTGACTCGTATTGCATGTCTCCTGGCTTGGTTCGGCTTGTTTGGGTTGGCTTGGTTCGGCTTGGGTTGCTTATTGGTTCATCATGAACCAAGGGGAGAACCCTTACCTACCACCACCATCCCTATTTATTAACCCAACACTCTTTCTCTCTCCTTATTCACTCTTCTTCTTCCTCACCATTACTCTCCACCTACACCCAAGAGCCCTAGGCAAGTGCAACTTGCTTCATGATGGATCTCAAGTTTTATTGTTCCATTCTCTTCTTTACATGATTATAAGCCTCTTTAGAACTTGGAGTTTTTAATTTTTATGGATAGATTCTTCTGGATCTACGTTGTAACTTAGAGTTTTATGAGTTTGTAGAATCATGGAATTTTAGGACCAGAAATCCTATGCGCCAAACATTACACACGCCAGGGAGCTCAGAGGAAGTACTTGGCACAGCAAAACAAAAGTATAGACATTAAAAGAGGATTTTTATTTCATATAAAAGTCTATTACATGTCTAAAAAGAGCTGTACAAAGGAGAATTTCTACAAAAAAAAATCCTAAATCTACAGCTAGGCGCAGCAACCACCATGCGCTCTCAAACAGGCGCATCACGCCATGCGCTCTCAGCCAGGCACATCCCTTCAACAGCTCAGTTATGTGCATCCTCAGTTATGTGCATCCCTTCAGCAGCTCAGTTATGTGTCGCCCTTCAGCGTCCCAGTCAGGCGCATCATGAAGTGTCAGCATATGCGCCATCAAATGCTTCGACTAATGAAGCATTTATTGAGCAGAACGAGGGTGGCAATCAACCCTCTAGCTGGAGGAAGAGCTCCCCAAACCAAGGAAGAGAAGAGCACCGCAATCAACCTGCGGCTAAAGGAGCGGCTTTCAACCCAACCAGAATAGGCGACACCCACTCTAGCAGGAGGAGGAGCTCTTCCAAAGCCCAAGGAAGATGATCGGAGCACCGCAATTCCGATCTGCGGCTGTTCCAGCATAACGGAGACGAGGCTCGAGCATCCCGATCTTTGGATGCTACAGGCACCTTCCGCCTGCCTCAGAAGCCCTCGACTCCGACTTTTGGATGTAACAGTCATCTTCAAGTGCATCAATGAAGACAATGCGTCGCTTCTTCACCCTCGAGAGCATCTCGTCAACAGAATGTGCTTGGGAAAATAAGTTCATTTCGGAAGGACGTGAGAGAACGAGAAGCAAACCCTCTCCATGCCACTATTTATAGGCCGGGCAAATCAAACCCATGCGCCAAGTGGCTGGCTCTCCGAATTTCGTACAATGAATTTGCATTAATGGTGATGAACCTGACGCTTCGAATTCAGCCAAGTCAAAAATGGCTATTTAAAGCACTGGAAGAATGTAACAGTCGGGCCCATAAAGACGTATCATGCAAACGGATGCGCCGGCCAGACCGTGCATCATACTAACGCGCCCATCAGCTCCAAGCGCCTCATAAGGATGCGCCCCCATGCGTCCCCATGCGCCTAGTGGAATGCGGATCGACACGCCCATTCAACAGCCCATCACCTATCAAGAACATTAAATGCTGAAGTCTGACAGAGTTGGCAGCACGTCCCCCGAGGACTGAACAGTTGATAGCTTTTTCAGAAGACGAAGCGTCGCCGACGTCAGCACATCATTGCTCCCCTCCGGCGGTTACAAGCCACGTGGCCACCCAACTATTTTGCATACGCCTCCGCAGCCATGCCCCCAAATCTCTGCATGTGCCTCAAAAGCCATGCACCTCAGACTTTTCTCTGATCCCTAAAGACAGAAGTAAAGTCACTACTGAAGTCCCGCATGTGCCTCAAAAGCCATGCGCCCCGACTGGTTCGTGACTCCTAAAGGTTACGAGCCAAAGCCTCCTCATGTGCCCAATCCCAGGCGCATTCTATCAGATCACTCCCCACCAAATCCGATATCTTCGAGCCATGGACCTACGACACGCGTCCTTTGACTTGATTCAGCCTATGAAGGGGTGCTAATCACCCAAGATCTCAGCAACTGAAAGATCCTCTCCATTGCTACGTGTCAGCTCTGCCGCAGCCCACGACAGCAACAAGAAGGGTTTAACTCCTCAATCAGAGCGCATCGCCCATGCGCCTCCATCAACAACCACTACATGGCGTCCCCGTGTACAGGTACATCCTATATGCGCGCATGAGCAGCCAGCCAGCAAAAGCTACAAATAGAGGGATCACTTCCTTTTTACGGACATACATCGCACAACTACCGACATATATATAAAGAGAGGCAGATACAGACACTCAACGTCTTCTTCCTCTTCGCAAGCTCCAGCACCCAGAGCAACTCAGACCTTCAGAGAACCGAGAACCGTCGTCAGATCGTCAACGGAGTCAACGCATTACTACTCGCTCCATCGGCACAAGGGACCCAGATAAACAAAAGTGTACTCCTAGGACAACGTCTAAGTCCTACATTGTAACACTGTTCTGTTTGTAATTGAAATTTACAATCAAAAGATTTTAATGGCAAACAAGCTGGCGACTCTGCTGGGGACCTCTTTCTCCTCTACCGAGAAAGCTGTGTCGCAATCCGACGACGTGAAGGTGGGCTCCTCCCACAAGACAATGGTCGTACGTCTCAATCAACAGGCGTATGAGGAGTTCATCTCTGAAGGCAGTGCGAGTCCTTCGAAGCGGCTGCCGAAGCCGAAGAAGACTCGCTAAGTCTGGATGCGCATGGTCGACGCCTCCGACACCACCACTGAAGGGGATGCGCCAATGCAGCCTTCCGTTCCCGCTGACGTCCTTAGCAACCAAGATGCACCCACCGGTGTAGCGCATCTCTCGAAGAAACGTGCGACTGACCACATCCTCCAGCCATCTCCCTCTCAGGCGAGGAAGATGCGTCGACGGAGCAGGGGCGCAGCTAATGCCCCGCGCATCACCTCTGATGCACCACAGAAGGTCTCTGTCTTTGACAGACTCACTCGCTGTAGTGGCGAGGAGAATTTGGATTCTGAGTACTATGCACCCCAGCGGGCTGGTATGAAGAAGTCCAAGGCAGCACGGGCCATGTGCCTCAAACGTGCTATGCCGGTGGCAAACCAGAAGCATGCGCTCACAATCATGCACGCTGCGGATGGTAAGCTGTATAAGGTCGACTCGGGTGCTTCTGCGTCGGAAATGAGTCGACCTCCAAAGTCCTTGTCTCACTTGGGCGCATCTGTTGCGTTCGCAACCAAGTCGAGCAAGGCAAACCCTGTGGTCTTAAACTCCCGCGCCTCCACTGGTTGTGCGTCTGAGGTTCATTCAAGTCGCTGTAAATGTTGTTCTCCCACTACTGATCTGAGTGCCTGTTTGGTGTTGGATCAGGGGATGCAGCATTCACTTGACCACCCCGACGTTTGGCCTTGCCATGCGCCTGATGGGGGTGCGAAGATGGCACTCTTCTCTAACGATCTGCGTAACGTGATCACTCACAAACGTCGATCAGGAGAGTCGACTGACAAGCACAATGCGCCCCTCACAGGCCACACTTGTGCTGTAGTCACCATCAACTGCTGTTGCAAGGCGGCAGTTCCACCAAGACAGTCGGTGTACCAGCGGCTGCAATCATCAACACCCCTCCGACATCGCCTCGGGAAGATGGTGTCAATAAAAGAGGAGCCAGAACTAAAGGTTGCTTCATGCAACGTAATCTCTAACTCCTCGTCAGTCCGAAAGGCGACTGGCAATTCCTCGTCCTCGTCTAAGAGCCAGCCGAGGAAACCAAGACAACTGTCCCGTCCTCCGGAGTGTTTGAAGGCACTCGGAGGAGAAATAAGATCTTGGAGGAAGCTGGGGGTAGTCAAGCCCTTGTTGATCCTCCTTCTGAAGACGAAGATGTCCTCCAAAGCACAGCTGGGATGGAAGTCAGCCTCCCGGATGTAGCTGGGGGTAGTCTGGCCCCTGTGGATCTGCGTCTCGAAGACGAAGAAGTCCTCCAAGACAGAACTGGGGGTAATCAGGCCCTCGCGGATACTTCTTCCGAAGACGAGGGTGTCCTCCAAAACATAGCTGGGGGTAGCCAGGACGAAGCTCCAGGAGAGGCAACTCCCCTACAAGAGAGCGAGGCCAAAAGCAAAGCCTCAACTGACCCATCCGACTCCAGCCGTGTCATGACAGTATACATGACTGGGGGTGATACCGAGCAGGATGTGCCGCCAGCAGACCTCGTCCAGCGCATGGATACCCTGGAGGGAGGACTCAAAACCCTCTCTGCCTCCATGTAAACACTAACTCAAGCAGTATTTGAGATACGGTCAGCTTTGGCCCGGGCACCTTCTACCGGTCCTGACCCAGGAGCCAATGGAGAATCAAGTGTACCCCTTCAACGGGTATCCTTGGATACGGATTGCCGCGAAGCACCTCGGACGTCGGAGCCATCAAATGCTCAACTCCAGGCTGTACCACCTTCTCCGACTCCCAGCTCCACAGAAGACGTGGTGGAGATGATCAGGGACTTTATGAGAGCGCTTTGAGTCCAAGAACAGACAAAAGGAGCACCAGAAGATGGGGATCCCCCAACCTTATCCCTTCGAATGGAACAAAGTGGTTTATCCTCCTAAGTATAAACCACAAACATTGACGCCGTACGATGGGAAGGACTCTCCGCGTCGCTATCTGACGTACTTCCAGTCCCAAACGGGACATCTCTCGAAGGAGGATGCACTACTTACCAGCATATTTGTCGGGACACTGAAAGGAGTGGCGTACGACTGGTACTGCAGCCTCTCCGATAACTCTATATCTTCCTTCGACGACTTGACGCATCTCTTCCTCGACCGTTTCTACGACGGCGGGAAGGACATGACAATGGCGTCCCTCATAGAGATACGCCAGAAAGAGAAGGAAACAGTTCGAGTATTCATCGAACGCTTCTGACAGGCCTGCTTCAGACTGCCCCCGGGCATGCCAGAACATGCACTCCTCTCCTCCTGTAGCATAAACATGCTGCCTGCAGTCAAACTCTGGCTCAACTCTACTCCTCCTCCCGACTGGAGTTCCTTGATCATCAAAGCCGAAGCAGCAGAAAAGAAGGCGTCCAATGCTCGCCTTCTGGGAGTTAGTTTCCCTGCCTTTGAGGACAAGGGGAAACGGCCTGCAGCCAACAACCCTGGACGAGAGACGAAGGGGAAACAGGCATTGACTGTCAATGCCTCCAAAGGTGCATCAGCACCTACCCAGAAGCCTCCACTTGCACCAAGGCCAAAGGAGGTTTATTCTTTCAATGATGAAGACACCCTGCAACTCTTTGAGATACTGAAGCAGGGTGATAAGATCAAATTGCCGGACTCGAAGCGTCCCGACGAGGTTGGGAAAGTGGACAATCCGAGGTACTATCACTACCATCGGTTTGTCGGACATCTAACTAAGGACTACTACGTCCTCAAAAACTATATCCAGCGCATGATCAATGCGGATGTTATCTCCGTCGACTACGAGGAGAAAACGGTTTCGGCCAACCTGGTGTCACTCTAATTTGACACCTTGCCGCCAACCACAACACAAGATGGCGTGGTCCCCATCCCTAAGTTGACAATGGAGGTGGTTAACTTACCACCTACTCGTGACAATGTGAGTGGACTTATCCCACTCACCACATCTCGGGGAGAGGTCTTGTGGGTTCAGCCTGATCTCGTCTCCGAGGTTACTCAACCGGAGGTACGCTCTGCCTCCAAAACTAAGGACAGGAAGATCAAGTCTTGCCGCATGGTCTCTTCCTTTGCGGAAGAGGCACTTCCTGTACAGACGCGTTCACATCAGAACGCCCAACCCGACGAAGCTGCCGTCGAGGTGGTGCCTCCTTGCACCGTCCCTGCTACCCAGGAAGAGGGCCCGTCTAATCTTCCAGCAGCCAATAAGCAGAAGCATGTAGAGGCCCGTTTCGACAAGCCTCTACGAAAGGAGAATGCTTCGGGGCTAGCCAAGCCCCACAACTTCGACATACTGGCACAACTTGCCAATACTCCTGCCCGTCTATCTCTGTTTGAGCTTCTTCGCCTTTCCAAGGACACTCGTGAAGCTCTCTGTGAAGCTCTGAAGGATGCTGAGTCCTTCATCAGTCAGGTCAAGCAGCCTGAAGATCTCCCGACTACATGTGCACACTATCATTGTGCGGATGAAGTTATCCCCAACATAACCTTCACCCAACAAGACATGCTGCTCAAGCACAACCGACACAACAGGCCACTGTACTATACAGGGTATGTCGATTCCGTCAAAGTGAAGCAGATTCAGATCGATCCGGGGTCTTCCCTCAGCATCATCTCGAAGACGCTGCTCTCAACACTGGGGATCCTAATGTACCGACTGGCGCCTTCCAACACAACAATCAGTGGCTTCAATTCTAGCAAAAGTGAGCCGCTAGGCAAAATACGGCTGAAGTGTCATATTGGTAACCTCAAAACTGAGATAACTTGCTATGTCGTAGACGCTGACGTCAACTACAACCTCCTACTGGGTCGTCCGTGGCTGCATGAGTTCATGGTGGTGTCATCTACACTCCACCAATGTATGAAATACGTGTCCACCAACGACATCATCCGAACGGAGTTTGCAGACATTGACCCTTTCAAAGGGGTTGAAGCCTACTTCACTGATGCTACCCTATACAAGTCACTCGACGAAGGGGAAGCCAACGACGCTGATGATGAAGCAGAAACAGTGGCAGAGCCGGACATGGAGCCAGAGATGATTCCCAACGCTCCTTTAAAAATTCGACTCAAAGGGAAGCCGCCTCAGACATTGCCTCCCATGAACATTAAGCTACCTGGAAAAGCACCAACTATTCTAGGTCGAACACCCACTGAAGCTCTCTTGAAGATACGGCTTAAGGGAAAGCCGCCTCAAACATCGGCTCCCCTTGTGGCAAAACTATAGGGGAAGGCACCATCACCGAAGGCGCAGTTGAGGCACCTCTGAAGGTGCGTCTTAAGGGCAAGCCCCCGTAATCATCCATCTTATCCAAGCTTCCGGAGAAGGCCCACATATCCCTCTCGGATCCTAAGGTCAAAGCTGCGGTGGATTCTTTCGATCCAACTCCAGTACTCACCGATGAAGAGTTAGGAAATATATCTCTGCTGATGTAGATGCACCCTCTCTGGATAATGTAATCCCGCAGGACAAGATCTCGTATTTCATCAATAATAGAGTGTCTTTTAATTATTCTAGTCTTCCACATTGGAATGCCATGTATACATTAGATAACGCTCTACGGTCGTTGCAAACACAAATAACGACCGTCCATCATATAAATCGAGTAGTCCCGTCCCAAGGGGTCTGTTTTGTAGTCCCACCGCGGAATTGAGACGAAGAATCCATCATCTTCGACAAAGTCGAGCGTCATCAAGACCTCCCGCCACTCGAACAAGAACCAGATACCGGCAGAATACAAGCCTATCGGTACAACAAGGCAAAGTACCTCATACAAAAGATGGGTTATGACCTAAAAAGCAACAAAGGCCTGAACTACGGCAAGGGTCGACGTCTTTCTCTCCGGCTTCCAACACCTAAAGAAAAGCCGCAGGACTACTATCATCGAACTCGACGGGGGGTGGGCTATGTCACACCGTCGTCAACTCCAGAGAGTTCGGAGGCAGAAGAAGTAGAACATTCTCATTCATCCGAAGCATCAACTTGGGATTCCGATACCAGTATCGGATCAGTCTTCAAAAAAGTGCTATCAGCCAACATGACATCTGCACAATCTCAAGAAAATGAAGGCGAAGACCAAATGCCAGAATTCTTCGAAGAAGAACCCTGGGCTCAACGCCTAGGAGAACAGTGGGAGTCTTGTTTTGAATTACGTGAACCCCCTACCGAAGACGAAGTCAAACAGATCGACCTTGGGGATGGATCTTCTTCCAAATCCATCTTCATCAGCAAAAGCCTAAAAGAAGAAGATCGGGAATCTTTAATCCAGCTGGCTAAAGAATATATCGATGTCTTCGCCTGGAGCTACAAAGATATGCCGGGACTTGATCCCCAGATCGCGATACATAGGCTCAACATCTTACCTGATGCCAAGCCTATAAAGCAACAACAGCGTCATTTTCGTCCTGACATCATGAACGCTATCAATGTGGAAGTAGATAAACTCCTGACCAGCGGATTTATTCGTGAAGAACAACACCCGGATTGGGTGGCCAACGTCGTCTCTGTCACCAAGAAGAATGGAAAGATACGAGTCTGTATCGACTTCAGGGATCTCAATACTGCTTGCCCGAAGGACGAATTCTCACTTCCAATCACTGACGTGATGATCGACAACACATGTGGCTTCGAACGCATGTCCTTCATGGACGGGTATTCGGGCTACAACCAGATCAAGATGTTCCCCGATGACGTAAAATACACGTCATTTAGGACTTCGAAGGGGGTCTTCTGCTACACAGTGATGCCCTTCGGCTTGAAGAACGCTGGTATGATATACCAACGAGCTATAAGCACCATCTTCCGTCAGCATCTTCGCAAGACAGTCGAATGCTATGTTGATGACATCGCAGTCAAGAGCCGTCTCAAAGGAGATCACCTACAAGACCTTAAGACAGTCTTCGATCTCATACGAGCACATCAACTCAAGATGAACCCCGCTAAATCCTTCCTAGGGGTTTCTAGCAGAAAATTCTTGGGCTTCATTATCACGACGAAAGGCATTCATGTCGATCCCGAGAAGACCAAAGCCATCCTTGACATGGACCCTCCGAAGAACCTCCAAGAACTTCGAGGCCTGCAAGGGCGTCTGGCATACATCCGGAGGTTTATAGCAGACCTTTCCGAAAAATATCAACCCTTCACCAAGCTCATGAAGAAGGAAGTCTCTTACGTTTGGACAGAGGAATGTCAAAAAGCTTTCGACGATATCAAGGCTTACTTGACGAGCCCACCAGTCCTGGTGGCACCCATCGCCGACAAACTATTTCTCCTCTACGTCCGTGCCATGGATCATTCCTTCGGTGCTCTGCTGGCTCAGAACAGCGATGTAGGCTATGAGCAAGCTATCTACTACCTCAGTAGAATACTAATCGGGGCCGAACACCGGTACAACCCCGTTGAAAAAGAGTGTTTGGCTTTGGTATTTGCCATCCAGAAGACTCGCCATTATGTCCCGGGCCAGACAACTCATGTCATCTCCCGAGTCAATCCACTCAGAGTTCTCATGACGAAGCCAGGGTCATTAAACTTCCGGCTAGCTACATGGGCGATCCTGCTAACGCCATACAACATGGTATTCGTTCCACAAAAAGCCGTCAAGGGTCAGGCTCTGTGTCACTACCAAATTTCTAGTTTGAGGGTATTTTTGTCATTTTTAAGGTTATTTGAATTTATTATAATTTAATTGAATTTATGGGAATTTTTAGGAATTTATTATAGTTTGAGGGTATTTTTGTCCCTAGCTAAACATACACCCTCACATTGCCTCTAATACACACACACAGGCCACCCTTAAACTGTTATACTATTTTCATCACTCACTTACACATACACACCCAAGTCCATAACACTGTCACTGAATTCCAGTTTTCTTCACACACACACACATGAGCAAATGCACATTGCCATCTCCTAAATTCTATGTTCTTGTATATATATGTATATACATATATAAGAGATGCATATAGGTATCCTATATATTATAATATATGTGTATTATATTTAGAGATATGTATTGCTATGTATATATATATGAAGTGAATGAATGCTTGATATAATTTGCTATGTATATATAATATAGTGAGTGTAATTGAATATATATGTATATATATGCTATGTGGTCCTAGTGCCTTGAGTTGAGTTGGTGTATTAAGTCTAGGCTTGGCTAGGCCTAGTAAGACTTGTTTAGACCTAGGATGACTTGTTTAACCTAATTTAGACTTATTAGACCTGGTTTGACCATAGTTGACCCAGTTTGACTTCTAGGGTTGACCAGAGTTGACCAAGAGTTGACTTTGGCCTAGATTGACCTAGATTCATTTAGAATGCATTAAATTGCATCTTGTTATCATTTTAGACTTGTTGTGACTTGTGCTGTTCTGATTAGGAGTCAGACACCTCTCCTCGGACAGTATATTTCATCCGGACACTCAGATACCAGGCGAGTACATTCTCTGATTATTTCATAACTTGTTAGAATTATATTCCTACTTTAGATTACTTTACTTGATGCTGTCACGACATTATCACGGATTAGTACTATATGGATCTCTTCATGCGATGTTATCTCCCTCGAGAGCATCGGGTACATTGTGTCATGTGCGTTTCACTTTCATCATGTACTCCTGTGCTTTCACCATATATGTACACTCTTGTGAATCATGTACTCTCATGTTCACAGAGCCCTCATGTATACTATCATGTGCACCCTTTTATGGGCCTTCATGTGATATCATGTATAATAACATAACCTGCTTAGATCCTTGTGTATTGATTGGAGAACGGGGGAGTGCTAATAGTCATGTGAACAATTACATAGTAGTGTAGATCATGTAAAACTCTTTAGTGTAGATCATGTGCTAATCTGTCCTGTTCACATATGCTATCATGTACTCTACATCACTAGCCACTATTAGTTCTCTATATACAGTAGCTATTTACATACAGTTCTCTTCTTTTATATCATGTACTTCCTTTCAGTTTCATGTATCTTACTCTACTACATGTTTATATTTTCTAACCTGCTATGATCTGTTGAGATGTATTGTGTTCGCTCCTGTCCTGACTGGACCTGTTGAAAATATTACAGAGGACGAGGAGGAGGCCTGTGTGGATACCTTCTACGGGACAGCCCTAGACGACACTTGTGAGTTGGACTCTCAGGAGGACCCAGCTCTAGCTGACGACTTTACCCCCATTGCATAGACTAGCTTAGTTAGGCCTTATCTTATTTATGTTGTCTTGAGACTAGTTTAGCTAGACTTTATTTCTGTCTTTGAGATGTGGGTTGTATATATTCTTTCATATTCAGTAGCTGAGACTTATATTTCTGGATATTTGCTGAGATGTGATCTTAGACACTTAGACTATCTTCTGTATTTCCTTTGAGTTCTATATCATATCGTGCTTCTTCTTTCTTAGTTGTGATTGAGTTTATTTACTGCTATGTCACCCCCATTCGGGGAGTATAAACTGTTTAGCTTTATATTGTTAGATGTTGTGACCTAGGACAGCGTTCTTCCGCCGACACTGCGGCGTAGGCTGGACGTACCCACGTCTCGTTCCCTTACTCTAGGGTGCGGGTCGTGACACGTTTTTAGTAGTGGCCCATGCAGGTCTAGACTAGAAGTGTTGTGGTATTCAAATCAGAGTATTACTACAGCCTGCAGTAGGATATAGGACATTAGTTTTCAAGGTACTCAATCACATTAGGAAAAACTCTTTTATTGCCATCTAAATCCTTATTGTCAACTGATTCTTTTGAATTTTAACTGTCCGCCTTTGTTATATCGCTTCTTTCTCAGAAATTGGTACTCTTGTTGGTCTGTCTTCAGAATGGTGGAGACGCGGTCGCGGCGTACCATTCATGGGGATGTTGTAGAGGGGTCTGCTACCTATCAGCCAGTTCAGCAGAGACAGGAGACTGCAGCTCCTGCCACCTCTGTTCGTATTGAGGCTTCAGCAGCAGCAGTAGGGGGTATGCCTCCATCGGCTCGGAGGTAGGACCCAGTCATTGCAGAGATGCCCTTCCAGCAGCCGCCGCCTACAGGATACGTAGATGCGGTACAAATGTTCTCCTATTTCCAACAGTTTATGGACTGACAGCAGGCCCGACAGGACAGGGGCATGGAGTTGGCCCTTACGACAGTCGTAGCTCGACCAGTGGTTCAGCTGCCGAGGACACCGGGGATAGAGCAGTTCCAGAAGATGAGCCCCAGAGACTTCCTGGGGACAGAGGGGATTCTATATGCTGACGAGTGGATCGAGCATATAGAGGAGATCTTCCGCCTGGCCCAGATACCGGCAGATCTCCAGATAGAGGCAGCAGCTAGCCGGATGCGAGATCTTGCTCGCACCTGGTATCAGTCAGACCCCAGGGTGGGGGTAGCTGGGCAGACCTGGGAGGAGTTCAAGGGCTTCTTCAAGAAGAAGTTCTTTCTAGATTCTTTAAAGGAACCCTTCTAACCCCCCTACGACCATATAAACTTCTTTAAAGGAACCCTTCTATATACCGTTGTGCCTTCTCACCCCCCCTACGAATTCTTAATTTCGAGGACGAAATTCTTTTAAGTTGGGTAGGATGTAAAACCCCTAAATTTCTACTATTTTTTATTTAATTTTGGTACTGATTAATTTTTTTCTTGTATTGTACGTCACGTAGTTGCATTGTACGTCGTGCACGAAATTTGTTTTTCGTAATTGCTCGACGAGTGCGAATAAGTACGAGCGTACATATTTTAGAAAAATATTTTATTCTATATTTTATATAGTTTCAAATAATATATATAATAATTAGTTTTGCTATCATTTCTAAGCTTGTTATTTTTACGTTATTTCTAAAAGTTATTAATAATAGATAATATTTTGTATACTAGAAAAGCATAATTATGTAAAGTATATTTGTGCTTGGATATATATTTCCTAAATGTTTTATTAAGTTTATTTTTAAATAATAATGTATTTTCAAAATTATTATAATAGCATTTTTCGAAAAACATATTTTGAAAATATTATGGCAATTTAAATCTTGAATTAATTTTATGGATATATTTAAATAGCTAAAATAATATCTAGGCTTAAAAATTTATTTATCCTATTTGATTTTTAAACTAAAAGAATTTAATTTAAATTGGATTTGGATTTGGAATTGGATTTGATTGATTTTAAATTACGAATTATCTATTTTGGGTTTAAACTAATCCTAATCCTTATCTTAATGGGAATTTCCACATCCTATAAATAGGCAGGTACTCCTCCATAAACTTTCATCATCCACAAATTTCTCCACAAATAATTTCCATAGCCAATCAAGTGCATCGTGTCCGTGACCATCCATAATCTTATTCCATTGTTTGCAATTACATCAATACCATCGTCGTCGGACACATCCCCGACACGACTTCGACTCCACCCGTCATGTAGGACACAAACCCTAGTCTAATTCCTAACCCTAATCCCGCCTTGTCCGCTGCCATCCCCCTCGCCGTAACCAAGCCCTCTGCCACCTGTCCACCATCACTCCGACGTCTTCTCCGGCCAAGCTACCTCCACCACCAGCCCCTCTCTCGGCCAACGGCCGCAGACCCGAACCCTTCGACCCCGGCTAAAACCACCATACCACCACCCCTGTGGCCATCACCACCTCAGCATCCACCCCCTGGAAACACCCGTCACCACCACGTCGCTGTCCCCATCGCCAACACCTCTCCCCGCCATTCACTGGAGCAGCGCTCCTCATCCGACCCCGACAAACCAGCCAGCCGTCACCACCCATCTCAACCACCACACAAAGAAAAGAAAACCTAAATCGGAGACGTTCAAACCCTAACTCTGGATTTACCTCTGCCAGACCGCCTCGACGTCGCTCCGCCTCCGGCCGTCAGCCTTGAGCGCCTCCGCGCGTGTGGCCGCTACCTCCGTCCAGCCGAGCCCCGGCCAAAACCGCCCCTAGCCGCGTCGAGCAGTCCGCGAGACACCACCCTCGTTAGGCCCCTCCGGCGCAGCGCCCCACCATCCACCGCCCGTGTCGTCGGAGCACCACACAAGCCTCCGTCGCCTACCGATCTTCCCCGACCGTCGGACCACCGATCCGCCCCTCTTCTTCCCGTACCCTCTTCTCCGACTCCTCCTCGAGCAGCCCTGACCCTCCGCTCTCCGACCAGAGTCCACCGCTCGCCGGCCACCCTCTCCCGCTTCCTCCGTCGACCCTCCGCCAGATCCAGCCGGATCGTCTCCCCCGCTTCCCTTTTCTTCTCCAGCTCAGCTCACCGCCGAGCGCTCCCCGAGTCTCTCTCTTCTCTCTCTTCCTCTCCCTCGCTCTCGCCGTCCCTCTTTCTTCTCTCACTCCTGCTCCTCTCTGATAAGTAATGCTCTTTTTTATTATTTCTTTATGTTTTTTTGCTACGGACATGTCTTCTCTCGAGGAGAAGAAACACCATGCTGTGTTGTTTTTTTATTAATTATTTATTTTATTTTTACTTTTAATTCTTTATTTTATTGTTATTTACTTGTTTTTTTAAGTTAACTGAAATAATTTATATATTATTATTAGGATTATTAATATTGATTATTATTACTAATTGTTTTGTTAAATTACAAACAACAGTTTCTCCATTTTTTATTATATTTATTATTACATTTATGTAATATTTTTCCAAAACCCTATTTGTAACTACAAGTATTGGACTTTGAACATCATTAAGGCTTGTATGATATAATAACAGTAATTATATATATAAGATTTATAAATTATTTTTTTATTTTCCAAGTATTTATCTAAAATCATATTTTACTAATAAGTAGCTTTCAAGTTATAAAATAATTACTAGTAATTTTCAAGTATGTATCTGCCTAACATATTTTTGGGTAAAAATATATATAGTTTTAAAGTATCATAAGTATTTTCTAAAATAGTATATGTATTATTATTATTCCTCAAATTCCTTCGGTTATAAATCCTTGTCCATGACTAAATTTTCTTTTATCCTATTCCCTCCCAATTTCGTGCTACCTTATGTCCACCCTAACTAATTTGACCCTTCTGGACCCGATGGAATCGTCCGTGTCAATACCTAAGGTCACCATGTATAGTTGTTGCACCGAAGTCGCAGTTCATGCCAGCTTGATCATTGCAATACACCAGGCGTCCTACCAGGCAAGACACCTTGCCATTTGCTGTTTATTTATTTTAGCTCATATTTTATGCATTATTTATTTTTTTATGCAAAATAAACAGTGATACATGGCATAACCTGTTAGAACTTACTGTTCATTTATATTTCCTGCTATGTATTATTTTTTTCTTACACATTAAACCTAGATTTAAGGGACCACCTTGTGTGTTGCATTCATTGGCCTTGACACGTTGTAACACGAAGTTGTGTATCGCATGTAGAATACGGACATGCGTGACTGGTTGGCCACCGGTGCGTATAAGCCGTGCGATAGGAATAACCGCTAATAGAGATTGCATGCTAGTTTGACTTAGCGGTTATAGTGGTTTTATGTTGTGGATACAACACAGTAGGCATTGGACGGAAAGGACAATTCCTTAGCGTATGGGCTTCGATGCACTTTTCCTTTGTAACCCGTGAGCTCCGTCGGAGACGCGGGTCAGATTACCCATGATTACTGACGGCCACTGGCGATTCTGCGGAACGTCATGCTCTTACTGATGGGGCCTCTGGTGCCCAAGGGGAGGACTACGCCGATCCTATTTAGCCAGGGCCCATGCGTAGGAAGGATTGTTCTTAACTACATTTCACTTAGAACGGTTAGGCTACCTTATCCGTTAGGTACGAGTACTTTTGGTTTGGGTACTTGTATCTGACCGTGGCTTGGAACAATAACTTGTCGCGGATTAGTTCGTCACATCTTATCCTTGTTTGGTTGTAGGTGTGACTTACTACTTCGATGAGAAGGTATTAAACCTTGTTGGGGTCCGGATACCATATTGGATTCATAGCATGGAAATATACGTCACCGTGAATTAGTTTACCATCTCTTGTCCTTGTTTGGTTGGGGGGATGGTACGCTCGTTCAATAGGTGTGTATTGGACCATGTTATAAATTTAATTGACTTATTTATTTGAGCAATACTCATCTGCATCCGCCAGCACCTGCGGCGTCATAGTAGGAGTTGGAGGAGCTGCTCTAGACAACAGACCGGAAGAAGGCCCGCCGGCTTCAGTCTGCGAGGCTGAAACCTCGGCATCAACGGACTCTTCCTCAACAGGGGCTTGACTACTAGCCCGAGGAGCCAAAAGAACAGAAGGAGCCGAGAGAGGCGTCGATATTGTACCCCAAGTAGAAGGAGCAACAGAGGGTTCCAGCAAACCCTTACCATTCTCAAGCTCGGATGGACCACCGACGTCAGGGGCTACCGCATCCGTCCCCAGCACTCTATCAACAGGCCGCACGGGACATTCCCCCTCCGGCAGAGCAGCAAGATCAGCACTTGTTTTCTAACTCGGCTCCCTTGGAGTCAGGATCGGCAGACGAGTCTCATTTTCACCATCAAATCCCTCCGCAGGGATAGAATCTGCCGCTACCTCCCGGTCGGCAACCACCTCAGCCTCCGCTGCTGAGTTTGGGGTAGGGCTTGGCAACGCTACAGCCGACCTCCCCTCATCATGACAAGGAGGGAAATCAACCCTCTCCTCTGTTTCAATCACGTCTGTTGCCCCCGTAACAGGCTCATGCATCTCTAGAGGAACGTCATCTGAAGACGACGAACTCTATCCCACTTCTTCATTTGGAAGTCCCGTGTCTGTTGGACCCTCAACGTCCAAGGCCCCCACGACGGCTTGTACCATTCCAGGAACTGCTTCAACCTTAGCTTCCCTTCCAACATAATCTGGAGATACTGAAATCTCCGCCAGAACAACATTGTCAGGATTCTCCTCCATGGGAGACATTACAATCGGAGGAATGCGCTCATCAGAAGAGCTTGCCACCTCCTTCGATTTACTGACGCCCAGTTTCGAAGTCTGGGTCTTCTTCTTCAACGGTTCCTACAAAAGGAAAGCATATATCACAAAAAAATAACAGAAGGAGCCAGATTATGGAAAATGACTTTACCTCAACAGGAACTGATTTCATTGGCGTTATAGGCGGCACTCCTGTAGCCTTTGGAGTCGTCATTTTTCTTGGCCTTTTTGGTATAGACAAATCGACTTCTGTGTCAGCCCGCCTCTTTCTAGCAGGGGGATCTTCCCGAATACCTCCCGTTGATGCTACAGCAGCAGCCCGATATCCCGCCAACTCTCGTGGACGATATGATCGAGCCGCCACTAACATGTTCTTCGTAGCATCTAGCTGAGTTCCAATGATGAAACTGGTCTCCCTATCATAATCAGGAGGCACAGTATTCATGGTACAATACAGCTTAACGGCCGAATACAGGATCTGTGGCCGAGGGTTGCGAACTGGCGTATTGAAACGAACACCAGTGCACCCGGTATTATAATATTGCCAATCCCGGGCTCCATCCAGTAAACTCCCAGCAAACCCCAGACTGCTACTGGGGTTCCGTAACATTAACTGGGTGTAACCAAACTGTCGAACAAACTGGCTTGGCAGATATGGCTCCAGATAACACTTATTTTGGTTGCGGTAGACCAAGTGGGAAGGCCGAATACTCTGCAACCAACGAAATCCCTATTTCGACAGAGTGATCGCATCCTCACCAGAGTCTTCCAAATCTTGGTCAGCCTCGAAATCTTTGAAGATGGGACTGACCTTGACGATCTCCCACCCCTGAAGATAAGACAAGACTCTCCTGCAGACGGGGATGTCGGTGTGCAACCACTTCCTCTTGTAGAAGCGGCGGATAAAGGCATCGCCTTCAACATGATCCTCTTCAGGACCTGGACTTGTCATGTTCGGGTGATGCAGAATCAACCATCCTATCAGATAATAGAATGGTAGCTCGGCCCGGGGAAAGTTGTCGTTCCTACCTCTCCTATGGATCACGTCATCAGCAAAAGTCCTCAAGCCCCGCAACAGGTTACACACCATCGCGGAGAGGAGAGCCAAAGGGCGACCAAAAACCAATTTCACTGCTGGCAAGATGAGGTTTCGGTTTACCCTCTCCACAGAGCCAAATCTGCCCGAGAACACACAATCCCGGAGCCATATCATCAAGTATGCAGTCAATACTGCCTTGGATGACATCCGGTGCACACAGTTCCAGAAACAACTGTACGTATCTTCGCCACTCTCATTTGAAGCCACTCTCATTTGAACGGGAGGCCCTCTCGTCTAGTCGGCTCATTTCGGAAGTTACTTTCGCGGGTTTTAGCCCCTGCGGAGTCGTAAACTGGATCTTTGAGGAGTCTGTCAAATCCTGCTTGAAGACGTAATCCCTCTAAGCAGTTACATGAGGCTGAGACTTACCTTTGTCCTTCCGTTGCATCAGATAATGATGGCTCGCCACCCCTTTGAAAACAGCCATCATCTCCGGGTCCTTCCTTTCTAGAACGACGATCTCTTCGTTTGAGGGAAAATATTCCTCGTACGGTTTCGAGCCCCAGGGAAGCTTGGACACCTCGTACATCTCATGGAGGGCCAGTCCCAACTCCCCCACTGGAGTAAAGAAAGTGCCAGTCTGGGTATTGAACGTTTCCAAGAGCGCAAGAAATATATGCTTGTTGAGATCCACGCCGGCCTGTGTGGCACGGATAGCGGCCGTCAGCCCAATCTCTTTATGCTCAGCCTTGAACTTCGATAACACCCAAAGGGCCAACTCGTCCCACTTCAGCACATGGTGACACCAACCTTCAACCCTAAAGCCACCTTTCGGATACATAACCTTCGATGTTAGCATACGATTTGCAAAGGTCGAAGCACTAAAGGCAAAGGTGTCATTAGGGACCTCATTATAAAGGCTCCTAGGACGCAAAGTTCGGCAACTGAATGCGGGACCGGCTCGCGAGGCAGCCAAGGTATCCCTTTGATTCGAAGTAACGTCAATTGAAAGGGTACCCCCCCCACTGCCCCTCCTTAAGAAGGAGTAAGTTCCCATGACATCCTTCTCTTGGAAGCTAAACGGTAGAAGGCCGTCACCGGCAATTGGCGTTCGAGTTGTCGCATGTACAGAACCATGCCCTTCGCAGAGAAGAACCAGTCTTCTTTGATCTTCAGTATCTTCGCCTCGGTGGAGATCAGTCGGTCACCGAACAGAAAGGCAGGTTTCAAGAAGGTCACATCCTCGGACTCAGCAGATTCCAGCTTGCCGCTCTCCATCATACTCTGGAGGAAAATAGGCAACTGATTCTGGATTTGCAGCATTCTCTTGGAAGGCTGATTCAGTAGGATACCAGCTTTCGCGGGGTTAATAACTTCCTCGTCGAAATCAACTCCCATTTGACAAAGAGAAGCATCCAGAAGGACTTCATTCAGCAAAGGAATAGTCATTGACACTGACACAGCAAAAACAAAAGTCAGGCAAGAAGCTTTAAGAAGACAAAGTGTGTCAAGCAGCCTGGCGCATCATCAGGGTTTAAACCCATGCACGTCAGCATTGGAGCTTCGGGCATCATCAGGGTTTAAACCCATGCACGTTAGCAGTGAAGCTTCGGCGCATCATCAGGGTGTAAACCCATGCACGTTAGTAGTAAAACCTCGGTGCATAATCAGGGCCTAAACCCATCCGCGTCGGCGGAATAGCCTCAGCGCATCATCAGGACAGAAGTCCATGCGCGTCGGCGGCAAAGAGTTAGGGTACAACACTCAGCCATGTGCTCCAAACTCGTCTAAAAAGGTTGAAAGATGACACCTACCCGTCACCGCAGGCCGAACGTCGGCCGGAGTCACAATGGTGACAGGAACGTCCTCCTCGACGAACTCCGCAGGTTCCTTTCCTTTGCCAGCACCGCCACGAGGAGTCTTGGAAGCCATTTCTTGTAATAAGGAAGTTAGGATTTTTCAAAAGAAGAACTCTAAAAAAAGAAGAAACCAAAGTGAGGAAGAACTCTCTCTCTCTCTCTCTCTCTCTCCATCTCACGCCTATTTATAGGCTCAGTCGCACGCGTGAACCGATGAAGTGTGACCTCAGCCGCCGCCTCGGGTTCTGTGAGGTGATAACTGCAAATAAATCCAAAAAGATCATCATTAATATTCTTGGTTATCGAAGCATTATCATTTGCATTTACTGAGAGGAGCATGCGCCCCATCACTGATGCACGGAGTGATCATGCGCCCGAACAGTCATGCGCCCCGTAGAAGACGCCACCATGCTTCTTATTCAAAGTATTCCAAAACTTGACAAAAAAGTTTTAAAAACTTTGAAGGGGGTCTTGTAGAAGCATTGAATTTCAGGACCAGAAATCCTATGCGCCAAACATTACACGCGTCAGGGAGCTCAGAGGAAGTACTTGGCACAACAAAGTAAAAGTATAGACATTAAAAGAGGATTTTTATTTCATATAAAAGTCTATTACATGTCTAAAAAAGAGCTGTACAAAGGAGAATTTCTACAAAGAAAAAACCCTAAGTCTACAGCTAGGCGCAACAACCACCATGCGCTCTCAAACAGGCTCATCTCGCCATGTACTTTCAGCCAGGCGCATCCCTTCAGCAGCTCAGTTATGTGCCGCCCTTCAGCGTCCCAGTCAGGCGCATCATGAAGTGTCAGCATATGCGCCATCAAATGCTTCGACTAATGAAGCATTTATTGAGCAGAACGAGGGTGGCAATCAACCCTCTAGCTGGAGGAAAAGCTCCCCCAAACCAAGGAAGAGGAGAGCACCGCAATCAACCTGCGACTAAAGGAGCGGCTTTCAACCCAACCAGAATAGGCGACACCCACTCTAGCAGGAGGAGGAGCTCTTCCAAAGCCCAAGGAAGATGATCGGAGCACCGTAATTCCGATCTGCGACTCTTCCAGCATAACGGAGACGAGGCTCGAGCATCCCGATCTTTGGATGCTACAGGCACCTTCCGCCTGCCTCAGAAGCCCTCGACTCTGACTTTTGGATGTAACAGTCACCTTCAAGTGCATCAATGAAGATAATGTGTCGCATCTTCACCCTCGAGAGCATCTCGTCAACAGAATGTGCTCGGGCAAACAAGTTCATTTCGGGAAGACGTGAGAGAACGAGAAGCAAACCCTCTCCATGCCACTATTTATAGGCTGGGTAAATCAAACCCATGCGCCAAGTGGCTGGCTCTCCGAATTCCGTGCAATGAATTTGCATTAATGGTGATGAACCTGACGCTTCGAATTCAGCCAAGTCAAAAACGGCTATTTAAAGCACTGGAAGAATGTAACAGTCGGGCCCATAAAGACGTATCATGCAAACGGATGCGCCGGCCAGACCGCGCATCATACTAACGCACCCATCAGCTCCAAGCGCCTCATAAGGATGCGCCACCATGCGTCCCCATGCGCCTAGTGGAACACGGATCGACACGTCCACTCAACAGCCCATCACCTATCAAGAACATTAAATTCTGAAGTCTGACAGAGTTGGCAGCACGTCCCCCGAGGACTGAACAGTTGATAGCTTTTTCAGAAGACGAAGCGTCGCCGACGTCAGCACATCATTGCTCCCCTCCGGCGGTTACAAGCCACGTGGCCACCCAACTATTTTGCATACGCCTCCGCAGCCATGCGCCCAAATCTCCGTATGTGCCTCAAAAGCCATGCGCCTCAGACTTTTCTCTGATCCCTAAAGACAGAAGTAAAGTCACTACTGAAGCCCCGCATGCGCCTCAAAAGCCATGCGCCCCGACTGGTTCGTGACTCCAAAAGGTTACGAGCCAAAGCCTCATCATGCGCCCAATCCCAGGCGCATCCTATCAGACCACTCCCCACCAAATCCGAGATCTTCGAGCCATGGACCTACGACACGCGTCCTTTGACTTGATTCAGCCTATGAAGGGGTGCTAATCACCCAAGATCTCAGCAACTGAAAGATCCACTCCATTGCTACGTGTCAGCTCTGCCGCAGCCCATGACAGCAACATGAAGGGTTCGACTCCTCAATCGGAGCGCATAGCCCATGTGCCTCCATCCGCAACCACCATGTGGCATTCCCGCGTACAGGCGCATCCTACATGCGCATCCTACATGCGCGCATGAGTAGCCAGCCTGCAAAAGCTATAAATAGAGGGATTACTTCCTTTTTACGGACACACATCATACAACCACCGACATACATATAGAGAGAGGCAGATACAGACACTCAACGTCTTCTTCCTCTCCGCAAGCTCCAGCACCCAGAGCAACTCAGACCTTCAGAGAACCGAAAACCGTCGTCAGATCGTCAACGGAGTCAACGTATTACCACTCGCTCCATCGGCACAAGGAATCTAGATAAACAAAAGTGTACTCCTAGGACTACGTCTAAGTCCTACATTGTAATACTGTTCTGTTTGTAATTGAAATTTACAATCAAAAGATTTTAATGACAAACAGAGTTCATAGATTTTTTCTTGGTTTTGATCTACTAAAACTTGTTATTTTAGAAAACTAATAGTTCCATGAGCAAGAGCACAAAATTTCGTATGAATTTGGTTTTTGATTTACCTCATTTCGAGTTAAAATAAACTTTTTATGGCCAAAACAAGTTTTCTGAATTTTTTATGTCGGCCGAGTGAAATTTTACGCAGGGAACCCTGAAATTGCGTATTTTACGCTGGATAGCATCCAGAATGTAAGATTTTACGCAGAGAACCCTGAATTATGACCTGGACACCGTGGACGATTACGTTTGTTCAAATAAACCAGTACTGTCTTGTATCATGTCTAGGATAGGGATCCCTGAGTACCACGGTCAGGGATACCTATAGTAATTGACTAAGGCTAATAAACTAGAATAATTCAGTAGACATGAAGAGATTTCCAGCTACAGGCAATCCCGTTATCTGGACGCATTAAGTGGACTTGTAGCCTACCGACGAGTAGGGCACATTTCCAGCACACAGTCACGTGTTGCATTCTTTATAAACAGACATTCGACCTGGATAACCGAATGGTCTGCAGGGCTTATGGCTGTTGGGATAATCTCATTGCATCTTGCTAATAACTAGGCCTGTGATAACCCTAGTTAGTTAAAAGTATCAAGTCGTACTCTTGATTGGCCGTGATTGATTGGATGGAATTTATTCCAGCTTAGTCTTATCCTGATCCTGTGCAAGATTGTGACATAACATGCTTATTGATGCTTGCCATAACAATAACGATCGGGGATCCAGTTCTGTTCAGGCGAAGGGTTACAACCCCGGTCATTGTTTGGTTTAAGGGTTGTAACCTGGCTTCCGGAGCAGTTCTGTGTCCTCTCTTCGTTTATTGTCTTATTGTAACCCCATGCCATGTTCGTCATGTTTTATCTTACCTTAATACAATAATTATTTATACTGGCCTTAGCGATAAAGATCGGGGGTCCAGGTCTGTTCAGGCGAAGGGTTACAATCCCGGTCCTCGTTTGGTTTAAGGGTTGTAACTTGGCTCCTAGGACAGTTCTGTGTCCCCTCTTCGTTTATTGTCTTCAATGTATCAATAGTATTTGAGACGGGTTTCTATTCAGGTGAAGGGATGCAACCCCGGTCCTTGTTTGGTTTAAGGGTTGTGACCTGGCTACTTGAATGGTTTCCTCGTACTCAGTTTACTGTTGTTATCTCTATTATTATCAGTTCTTTATTTATTACCTTTAATATTCTATTATGATATGATGGTTTTAGTTTCTAAGCGAAGTCTCCATTGCGGCACTTGCTCTTTCTGGGGTCTGACCCAGCTGGTTTTGTGTGGCCAGATATTGGAGCAGCACCAGAGGATCCACCTGTCTTCCAGCCAGATGGTGACCACCAGGCGTAACCCTGACAACGAGTGGATTTCTTTTTGTCCTCCCACTTTATTGTAAAAATTATTCTTTTGAGGTATTGGGCCGACGAGCACGTGTTAGCTCGTATTGCACCTTTATTTGTTGTCTGCCTACGGGCTGTAACATTATTGACAAATCCTAGGGTTGATCATGTATGACCAAAACTCTTGCTAGTCTTGATATTTTGTACGACTAGCTTCATGATCATCTGAATATGTAATGTATGGGACGCCTTACTATTGTATATTTGGTGCTCTAACATCTTGTAACTGTTATTCCTTGCTTGAGATTGAGACAATAGGCTTGTTTATGACCATAGGAGACTGATGGCTTGTAGTTAAACCCTCATGTATCTAAACAGCCGTGACCGTATAGCGAGGTGGATTACACTTCAATATACGTAGCTGGCTATGTACGCCCCCGCTCTCAGTATTCTAGTTCTGGGGCGTGACACAAAGAGGCTGCAGAGGATATGTATGTCTGCAAATACTGTATAATACATGACATGGCATAATAAAGAACGAAAGATGGATGAAGAAGAATTATCTCATCCTGCCGATGGAGAAGCATGGAAGCATTTTGATCAGTGTCATCCTGATTTTGCTGCTGTAAAACCCCTAAATTTCTACTATTTTTTATTAAATTTTGGTACTGATTTAAAATTTTATTATTGTACGTCGTGTAGTCGTATTGTACGTCGCGTACGAAATTTTTATTTTTCGTAATTGCTCGACGAGTGCGAATATGTGCGAGCGTACACATTTTTAGAAAAACATTTTCTATTTTCGAAGTGATATATATATAATAATTATTTCGCCATTTTACCGAATTTTTAAGTTTGCTATTTTAAGCCTTTTCTTTCTAACAATTATTAATAATAAATTATATTTCATTGTATACTAGAAAAGCATAATTTTGTATAAATAATTATGCATACATATCTCATAATTAATTATTAGTTTATTTTTAATTAATAATGTAAATTTCGAAATTATTAATATTAATATTTTTGGAAAAATATATTTTAAATTTATTGTGACAATTTAAATCTTGATTTGAACTTTGGATTTATTTAAAATAATATCTATAATTGGAAATTTGAATTATCTTATTTTTAAACTAAAAGAATTTAATTAGATTTAATTTGAAATTTGTATTTGGATTGGATTTGATTTATTTTAAATTTATTTAAAAAAGGGGATTTAAATCTTTTCCAAATCCTATGCAATTGGGAATTCCCACATCCTATAAATAGGCAGGTACTCATCCATGTATTTCTATTCTCCACAAAATTCTACAACCAAACGTGTATCGTGTCCGTGTTCCACCATCCACAATCTTATTCCATTTTTACAATTACATCAATTCCTCGTGTCGAACACATCCCCGACACGACTTCGACTCCACCCGTGTCATGTAGGACACAAACCCTAGCCCTAATCCTAACCCTAGCCTCCTCGGCCCATCACAGCCCGTACCCTCTCCGGCTCATCACCCGAACCCTCTACCACCATCTCGCCCAACCAATCTCCCCACCATCTCCTCCTTTTTGCCCGACTTTCCGACCCCGATTGTTCCCACCACCATCAACATTTTTTGTCGACTTCAACATCATCACTGCCATCTGAACCCATCTAAAACTGTCGTGGCTTAACCCCAGCCCACCACCACCAGGACCAACCAAACCCGGCAACCACGACCACCCCTTCCATCACCACCGCCACCCATCAACACCACCTCGACCAACGCCGCCGTATCCTCCCATCACCCCAACCCAAAAACGCACAAAGTTCAGACGACCACCACCACCGTCACCGGCGCCAACGCCGGCGACCAAAGGAAAACCCACAACCAAAAAAAAGAAAAGAAAAAGAAAGAGAAAGCAGAAACCAAAGTTCAGCCAAGCCGCCGTGCCTGACCGTCGTCCTCTTCCCGTGCGTGCCCTGCCGATCCATGGCCGGCGATCTGCTGCTCGATGCACGTGGCGAGGCCGCCCGATCAGCAGCGACCGCTCGACATAGCGCCGTCGTGTCAGCCCGACCGCTACCCTTCCGATCGACTCCGTCCTCATCTCCTCCTTCCGCCGTCGGAGTCCTCCGCTCCTCTCGGCCTCGTGCCGCCGCCCCCACTTCCTCTGTCGCTTGCGCGCACCCTTCGCCGGAGTTCCCACCGCTCCTCCGCGAGCCAGCCCCCGCTGCCTCACTTCTCCCAATCTCTCTGCCGCTCCCTACTCCGCTCATCTCCACCACTTCACGGCGCCGCCCGAGCCATCTCCTCCCTTCGCGTCGGCCGCACCCCCACCAAACCCCTTCCTCCGCCGGAGCAACCGCCGCCGGCGAGCTCCCCACTTCCTTCGATTTCCTCTCTTCTCTCTCCTCTCAGTTCTTTTCCTCTTCCACTATGTTCCCTATTAATAGAAGAGTAATGAGTATTTATTATTATTATTATTATTATTATTATTATTATTATTGATTATTATTACTATTTTTGTTTCTGTTATATTGTCTTACTATTGTTAACATCATACTTATTATTTTTATTATTTCTATTGTTATTATTATTAGTACTACTTTTATTAATACCATTATTAAACTGATTGTTGTTGTTACATTGTGGTATTTTTATCATAATTATCTTATTATTATTATTATTATTCTTCTTATTATTATTATATTTTTGTGACTAAGATTGATGTTTATTATGAGTTGTTATTATTAATTGGTTTATGTATTTAGGTATCATAAGCTTTTCAAAATTTTCTTGTAAAATATCTATACACAGTTTTATGTCAATATTATATTTGGCTTGGTTTATATTTCAAAATTGGTTTTAAATCCTAAATAACTTTTCAGATTATTAATATTTATCTAAAGTATTTTACTAACAAGATATAGTTTTTTTATCTATAAACTTTTTGTGGACAAACCTAAAGTTTAGCCCAAAAACGATTATTGATTCTTCTAAGTATTTTTCTCCAAAAATTATTTACTAAATATATATATGGTTTCACCTAATAGGTCATTTTTGACAAACTTAGAGTTTTTACCGAAAACGATTTTCTTGACTTTAAGTATTTTAAGTATTTTTTCTATAAATATTTTGACTCATGAAAGCTAGTTTTTAGGGATTATAAATATTTTCTAAAATTCGTATATATAATATTTATCCATTATTTCTTTTATTTTTCTCTTGTCCGTAACCAATCCTAATATTCCTATTCCTTCGCCCATTTAGAGCCCACCATATGTCGAACCTAACTAACTTGACCCTTCTGGACCCAATGGAACCGTCCGTGCCGACATCAGAGGTCACCTTGTATAATTGTTGCGTCGAAGTTACAGTTTGTGTCACATTGATCATTGCAGTACACCGGGCGTCCTACAAGGCAAGACACCTTGCCGTTTGCTGTTTATTTATTTTGGCTCATATTTCATGCATTGTTCATTATTTCTTTATGCAAAATAAACTGTGATACATGGCATAACCTGTTAGAACTTAGTGTTCATTTATATTCTTGCTATGTATTATTTTTCTTACACATTAAACCTAGATTTAAGGGACCACCTTTGTGTGTTGCATTCATGGCCTTGACATGTTGTACCACGAAATTGTATGTCGCATGTAGAACACGGAAGTACGTGATTGGCTGGCCACCAGTACGTACAAGCCGTGCGATAGGAATAACCGCTAATAGAATTGCATGCTAGTTTTGACTTAGTAGTTATAGAGGTTTACTGTTGTGGATACAACATAGTAGGCATTGGGCGGGGAGGACAATTCCTTAGCGTATGGGCTTCGATGCACTTTCTCTTTTGTAACCCGTGAGCTCCGCCGGAGACGCGGGTCAGATTACCCATGATTACTGACGGCCACTGACGTTCTGCGGAACGTCATGCTCTTATTGATGGGGCCTCTAGTGCCCAAGGGGAGACTACGCCGATCCTATTTAGCCAGGCCCATGCGTAGGAAAGATTGTTCTTGACTACATATCACTTAGACTGGGTAGGCACCTTTATCCGTTAGGTACGAGTACTTTTGGTTTGGGTACTTGTATCTGACCGTGGCTTGGAACAATAACTTGTCGCGGATTAGTTCGTCACATCTTGTCCTTGTTTGGTTGTAGATGTGGCTTACTACTTCAATGAGAAGGTATTGAACCTTGTTGGGGTCCGAATACCATATTGGATTCATAGCATGGAAAGATACGTCACCGTGAATTAGTTTACCATCTCCTGTCCTTGTTTGGTTGGGGGGATGGTAAGCTCGTTCAATAGGTGTGTATTGGACCATGTTATAATTCAATTGACTTATTTATTTGAGCAATATTTATTCAGTTTATATGGCATGATATTATGTGTCTTGTTACGTCCCTCTGAGGACCTGGTTATCTCTCCAGGTGTATGCTATTGTCTTTCGCAGGTGTTCTAGCTCTAGCCGTGACCATCCCTATTCCTTCGAGGATGATTGCACTTGGATCGTCTTCGCTTCGCTCGCCAAATTCATTTATTTACTCATGTATTTTTCTTTACTTGTTGGTAGTGGATTTGTCTCCGCCCAACATATTGTATCAAGACAATTTCATAGATGATTATATGGTATCTTTTATTCATTTATTTCGTGTGGATGAGATTAGTTATGGTTCTACTGTATTTTACAGCTTATGTATTTATACGAGGTTCCATAAATTGGAGTGTACTTCGTATAAATACAGCTGTCATGTCTACGTTCCTAGTCCTACGTATTTTGGGACTGGGGCGTTACATGTTTTTGTGGTGGCCCATGCAGGTCAAGATAAATTATTTGGTTACTTTACCGTACCAAGCAAGCCTGCGTATAGGATTAGAGTTTAGGATCTCATCCACATACGTGACCTCTTTCCTCGATTCCATATTCGAACCTACCGTTCGACTCATCGATTGCATCTTGCTTGATTCCTTATATCATAATTCCTATCTTTCCTTCGTGCTTGCTAGAGATTAACCCTACTAGTTAGATGTCCCAAACACCCTTAGTTTAATTCTTTTAAGTTGGGTAGAATGCTTTATGACCTAGCAAATCCTTTGTCCTTATGACATATATTAGTAAGTTTACTTAGATTCTAGAATTTAGAAGACCCTAACCCATCTAGACACCCAAAGACTTGGACAAGAAGACTATAGGATGACTTTATGAAGACCATCCCATAACGTGACTTATATCCTTTAGAAGTTCGAACCAATTTCTACTTCTTCCAATCTTAGTCTCTCGTGCCTATGTTTTTACCACCTTAACTAATGTTGCTACTATAATCTAGTTTTGCAAACTTATCCATTTATCGAGTTTGTTCATGACTTATGCTATTGAGCGCGCTTACTAACATATTGTCTAATCAGAACCGGTGCATGATGGTCTGATCAACCGAGTGCATTGGTTCGCTTTTGTCTATTATTCTACGTGGATGGAATAAAATTGAACTTGGCCTTTAGAATCCCATCCATGACTGCCTTGACAATTCCTTAAAATTATTCGATCATCTTTGAAGGCCGTATTCGTATTCGATAACGCCTCCTTCGAACTCTATATTGCTTTCGCCTTCACCAATTTTAGAAGGACGAAGGCGTTATACTTGAAATTCCTCTAGCTGTCCTATCAATTATGACCATTACCACTCAATGTTGCTATATCTTTATCCTAAACTCCTCGTCCTTCTTCTCGACCCTACTATGACCCTCATTCACTACCCACGACCATACTCGTATTATTTTTCTATGATTTAGATCGCAACTTCTTACGACATGATTTTGTTGAGCCTTATAATTGATTGTTCCCCACCGATACCCCTTGTGTCTTCTCACCCCCTACTAATTCCTAATTTCGAGGACAAAATTCTTTTAAGTTGGGTAGGATGTAAAACCCCTAAATTTCTACTTTTTTTTATTAAATTTTGGTACTGATTTAAAATTTTATTATTGTACGTCGCGTAGTCGTATTGTACGTCGCGTACAAAATTTTTATTTTTCGTAATTGCTCGACGAGTGCGAATATGTGCGAGCGTACATATTTTTAGAAAAATATTTTCTATTTTCGAAGTGATATATATAATAATTATTTTGCCATTTTACCGAATTTCTAAGTTTGTTATTTTAAGCCTTTTCTTTCTAACAATTATTAATAATAAATTATATTTTATTGTATACTAGAAAAGCATAATTTTGTATAAACAATTATGCATACATATCTCATAATTAATTATTAGTTTATTTTTAATTAATAATGTAATTTTCGAAATTATTAATATTAATATTTTTGGAAAAATATATTTTAAATTTATTGTGACAATTTAAATCTTGATTTGAACTTTGGATTTATTTAAAATAATATCTATAATTGGAAATTTGAATTATCTTATTTTTAAACTAAAAGAATTTAATTAGATTTAATTTGAAATTTGTATTTGGATTGGATTTGATTTATTTTAAATTTATTTAGAAAAGGGGATTTAAATCTTTTCCAAATCCTATCCAATTGGGAATTCCCACATCCTATAATAGGCAGGTACTCATCCATGTATTTCTATTCTCCACAAAATTCCACAACCAAACGTGTATCGTGTCCGTATTCCACCATCCACAATCTTATTCCATTTTTACAATTACATCAATTCCTCGTGTCGAACACATCCCCGACACGACTTCGACTCCACACGTGTCATATAGGACACAAACCCTAGCCCTAATCCTAACCCTAGCCTCCTCGGCCCATCACAGCCCGTACCCTCTCCGGCTCATCACCATCACCCGAACCCTCTGCCACCATCTCGCCCAACCGATCTCCCCACCATCTCCTCCTTCTTGCCCGACTTCCCGACCTTGGTTGTTCCCACCACCATCAATATTTTTGCCAACTTCAACATCATCACTGCCATCTGAACCCATCTGAAACCGTCGTGGCTTAACCCCAGCCCACCGCCACCAGGACCAACCAAACCCGGCCACCACGACCAACCCTACCATCACCACCGCCACCCATCAACACCACCTCGACCAGCACCGCCGTATCCTCCCATCACCCAACCCAAAAACCCACAAAGTTCAGACGACCACCACCACCGTCACCGGTGCCAACGGCGGCGACCAAAGGAAAAACCCACAGCCAAAAAAAAGAAAAAAAAAAGAAAGAGAAAGCAGAAACCAACACCGCCGTACCTACCCCTCTTCGGTCGCCACGTTCAACCAAGCCGCCGTGCCTGATCGCCGTCCTCTTCCCGTGCGCGCCCCGTCGATCCATGGCCGATGATCTGCTGCTGGATGCACGTGGCGAGGCCGTCCGATCAGCAGCGACCGCTCGACATGGCGCCGTCGTGTCAGCCCGACCGCTACCCTTCCGATGGACTCCGCCCTCATCTCCTCCTTCCGCTGCCGGAGTCCTCCGCTCCTCTCGGCCTCGTGCCGTCGCCCCCACTTCCTCCGTCGCTTGCGCGCGCCTTTCGCCGGAGTTCCCACCGCTCCTCCGTGAGCCAGCCCCCGTCGCCTCACTTCTCCCAATCTCTCCGCCGCTCCTACTCCGCCCATCTCCACCACTTCACGGCGCCGCCCGAGCCATCTCCTCCCTTCACGCCGGTCGTACCCCCACCAAACCCCTTCCTCCGCCGGAGCAACCGCCGCCGACGAGCTCCCCGCTTCCCTCGATTTCCTCTCTTCTCTCTCCTCTCCGTTCTTTTCCTCTTCCACTATGTTCCCTGTTAACAGAAGAGTAATGAGTATTTATTCATTATTATTATTATTATTATTATTATTATTATTATTATTATTATTATTATTATTATTATTATTGATTATTATTACTATTTTTGTTTCTGTTATATTGTCTTATTATTGCTAACATCATACTTATTATTTTTATTATTTCTATTGTTATTATTATTAGTACTACTTTTATTAGTACCATTATTAAACTGATTGTTGTTATTACCACATTATGGTATTTTATCATAATTATCTTACTATTATTATATTATTATTATATTTTTGTGACTAAGATTGATGTTTATTATGAGTTGTTATTATTAATAGGTTTATGTATTTAGGTATCATAAGCTTTTCAAAATTTTCTTGTAAAATATCTATACACAGTTTTATGTCAATATTATATTTGGCTTGGTTTATATTTCAAAATTGGTTTTAAATCCTAAATAACTTTTCAGATTATTAATATTTATCTAAAGTATTTTACTAACAAGATATAGTTTTTTTATCTATAAACTTTTTGTGGACAAACCTAAAGTTTAGCCCAAAAACGATTATTGATTCTTCTAAGTATTTTTCTCCAAAAATTATTTACTAAATATATATATATGGTTTCACCTAATAGGTCATTTTTGACAAACTTAGAGTTTTTGCCGAAAACGATTTTCTTGACTTTAAGTATTTTAAGTATTTTTCCTATAAATATTTTGACTCATGAAAGCTAGTTTTTAGGGATTATAAATATTTTCTAAAATTCGTATATATAATATTTATCCATTATTTCTTTTATTTTTCTCTTGTCCGTAACCAATCCTAATATTCCTATTCTTTCGCCCATTTCGAGCCCACCTTATGTCGAACCTAACTAACTTTACCCTTCTGGACCCAATGGAACCGTCTGTGCCGACATCAGAGGTCACCTTGTATAATTGTTGCGCCGAAGTCACAGTTCGTGCCACATTGATCATTGCAGTACACCGGGCGTCCTACCAGGCAAGACACCTTGTCATTTGCTGTTTATTTATTTTGGCTCATATTTTATGCATTGTTTATTATTTTTTTATGCAAAATAAACTGTGATACATGGCATAACCTGTTAGAACTTACTGTTCATTTATATTCTTGCTATGTATTATTTTTCTTACACATTAAACCTAGATTTAAGGGACCACCTTTATGTGTTGCATTCATGGCCTTGACACGTTGTACCACGAAGTTGTGTGTCGCATGTAGAACACGGTAGTACATGATTGGCTGGCCACCAGTACGTACAAGCCGTGCGATAGGAATAACCGCTAATAGAATTGCATGCTAGTTTTGACTTAGCGGTTATAGAGGTTTACTGTTGTGGATACAACATAGTAGGCATTGGGCGGGGAGGACAATTTCTTAGCGTATGGGCTTCGATGCACTTTCTTTTTTGTAACCCGTGAGCTCCGCCGGAGACGCGGGTCAGATTACCCATGATTACTGACGGCCACTGACGTTCTGCGGAACGTCATGCTCTTATTGATGGGGCCTCTGGTGCCCAAGGGGGGACTACGCCGATCCTATTTAGCCAGGGCCCATGCGTAGGAAGGATTGTTCTTAACTACATATCACTTAGACTGGGTAGGCACCTTTATCCGTTAGGTACGAGTACTTTTGGTTTGGGTACTTGTATCTGACCGTGGCTTGGAACAATAACTTGTCACGGATTAGTTCGTCACATATTGTCTTTGTTTGGTTGTAGGTGTGGCTTACTACTTCAATGAGAAGGTATTGAACCTTGTTGGGGTCCTGATACCATATTGGATTCATAGCATGGAAAGATACGTCACCGTGAATTAGTTTACCATCTCCTGTCCTTGTTTGGTTGGGAGGATGGTAAGCTCGTTCAATAGGTGTGTATTGGACCATGTTATAATTCAATCGACTTATTTATTTGAGCAATATTTATTCAGTTTATATGGCATGATATTATGTGTCTTGTTACGTCCCTCTGAGGACCTGGTTATCTCTCCAGGTGTGTGCTATTGTCTTTTGCAGGTGTTCTAGCTCTAGTCGTGACCATCGCTATTTCTTCGAGGATGATTGCACTTGGATCGTCTTCGCTTCGCTCGTCAAATTCATTTCTTTACTCATATTTTTTTTACTTGTTGGTAGTGGATTTGTCTCCGCCCAACATATTGTATCAAGACAATTTCATAGATGATTATATGGTATCTTTTATTTATTTATTTCGTGTGGATGAGATTAGTTATGGTTCTACTGCATTTTACATCTTATGTATTCATACGAGGTTCCATAAATTGGAGTGTACTTCGTATAAATACAGCTGGCATGTCTACGTTCCTAGTCCTACGTATTTTGGGACTGGTGCGTTACAACTGCGGAGCCTAGAAATGTTTGATTGGCTTTATGTTCTTATGGATTCACTCCATTCGGACAGTCGGAGACGTAATAATCTTGTTGGCCGATGATTTTGACCCCGTACAATCTACCACCGTGGATGTGCCTGAAAACTCCTTACATGTTCCTCACACTTATCATACTAGGTCCAAAAAATCTAAAGAAGAACATCGATATCTACTTGCAACCGTTGGTGGACGAGTTGAAACAATTATGGCAGTTTGGCGTCCAGACGTTTGATATATCGATGGAGCAGAACTTTCAGATGAGAGCGATGCTCATGTGGACCATTAACGATTTTCCAGCTTACGGGATGTTATCGGGGTGGAGTACTCATGGTATTATGTCATGTCCGATATGCATGGAGAAGAGTAAGGCATTCCGCCTTAAGAATGGAGGAAAGGCGTGTTTTTTTTATTGCCACCGCCAGTTTCTTCCTTCGTCACATTCGTGGAGAAGGAACAAAGATGACTTTAGGGCTGGTAAACGGGAAGTATCTCTTCCCCCGTTGAGATTAACGGGAGATATAGTTTGGGAAGAGGTTCAAGATTTACCGACTGTCATAAAAAATCTGGGATCGGGCCATCGCACTGAAGGCTTCGGACAACATCACAATTGGACGAAACGAAGTATCTTTTGGGATTTGCCTTATTGGCCGGACAATCTCATAAGAAACAATCTTGATGTCATGCATATTAAAAAAAAATATTTGACAACATATTTAATACTGTGATGGATATTAAGGAAAAAACGAAAGACAATATTAAAGCAAGAAAGGACTTAGAAATTATTTGGTGTCCAGAGTTGCATCTGTCACAAAGGTCTAATGGTAACTGGGTGAAGCCTTCAGCACCATTTACATTGAGTAGAGATGATAAACTGATAATATGTAAATGGATTTCAAAGTTGAGATTTCCTGACGGTTACGTATCGAATCTGGCGAGATGTGTCGATCTCAACGAACGCAGGTTGATAGGGATGAAGAGTCATGATTGTCACGTTTTCATGGAGCGATTACTTCCTATCGCTTTTAGAGAGATGCTACCTTCTCATGTGTAGACTCCGCTGGCTGAGTTATATATCTTCTTTAGAGATTTGTGTTCAAGTAAGTTGACGGTGCAACATATGCTAGAACTTGAGAAAAAAGTTGTAGTGACGTTGTGCAAGTTAGAAAAGGGTGTTTCCTCCCGGCTTCTTTGATAGTATGGAACATTTGCCGATTTATCTTGCATACGAAGTACGTGTCGGTGCTCCCGTCCATTATCGATGGATGTACCCATTTGAGAGGTATAAAATAATCTTCTAATTTGTAATTTTTTTTATTTAAATAATTCTAATATTTAATATATTTCTTATAGATATCTAGGTCACCTGAAGAAGAAAGTGGGCAATAAGGCTCATGTAGAAGCTTCAATATGCGAAGCGTACATCATTGAGGAGGCTTCTAACTTCTGTTCGATCTACTTCGATACTCATGTCCGAACAAATCGGAATAGAGCGCCGAGGAATGATGAAGGTGATATCAATGCACCGAACAAAGGGATCCGTACAATCTTCAATGTGGGGGGCAAGCCGACAAGTACGACTAAATTACGGTGGTTGGATGACGATGAGTTTGAAGCCGCACATCGGTATATATGCCTCAATAGCGGTATCCAAGAGATGGAAGATATTGAAAAGTAAGCGACATCATTTAGTCATTCTAAATTCGATATTTAGAAGTGTGCTAACATTTCTCCCTATTATTACAGTACTTTTAGAGCTGAGATTAGAATGGAAAGACCTGATATTGATGATGATGATCTTGCTAGAGAGGTCGATATGAAGTTTCCGTCGTGGTTCCGAAATTATGTAAGGATTACAATCATTAGCCATTCTAAATTCGATATGTTACTACCCACACTTTGTCTAATGACTTTTCTGATACTACCCACACTAGATCTTCCGTTGTCACGACCCGCACCCGCTTTTCGGATGCGAGAGCGTGAGCAAGCCAGCTACGTATCGAGCGGACTCCAGCCCCTCTCGAATACCTAAACGCTGTCAAGGCTATGGTATATTGTCAAATCATGGCAAACAATCTATATCTCAAATCCACAATAAGTGTACGAAATATGAATGAATACTATGTGTCGTGGTCTGCACCCCACTAGCATATATGTCCGATAAGACTCAATGAATATAATAGGAGTCTACAGACTGAATCAATAAACAGGGTATCTCATGATAATGAAAGGAAAGCACGAGAGGATAACAATGTAATATCACTGACAAATACCTGAATCTCACAAGTAATATTGTAACCATCTGAAACCCACAAGTGTCATAATCATCCGCCATCCAGAACTACTAACTAACTCCACGCAATCACTAACTTGAAGAGATCATCAGGTCCTCAGGGGACATAGCAAGATACATAAAAACATGCCTATCTAGCAGTTTAATTATGCATGACAATATAAACAGGATATAAACAAGGAACGACACTAACATGGCAAGAGACTACGACCAAACTGCTAACAAGTGACTATCGATAAGTGGCTACTGACAGGTGACTATAAACTGGAATACAAGAACAACTATACGTAACTGAACTGCTGGATGAACAAGTGAACACGAGATGAATGGAATACCAAACCCTCGCCCCGAGTGGATTCACAGGTTTGAACTAATCACTAACCCTCGTCCCGAGTGTGGACTCTCTGGTTAGTTCACGGCAAGACACCCTCATCCCGAGTGTGGACTCTCTGGTGCAAGTACTACATCCTCGTCCCGAGTGTGGACTCTCTGGTGCAAATGGTCAACCCTTGTCCCGAGTGTGGACTCTCTGATGCCAATGAACACGACAAACACCCTCGTCCCGAGTGTGGACTCTCTGGTGCAAATGATCAAAAGAAATATCCTCGTCCCGAGTGGACTCTCTGGTGCCAAGGAAACAATAACAAGGATTTAGCAGTTCATTTACACGTATTCGTTCTATGACACGAATCAGTCGAGGTACAAGTAACGACAAGGTACAACTCAGTCAAGACCCAGGTAAGGACAACTCTAATATGAACTCATAAGGTGAACAAGCCTGGAATATCTACACTATCAAGTCATGAAGATGATATACAGGCAAGTCAAAGAACTAGTGAACATGATATGAAGAACATATATAAATCAAGTCGACTAGAGAACCGATAATAACATATAAATCCATAGAACTAGAGTAACCAAATAATAACCAAATAATCACAGAAAAAAACTATAAGCATGAAATTAAACTGTAGAGGGAGACAATGTATCTTGCTTGGAGGTCCTTGCACAAATCGTAGTCACAAGTCGAGGATGAGGGGATGCCGATCTAGGAGCTGTCAACCTATAACACATATTGTACCATGAACCGCGCACGAAAACTATAAATCGATTCTAATGTTCTAGTTCTAAATTCATAGAATAGTGGCTAGTTGGGTTACTAATCTAATAATAATTAATTCTAGAATAATTCACTTAAAAGCCTAATTTAACCTAATAATCTGAATGTAATCTAAACATCCAAGTTTGGCCATCAAAAGTCGTGTTTTCCAATTTTGGAAACTATGGCACGCAAATCGAGACGTACCATTGACTATCTAGTCAAACGCTATGAACTCTAGATTATGAAAGTGCACCTTAATAGATTTCAGCACCACGAGTGTGCTGGAATCAACCATGCCACAAAATTACGCTTTGGTCAAAAGATATTGCCGTTATGGCTAATCGTGACCAAAACGGTGATCAACAGATCAATTTTGAGTTCAACAGAATAACTAAAATACTAGATGAACGAAATAATTTCTGGATAAATTATATGTCATATAGCTCTGTGTTATCTTTCCGAAACTTCAAACGGTTCGTGATTTCGATTTCCGGTTCTCCCGAAATCTCGAAAACACCGAAACGTGTCAAGTTTCGGACAACCGACACTCTACGAATTTTCCAAAAATTTAGGAATAATATCTACAAAAATAAATTACATAATCAAAATATTACCTCGATACGAATCCAACAAAAAAATGGCGCACGAAAAGCATGTCGGAGTTGGCAGAAATCGCTTCGGGAAGTCGGAAACCCTAGATGAGTTCTCCTACAAACGGCTGCTGGAATTTAATTAGGGTGGACGAATATAATAATATATATATAGGAGAGAGAGAGGCGGTCACTGTAGAAGTTGGCGCCGACAGTTGGGCCCCCCGGGTGAATTTCTGGGTATTTATTTATTTAATTCAGAAAATTATTTAAAAATTATTTTAAGTCCAAATAAATCAAAATAAATTGCAGAAAAAATCCGGAAAAATTCTAGAAAATTCTAGAAAATATTTCTAAGTGTTTAGAATATAAATAAAATATTTTAACACAAATTATCATCATGTGACCTCACAGTAAATTCCTAAAGCCTATAAAATATAATTTCTATAGGTTTTAATTATATAAAAATTCTCAAAAATTCTAAATAAATCCAGAAAAATTCTAAAATATTCTAGAAAATATTTTTAGTCATTTAGAGCCCAAATAAAATATTTGGTCCAAAAATACTCCCGTATGACCTTACAATAAATCCTGAAAGTCCTTAAAAATAATAAAACCTTAAATATTAAATACCTAAAATATCCAAAAATTGTAGAAAAATATAAAATAGCTAAATAATACATATATAAGCTATCTAGAGGTCATATGACCTTAATATGGTCATATCTCACCTACAAGCTTTGGCATGACTCACAATGACCATAAAATTAATCATAAACAAATAAAATTAAAAAAATTAAAAATTTGGGAAGTGGGCTTACATCCGTCCTGGTACACAGTTGCAGAACAAAGGGCTAAGAGCAATTGCTATTGGACCGAGCAAGAAGACGAAGTGTTGGAGTGGATATACAATCAATGGCTTTAACTTTAGAACTACTGATAAGCCTATCAATCATTCATTTGTCGATGAGGAGGCTAATTATACCAAAAATTTGGGAGTTTGTGTGAGAGCCTCAGTCTACGATGTCGATCCCGAATTCGACTACTACGGTGTTCTAAGAGATATTGTAGAGATTGAATATTCTGTTGATACGAAGATTGTGCTTTTTAATTGTCATTGGTTCGACACAACCCCCAAGCAAGGATGGAAGATTGACAAACAATTTGGCTTTGTTGATATAAAACATGAAAAAAGATATGCAGGTTTTGAACCATTTGTGTTGGCTAGTCAAACCGTTCAAGTGTACTATACGAGTTATCCTAGCCGACGGCACAGTACCCTGGATTGGTGGACTGTATGCAAAACGAAAGCAAGAAATACATATAATGTTGGGGATGTAGCCTACTGTAAAACCCCTAATTTTTATTTATTTATTTTATTAGATTTAAAAAAAAATGAATTTATACGATTGATGGTTTTATTTATTTATTTTTTTGTATGATCCGGTTTAGCCAATTCAGTCCGAACTGGGCCCGGACCAAACCCAAGGCCATGTAGGCACGTGGGAGACCAAAGTGGCCATGTAGACATATTTTATGTACGTAGAAATATTTTCTAAATTATTTTAGAATTTTATGTACAATTTTTAATTATTTAAATATTTGTACTATTATTGGTGTTCTGTTATTAAATAATATTTTGCAACAAAGTACAAATTGTTCTGGACCCGAATTTGGAAGTGTGGGATGGGTTCATCCAAACCACCCTTGAGCAAATTTATTATTTTATTATTTTCATTTAAAGTTATTTTTTTATAAAATATTTATTCACTTTACTTATAGGATTATTATTATTAAATCTATTGTAAAATAAATTTGTATATGTATATATATAGATGGGTTTAAATACATTAATTATGTGGGTAGATAATATTAAATTGTTATTTGAATTGGTGAAGATTTTATGTAGATTTAGATATATACATAATATATATATATATATATATATATATATATATATATATATATATATATATATATATATATATATATATATATATATATATATATATATATATAAAGATTTAGATAAGAGTTGTAAAAAAAAAAATATATATATATATAGAGGGGTGGGTGGTCGGCCCCACCACCAGCCGACCACCACATGAAGCCAAAGGAAACGAAATAGCAGCAGCAGCAACCACATATGTGGCCGACCCCCAACACAAGGAAAAGAAAAGAAAAGAAAAGAAAAGATAAAGAATAAGAAAAAGAAATGAAATGAAAAAAAAGAATAAAAAAAAAAAAAGAAAACAAATCAGACCACCTTTAGGTGGGCGGCCCCACCTTTATTCCGTGAGCTGCTAAGCAGCGCTCACCAACCATCCCGTGAGCCGAGCATTTGGACTTATTGTAAATCCTATTAGTATTAGGTTAAGCTCAAACTTGTTATATATATAACTTCTTCCATAGACATCAAAATTCTAGACTTCCAAAACGAAAATTTTAGCAGAACATACCCTCTTCGCCTACGAGTTCGTTTCGCCAGCAACGGAGTTGTGTGCGCGACGAACGGAGCATCGGAAGTCAGCCCTTCGTCATCCACGGAGCAGTTTTCCCACTCAAGGTACCCTACTTCCCGATGACGTAACTTTCTGCTCGTAACTCCGATTTTCGATCCGTAAAATGTTCTGGAAAGTACACTTGACCCTCTTCGAGATCCCCCTGATGGATTTTGGCATGGCTATCCAACTTGCTCGAAAAATCGAGACGAATTTGGAGAAAAACCCACTTTTCTGAATATTAAAAACTGTTTTGAAACACCAACTTGTTGGCCACTTTTCTCGCTGTCCATTAAACTTTCATAAAAAATAATTGAATTCTGTCAAAGACAACCTAACCGAGATTGTAACGCACCTTTTAGATTCACTTTTCATCTAGTATGTAGAAAGTTATACGTTGTTAAAGTTTTCCGAAAAACTGTAAATTCTGTTTTCAAAAAGTGTAAAAACACCCGATACGGCGTGCGCCCCGACAAACCGGGCGTCGTGGTCGCACACTATATGCATCGAAAGGCGCGTATAGATGTTGTCGACGTGTGGGAACTGACGGAACTCGATTTCATTGCATGTGCGCGACGAAATCAATGCGTATCCGTCGAGATACCCCCGTATCGACTCTTTGCAAATTAAGTCACAACTTTGTGCACACTCATCAAATCGCGACGAAACTTGCGCCATCGGACTCGAAATATTTTTCTGGTCTAGTGAGCCAAGTTTGGTCCGATTCCGAGACCGTTGATCGGGACGCTATTTTGGCGGGCCCACAATCCCACTCAACGGACGATTTTGTGCACGACCCACCGGAATCCAAAATTGGACATACCGTTGGGTTCGTCTCGTCAAAACAAATCTGTAGACATGTAGTTTGACGACTTTAGAGACCGTAGATATTGGCAAGCATTTCGGTGCAAGGCGGGTCCAACGTCGGACATCGTTTAGATCCGAAATTACGAATTTGCCCCTGTTCCAGAATTTAACTTTTGGACAGGCGTTTCCTAGGTATATCTTATATTCCAAACTCGTTTGTGATGTTTGTTGCAGCATCCGGAGTCATCTGCAGGATTTGGCTTTCTTGCTTCGTTTATTTGTCTGTCCGAGCTACTGGATTATTCTCTTTTGCACATAACCTCAGGCAAGATACCTTGCCATTATACTGTTTATTTTAGTTGCATTTTATTTACATATCACTGTTCATTTATTTCTAGTTCTTGATTACTGCCTGCTCAGTGATATTATTTATATCTTGTTATTTACCTTTGATTGCATATGGACTTAGAGTTAAGGGACTACCACTAGCTTAGTGCATTGCATAGACTTTAACACTGTTGTGCCACGAGATGTGTGAGTTATGAGTAGCATATAGTCTACGGACTTGCGTGTTGGCTGATCACTGATACGTGCAGGACGTGCGTTAGGTCTAACTGTCAATAGTTGTGTGTTAGAAGACTTGACGGTTAGTAGTGTTACATGGTCGTGGATGCGACATGATAGGTGCATTGGGTGGGAAGAACAGTTCCTTAACGTATGGGTCCGTATGCACTTTTCTATTACTGATACTGCTGGCCTCTGACATTCGATAGATGTTATGCTTTGAGGTCTCTGGTATCCTGATGGGACCATGCCTGAGTTACTGCTACTGAGCCAGATACCCATGCGTTGAAGGTTTGTTCTTAACTGCATGAACACTGTAGTACGGTTAGATTACCTTAATGTCGTCTTGTCACTTATTTCGGTTTGTGACATATTATATATTCAGTTTATTATGGCATGCTCTTTATGTATCTTGTTACGTCCCTCTAAGGACCTGGTTATCTCTCCAGGTGTGTGCTTCTGTGGTATTGCAGGTGTTCTAGTCGGGTCGTGATCTTCTCCATCCTTTCGAAGATGATTGCACTTGGCTCGTCTTGTTATTACATCTATTCCTTCTTGTACATTTTATTTGAGATAGTTGGTAGTGGACTTTGTCTCCGCCCAACGATTATATACATGACAAATTCAAGTTGCTTTTATATTATTTATTTATCATAGTGGATGAGATTTAGTTATTATGGTTCTACTGCATTTTACAGCTTATGTATTCATATGAGGTTTTCATATATTGGAGTATACTTCGTATGTATACAGCTGGCATGGATACGTACCTAGTCCTAAGTATTTTGGGACTGGGGCGTTACACCTACCAAGAGGAAGAGGTGGTCAAGCCTCAACCAACATATATAAGTTTGGCTGGTGTTGAGGAAGAGGATTTGGAAGATATGGAGGTTGCGGTAGATGATGTTATGGAGGTTAACGTTGATGAAGAATTGGAAGATATTGAGGAAGAAGTATTGGAAGATGAAGATGAAGATCATAGTGATAGTGAAAATGAAGAAGCAGAAGAAGACACTTCGAAATCAAGCGATGATTCAGAAGACTCTTGGGAAGATGAATCAGACTAGTACGTACGTTTTAATTTAATATACGAGTTCCATTAGTATAATGACATGACAGTAGTTTTTATTTTTAACACACCATCACTTATTATTTCTTTCAGATTTTTCTATGGCGCCGAGAGGTCGACGTTCTCGTTTGCAGCTTGGATCTTCATTAAGTCCGCCGAGAGGTCTTCATCATGCCCGCTGAGAGGTTTCCATCACGTCCGACGACCTAGATTTATTGTACCAGTACTTTCTTGTATTAAAACATTTTGGATATGTGTATTAATATTTCTTATATTAAAACATTATTCGTATGTGTGTATGAAGCTAATTTTGGATATGTGTGTATGTGTTGTATTAAAAAATTTGGGATACGTGTGCATGAAACTGAGAATTTGCAGGAAATACAAATACTGATACGTGTGCTTACTGTAAAACTGTCGACAGGGATAAGGACTGCTGGAAACACGAATACTGATATTGTATTTGGAAACAGTTTATATGACTGTATCTTTTGTGTGTAACTGTCGACAGGGATGTGGAGTGCAGGAAATACAAATACTGACATGCAATATTGTATTTAGCGACGGAACAGCGACAGAAAACCTGGAACATTGCAGGCTAGCGACGGAACAGCGACGATTTTTTCGTCGCTACATGCCTGGAAAATTTACTTTGCAGGCTACCGACGGAATAGTGACTGTAGTTTAGGTTCTGGAAAATATTATATTCCAGTATAGCGACGGAATAGCGACGTAAGTTTTACTTACTATTCCGTCGCTATGTTCCTGTCCGACACCAAAAGCGTATCGGAAACATCTTAGCGACGTAATTTTTCGTCGCTAGCCCGTCGCTACTCTCATGCTGAATTACGCCGCTGCGACGTCGGTAGTTCATCGGTAAATATAGCGACAGAGTTTCCGTCGCTATTACGTCGCATTTTCCAATAAATAGCTTGTCGCTAAATGCGTCACTAATCAGTCGCTATTTTCGACAAACTAGCGACTGATTTAAATTAGCGACACGTGATTTTCCGACAAACCATTTTCGTCGCTGATATGTCGCTATTTGGCTTTAGCGACGAAAAAACGACTTTTAGCGACGGATCCCGCCGTCGCTAAAAGCCTATTTTTTGTAGTGAAATTCGTGACAGACGGGTTGGGGATAACGAAGAACTGCCATAATTTTGTAGTCCTCAATAGTAAGGAGTAAGGGCTGCTAAAATTTTAGCAATCTCAGCAGTCCAAGACAGAAAACTTTCTATATTATGATTTTCAGGATTCTGACAGTCCTACCTACATTTCTGTCTTAGGATTGTCAGAATTCTGATAGTCCTAACTACAGTTGGAACTGCCAAAATTTTGGCAGTCAAACACATAATTAAAATTATAATAGTCTTTAGCATTTTTTGAAAGATAATTTTGGTATAAAAAATAATCAAATTTTTTTTTACAAAATATGCTAGTCCATGCAAGTTTTGGTAGTATCCCTAGTAATTTTCTACTTTTTAACCCCATTTTTTACCTTCTCATAAACACATGCAAGTAGGGGTAGGCATACGGTTCGATGACCCACTGTTCCGATCCGGTCCGAACCGTATAATGGCCAAACGGGCCGGTTCCTAAAATTTTAAATGTAAACGGGACATGACGGGGCAGATCGTGTCATATTAACGGTTCGGGACGGGTCATCATTTGCAAACAAACGAGGCCCCGGACCGGCCCGTTTGTAGGGGTAGAATAGTAATTTTACTTAAATTCCTAAATTAAAAAGTAAAAAGTAAAACCTACAACATGTTACCAGAAGACCTAACGCAAACATTTCTCTTCTCATATGTAATACTGGAGAATGGAAAGTAATTTTTGTATAAAGTAATTTTTGAAGTCTCTGGTACAGTATTGTATATAGCTAGTTTTGTATATGTTAAAACAAATGTACATGACCCGTTTGGACCCGCGGGTTGTCCAAGATTGGACCCGTTTCAAACGGGCCGGGTCCAATTCGGTTCCAAAGAATTTTAGGCCTGCCCCAATCAAAAAACGGGTTCGATTCGGATCTATAGAATTTGGGCCCCCGACTCGTGCCCACCCCTACATGCCAGAGTGAAGTTTTAAAAATCAAAGAAGTAGGGTTGGTTATGGAGTCCATTTTTTTTCACCCATCAAAACTAGAAAAAAAAATGTTAACCTTCTATTCAAAGATTGTCAAGTGTTAAATTAGTGATTAAAATTAGTGTGGATGTTGACCAAATCACTTCCAAATGGCTTTAGGTTGGATAAAAAAATGACACATGACAATTTTTGAGTGGAAGGGCGAACATCTACCCTAATTTTGGTGGATGAACGAAAATGGACTCGTACGTAATATGTCTAAACTTCACATTTGATTACTGTTATTAGGCTCTTTTAAACTCTGAAAGCTTCCCATTTGGGTAAATACCATTTTTTTTCATCCAATGTTTCAAAATTTTAAGTTTTAGTCGCTCCAAAAAATATATATATAAAGTGACTAAAACTTAAACATCTGAAATATTCGGTTACCATAGGTGGTACCTAAGTCAAGGTGTTGGGTGGGCCGTTCTGGGCCGGCCTAGGCCCAGGTAAAATCGGGTTTGACCGGGCTTGGTCCGGGCAGGGCTCAGATCGTGAGCGACAGCGGGCCGGGCCGGGCTAACCCGGAGGGGGGATGGATGGACTCAGCCCGGACCCGAGGCCTGGTTTGGTCGGGCTGGGCCTGGGCCGGGCCGGTTCAGCGGTGGACCGGTCGGTCCGGTTCAGATTAGGAAAACCCAAAAAAAATCATAAAAAGAGAAATTTTATAACTAAATTGTAACATAAAAACTGAAAATTTTTATTAATCTCAACATAAAGTAATATATAATTTTGGACAATTTTTGATTTTTAGAGAACTAAATTGTAACATAAATTTATTAATGTCAACTAAGTTGTAAAAAAATGTACAAATTTTTGTTTTGGTCTTCCGTCGTCCGTCTCTATTGCTCAGCTCCTCCTTCCTTCAAGGTAAGAGACTCAAAGTCTAGTTCACTGATGTCGGCATTTTTATCTCTTGAGTTTTGGGTTCGTCTTCCGTATAAATCCAGTCTTGAATGCACACGCATGCTTCCAAGATATCTGGCAGCATCCTGCTCCTTTTCTTGTTCAGTATCCTTGAACCTGCACTAAAACAAGATTTCGATGCTATCGTGGACACCGGGATCATTCGTATATCGCGTGCTATAGAAGAAAGTAGAGTACATCTTTTCGTATCTTTTCCACCATTGTAAAATGGAAAAATGAGTTGGAGTTTCATCATATTCTTCATAAGAATTTAAATATAACGACAATTCCTGAGTTGGTAGGGAATATTGTTTTTGTTTCTTCCTTTGCAGTAGGCTGGCGGAATATGATAATTTAGCCATAGGATCGGAGCTATTACCACAAACTTGAAAGGTCGTACTGGGTCGGACCGATACAACTCATTCTTCATACGAAGTAATTAAAGAATCTAAAACATCTTTAATCTCTACTTTTAAGTTACTTACATCTACATTCATATTTTAATGAAAATTATCTAACAAAATGAATACGCCATCTAATTTGATCTTCGGATCAAAAATCGAAGCCAAACAATATAAAAGAATTATTTTTCTCCAATATTTTTAAAATTTTGTTTTCATTTTCGAAACAACATAATCAAAATCGAGAACATATCTATATTTAGAAAATAAATGAGACATGTCAATAAGTTCTGTTAACGCTAGTAAAGAAGTTGGATAAGAAACGCCAGATAAAGTACATGTAGCATTGTAAAATAATTCTAAAAATTCATAAATAGAAATAGCAACAAACCAATCATTTTCAGTAACTTGATAATCAAAACTTGGATTAATATTACAATAATGAGTAATAATATCTTTAAATCCAATGTAAGATTTTAACATTAAATATGTAGAATTTTATCTATGCAGTGCATCCTTAACAAATCTTCTAAAAGTTATACCATATTGTGTACATAAAATTTTGAAAGCTTGTTGTCTACTTGGAGACTGGTTTAAACTTTGTAGACACAATTTAAGAGTGTCTAAATTTGCATGAAAAAATTGAAGACATTCTTGTACAACTAAATTAATAACATGGCAAGCACATCTAACATGAAACAATCGTCCTTCTACTATAGGTAAAAATTGTGAAGTTAAAATACCAATACAAGAAGTGTTATTATTAACATTATCATTGTGCCCGTGCCATTGTTCCTTTTTCCACTTAAATATTTTTCTACATTTTTTACACTGTTCACCTTTAGGAATTGGTTTTTGATTTTTGGGATCTAAAATCGGTACGACCTCACTATCATTAACATATATTTTTTCATAATATTACCATAAAACTGATTTCTCTCTAGTTACAATATTTGTAGCTATCCTCCTTACTTCAGGAGGTGACATTTGTGTCTGTGGCACAGAATCTGGAATATGATTGTTTTCAAATAAATTATTATAATAAGCAAAATTGCATTGTGAATCATCTCCGTAAGGGTAGTTAGAACTAGTAGCATCCATAGTTTTGAAATTTAATTTTGCAGAAAATGTTATCTACTAAAGAGAGAGAAGAAAAAGTCCAAAATTGTAAAAAAAAAAAAAAAAAAAAAAAAAAAACTCAAAAAGTACCCAAAAAAAGTAAAAAATTTCTCTAAATTAAAATTACTTGGAAGGTACACTTGGAAAGAGATGTGAAACTCCAAGATTTTTTACAAAATTTGAAAGCCAGAGAACACTGCACTTTGGCCTCCAGGAAGTTGCACTTCAAAGTCCAGAAACTTGTTGTTCAATCTTCAGAGAATTCTTTAGTTTCAATATTTTGTAAGAGAGAAAAGAAATGGTTGTGTATAATTTTTTTTTAAAATTTGGTCTATTTATAGATTTTTTTTTTTTGGGGACAAAATGACCTATTTTACCCCAAAAAAAGAGTGGTTATAAGGATATTTTGGTCATTTTCAGCAAAATGACCAAAATATCCTTCCAACGTTCAAAAAACAGCCACTAAATTGAAATTATTTTGGTCTTTTACACCTCAAACGGTTACAAACCAATTTTTTTTTTCTTTCAAAAAACCGGTCGAACCGGACTTGGACCGGGCCGGTCCGGGTCAGCCCAGTCGGACTTGGGGGGTTTGCCTGGCCCGGACCCGCGCTCAAACCGGACCGAGCCGGTCCGGGCTACTGGGTCGGAAAGAGAGATCCGGCCCGCACATATATGGGGGCGGTTTGGGTCGGTCCAGATCGTTGACCAGGCACGGGCCCGCCCGGACCAGGTTTGACCGGTCCGGTATTAACTAAGTGTTCCAAATTGGGTTCAAAGAATGGGTAATTTTTTTTTATATAGAAGAAATGGGAGTGAAGATATCACGAAGCATGTATATGAACTATAAGTATATATTATTATGTTTAGATTTTGGAGCTACGTACAAATATTCTCCATTGTCACAATATTCTTCTTCTTTCTTATTCCATTAATCAATCAATCGATCAATTCATTTCTGCAAGTAGAACAAAAAACAAAAGGGGAAAAAAGAGGAAAAATGGCGGTGACGCCGGCGAGAGCGCGCGCCGACTACGACTACCTAATAAAGCTCCTCCTCATCGGCGACAGCGGCAAGTTCTTTTTTCACAAAAGCACCCCTCTCTTTTCCCTATTTTGCATGTCGATCCCGTTCCTAATTAAGGAAGGAATTGCTTTCCTAATTTTTTTTTTTCCTTTTCTTTTCTATTTCTATCGATTCGTTCAGAGCGCTATGTTTAATTGTAATTTGTTAATTTGTTTAGTGTCGTGAATGTAATTAAGCAGGGTGGGTTTTTCCCCCTCTTGATTTAGGAGGTTTCGGCCTAAAAAAACAGCAAATACCACCAGCACGTATCGCGACCCCCGACACGACATGACACGATGTGGCCACGGCGATGCATTTTTTGTTGTGTCCCTGTCGTGTCCGGTGCATTGTTTTGCGGTTTTTTTACTGAAGAGTGCAATTAGGAATCGCGGGACATGCATTCGTGTCCTGAGTGTGTCCGATACGTGTCCGACACGGACACAAGATACGACGTAGCAGTGTTTTTTAGAGTGTCTGTGCTTCCTTTGGTCGGAGTACATGTTTTTTTTTATGTACTTACCTAACAGTGCTATTAGTGATATCAACGGTTTGTATGTATTATGTCCGGCCATCGCTGACTATTGGAAGTTCCTCGGAATGTCTTTTTGTGATCAAACTTTAACTATGGGCGCGTTTTGTGATCACAATACATACCTTTGAGGTCGAAGGAAAAACAGGACCGGCCGTGCTTCGTTGAAAGTGTTGGGAAATTAGAAAACATATCGTAAATGAGAAGGCTAAAAAGGACGAGTGGGCAATACATTGAGATACAGGATAATAAATGATCATATTGGCGGAAGTTGGATGTGATGCCAATAGAGGATAAAATGAGAGAAAATTATTTTGGATGTTCTGGACATGTGCAAAGTAGACCAATTAAGATGAGTGATAAGACTAGCATCCAAGACTAGGAGAGAAGCCTACATGAACTTGGTTTGAGGGTGTACGAAGGATGTACTTTTTGTTAGTGTTGCTTCGGACATGACCCATAATGTAGCCGAGTGAAAGAAAAAAGATTCAAATAGTCGATCCAAAAGTTTGGGATAATGTCTTTGTTGTTGTTATTGTACACAAACTTAGGATTTCACTGTGTTAATGTGGAAGATTTCATGATTATTATGGGAAAATCATTCCTTTTTACTATTTGGCTTAATGTGTCATAGAGATGAATGCAATTTCCTATAACATGTATTATGTTACCTCTTTGTTTAGACAATTTACAACCCCCTTGGTTGCACGAACTTAAAATGCATATCCAAAAGGTAGATCTACCTACTCGTCACTAGTCACGTAGGTTTTATAACATGACCCTTTCATCCTCACAACTAACTTGTCTATGAATTTAGCACCAATATAGACGGTTGCGTAGGGTCGAAAGCCGATCATGTTATTTTGTCAAATCTTGTATGGAGCTTTCTTATTCTCTACACCGACCCCATTCTGATAGGAGAAGGCTTGGATGATGATGATTTAATATTTATGGTAACTTTGTTGTGTGACAATGATTACCATGACATACTTTTGTAAGAAAATGTTATTTCATGTTGTTACCATGTGTTTTATTAAGTATTTGAAGAACAATGCAATACAAAAAATTTGCAAGTACGTAAAATTGTAGTTTGTAATATGGGATTGCTAGCAGGAAACTGTTAATGAACATATGTAATTATTAGAAAGTTCAAAGCAGTTATAAAGCATTGTGCCCAATAAGTACAACTGAGTTCATTGATTGAGATGGTAAGAACTGTCAAAGTTATGACATAGGTTGTAGGCGTTTCCATTTCAGCAAATTCATGAATCTAACTTATAAGAATGATTGAACATGTATTGGTAGGACCAAGAACTCTAACTTCTGATAAGGGCCATACAGTTACTCATGTTTTCACTGAAATGAAGTGTTATTTTGGCCTATCTCATAAAAATTAGAAATGCATGTGCAGAAACTGAAAGCCGTGAGTAATCCTTCAAAGGCTCAAACTTTTGGTGGTTTCAATCCTTCTAGACTGCTGTCTAAACAGCTTATAATTCTATCTGTGTTGTCCATTCACTTAAATGCAAATAAACTGAAAAACAACCTTTCAGAATATTCTGATCTCTTTAAGATATTCATAATGTAATTGCTCAGGTTTGGGATTGTGAACGTCGTTCCTTTCAACTCTTCAACTATTATACAATAGAATGGAGGTGGTTCCTGTGACGCTGCTTGGTTGCTCGATTTGCGACAGTTCAAATAACATCAGTGGAAAAGTAGGATCACCTTTTGAGAAGCTGCCTGTAAAGTTGTATGGCAAGGCATTCTCTTCAATTCTAGCCTTCTCATCTAGGAACTAAAACCGCTTAATAAGAGATTGGTACCAGGTCGACAATAAGAAGTAAAGACTTGTTCGATTATCTTCTGGAGCTTTACTTACTTTGAGTCATATTTATACTCCAAGCCAACTCCTTTCTGACGTGGAAATTGACTTCTTCGATCTGATGCTCTTGAGAACTCTGTGATAAGAGGACCAGCTGCTCTTCCAAAGTGATTGCATTTCTACTTTCGAAGTTTTATTTTGGTGGTGGTAGTTGTAGTGTAGGATGATTTCTTCTTTGATGCCCCTATTTCTATATACTAATCACACACAAACATATAGACATGCTTACTGCAGAGGAATATGTCCTATTGTTTTCCTATCCCTGTTTTATTTGTGATACACAATTAACCTTGGACAAGTCTGATTCTCAATTTGATGTGATTTCAGGATATATTAGTCTTTGTTATTTATATTGTAATGCTTAAGTTGGCTAATAGACAATGTTGGCTACATCAGGTCCTTGGAGGTCTTGTTTACTCTTTAGCTCATACGCCTATTCCGTTTGTCATCCCACGTGGGAGAGAGTTGGATATAATCTTGCTTAGTGTGCACTGTTGGCCCATTAGCTAATAGCTTAGGAATTTTGGTAAAATGAATTTCCTGCAGTGTTCATGCTCACCTTGACCCTTTTCTGATTCTTTTTCGCTAAACATCCACCAAATAGCCTCCTATGTACTTCTCTATTCTTAACCGGAGAAAAGAATATAAGGAATATTGGAGGACATTGCAAATTACTATGAGCATATATGCCAATTATCAATTACGAGTTGACAACTGATGTCTTTTTCCAAGAAGCTTACGTACATGGGACTAATTGCTTGAGAAAAGGAAGATGTATGGATCTATTGAAGGAAAGTGTCCAAAAATAGGCCATGACCATTTTTGACTTTGACAATATATTTGATTGGATTTCCATATATGGATTTCATGTAAGTCTACATAGGATTGGATTTCCAATATATAAGTCTACATAGGATTGAATTTCTAATATATGTAAGTCTATATAGGATTGAATTTCCAATACATAAGCCTACATAAGATTGGATTTCCATATATAGAAATTTGTCATGGTATATAAAGGGGTCTAAAGGTTCTCCACAAAACATCTCAAGAGTGTTCAATGTAATTTGTTGAATAAGTTCAACACAAGAGAGCTAAAGTTGTTGAATAAGTTCAACACATAAAGTTTGAGAGATTTTTTTTCTTTATCTTTGTGATAGAGAGTTTTTTAGAGCAAGGAGAGAAGTGTTGAGAGAGTCATTGTAATTCCTTTTCTTTTTCATAGTGGAACTGAATCACCCTCGTCCGTGGAAGTAAGCATCTTGGCTGAACCACGTAAATCCTTGTCTTTGCGGTTATGAATTTTTTCTGATGTGTTCTCTGATTTCTTGGGTTTATTTCCGTTGTGCCCCAACAAATTGGTATCAGAGCTTTGGGATTGTAAACCCCCTAAAATTTCCCATTATTTTATTATTATTATTTTTAATTTTCTTCTTTTGATTTATGTTGGTATTTGCACGACGAGTGCGAGTATGCATATACGAGCTAAATATATATTTTTTTTACATAAAAAGTTTTATTATAGGTTTCGTAAATATAGAAAGAAATAATTTGTTTTCGAAATACATAGAGAGTAAATATTTTGTAAATAAATATTTCTCGCCAAATTTTAGTTGTTTTATTTTCATAGAAAGGCTTCTTATTTTATACAAGTATAGATAATAGTTTAAGAAATGATTTTTCTTTCATTTTTAAATAATATAAACTATATTATAAAAATATGTTTTATGAAAATATTCTAATCGCAGGTGAGTACATGAAATTTGATTCATGTATATGTTTAATTAATGAATTATTAATTATTATTTTTATTTTGTCAAAAAGGTATTTCAAATAATTAAATATTTATTATGATTTTTCGAAATTATTTAATATTAATTTAGAAATGATATTTCGAACTTATAGTAGTAATTTAAACTTTGATTCGATTTTATGGATTTGATTTAAATAGTAAGATGTCATTTATCTATATTTAAAATTGGAATATCTAGAGTAAAGTTGAATTTGATATTAATTTGGATTTGAAATTTATTGAATTGATTTAAATTAAAGGCGAGCTTATCAAAAGAGGACTTAAATCTTCCTAACCCATATCCAACTAGGAGTTCCACCCCCTATATATAGGGGATCCTTCCTATTAATTTTTTCCACATTTTCTATTCCACAAAATTCTCCTCCACCCATAAGTGTCGTGCATCGTGTCGGTGTCCGAAATTTTATTTCATCTTTTACATGTACATAAATTTCTCGTGTCGGACACACCTCCGACACCATCAAATCCTATACCTAGCCACCGGCCGAACCCCGGCCTCGCCTAAGCCATAGCCTCCGCCTGGCCCCTTCGGCCGATCACCGACAACCACCAGGAAACACCCACCACTACCAGAACCCCCAGTTTCACCGGCCACACCCGTCACCACCGTTAGCACCCCATTGCCAACATCACCAAAACCCATCGCTTCCCCGCCGATCCTCCCGACCACCCGCAGCTACCATGTCACCGCTGCCACCGTCCCCAACACCAAGCCTCGTCCACCAAGCCGGCAGCACCCACGCCTGGCCACCTCCGGCCATCTGCCCCGACCATCAATCCGCCATCATCCCCGTGTCACCGCATCTCCCTCGCCAGCCTCCTTTTCTCTACGCCTACGCGCGTCGAAGACCAACAGACCGCCACCATTAACACCATCACTACTGTCCCCTCCTTCAGCATCATTACCACCCCCGACGGAGCCCCAAAATCATAGCCTCCATCGCCCACGACCCCCGCCACGGCTAACACCATCCGCAACCACCCAAACCCATCACCACACCAGGAAACAGTAAGGGAAGTAAACCCTAATCTAAGCCGGACGCCTCGCCGCCACCGCACCGAGCAGTTCTCTTCCTCGCCACCGCACCGGACCCCCCTCCTTCTCGTGACCACCGCTAGCGTTGCCGCCTCCATAGCAACGCCTATATCCCGTTCCAGCCGGCCAGTTTCCTCGACCAGCCATCCTCGACGCCACGACCAGCGTCGCTTGTCCCTGACCGGCGCCAAGTCGGCGACACCGCTTGCGAGAGCCGCCGTGCGACTCCGCCTCCCCTCTGTCGTTCCCCGGCGAGCCACGCGTCGTGTCACCATGAGCCTCCTCATCCGCCGCTCGTCTTCGCAGCTCCCTCTCCCGAGTCTTCCCTCCGCCGCTCCCCGCCTGCGGCCCTCGACGACCGCACCCCGAGTCGATCGTCACCCTCGCCTCCAGCGGCCGGGATCCGCCGGCGTCACCTCCGACGACGAGCAACCGCAGCGGCCGCCTCGCTTTGGGCCGTACGCCGCGCTCCGTCTCCATCATTTCGGCCTCCACAGTGAGTATCCGTCACCGCTCACTTTCTCTCGTGCTCTCGTTTTTCTTCGGCCACAAGCCTTTTTCTCTCTCCCCCCCTAAAAATGAGGAAGGCACAGACTCACAGCAGCATATGTTGTTCCCTTCTCTGTTGTTTTATTTTTATTAGTTGTTTGTTTCTTAGTTTATGTTTATTTGTTGTTTTGTTGCTTTTTGTTATTGTTGTTTTGATTTTTTTTTTCTCTTTCATCAGTTATTATATTTTTATGTATATTAGAGTTATTAGTAAATATGTAGTAGGGGGATTAACAGTTACTTTAGGAGTTAGGTATTATCATATGTTAATTGACTTGGGCCATTCATGTAATTTCAAAAACTCTAAAATATATGATATTGTATTCCTAGTATATTATGAATAGGCTACTGTCCTAAAAACTTATTTCTTCTAGATTTTATATATAATTTCATATTTGGTTAATAAGGAGTAGTTATCATATTATCCAATAATTTTCTAATTTTGTGAATATTTATTTCTGCCTAATAATATATATATATGTATATATATATATATATATATTTTCTACCTCAAAACATATCTTTACAAACTTGAGTTTTTTTTTTGCCCTAAAACGACTTTCAATTTTTCGAGTATTTATTTGAAAGCATATTTTGACTAATAAATTATTATAAAATTATTTCTAATAATAAAATATGTCCTTCAAATATTTTCTAAAAATATTATAAGCATTTTTCTCCAAATTCCCCTTCGACTATCGCTATTGGTCATGACTAATGGTGCGTACCTATTTTCTCGCGAATTCGAACCCTTACCCCTCTACCATGGCATGTGACAAATCAGGACATCATGATTATCGCAGCACACCAGGAGTCGCTACCAGGCAAGTATACCTTGCTAATTAACTGTCATATTATTTATTTTCCGCATTATTTACTTTGTTTCATATTTGTTAGTTTATAAACTGTGCGTCCAAGTCATACTTGGGTGCAAGCGACTCTATTAGTCGTTTTTCGTTGATTTATTTTATTTGATGCATGTTGACTTAGTTTTAGCAGACTACCTTCTTATTGTGGGATATCATTATATCTTCATTGGCTATGACACTTACACTACACGGTTTGAGACATGTTGCTAGGGGCACGACTTATTGACTGGCCATCTCTATAGTCGTGTGACGGATAGATCGTAACTGCTATGATTAAGGTACAGAGACTCGAGCAGTTACAAAACTGGGCGGGTCATGGGCATGATTTGGTCAGTGTGAAAAATATTGGGGGAGGACAGTCACTAGTACGTATGGGAAGCCAAACAGGTAAACCATAGTTTTCGAAAGGAACTATGGCGAGATTATATTTGCAGATACCCTCTGACGTTTTAGACGTTACGGCCGGATACGGATGACTGGATGCCAGTTATGTACTTATAGCCTAAATCCTACCCATGCGCAATGAAAGTTGTCCTCTAAATTGCAAATTAGGCGGTTAGAATTCCCTTTGCATATTAGTGTCTAGGATAGTCTTTTGTATATTATTTTATTATTCTGACAGTTCATATTAGCATGTTCTTTCTGTATCTTGTTACGTCCCTCTGAGGACCTGGTGATTTCTCCAGGTGTATTTGTGATTTTCGCATGTGCTCTAGCCAAGGACATAGTTTACAATCTACTTTCGCGATGCTAGCTTTTGGATCGTCTTTCGCTTCGCTCGACTCTTCCATTGTTGCTATGTATTTCTCTTTTTGTTGGTAGTGGATTTGTCTTCGTCCAACGTTTTGTATAAATGACATTTATAAGTTGATTTTATGATATATTGGTTTGTGGATGAGATTAGTTTCATGGTTATTGAATTTTACAGCTTATGTATACATACGAGGTTCCATATATTGGAGTATGTTTCGTATGTATACATCTGGCATGTCTACGTACTTGGTCCTAAGTATTTTTGGGACTGGAGCGTTACAGGAATTCTAGCAAAGTATCCAACAAAGTTCTCAGAGAAAGTTAATTGGATAGATTCTTGAGATGACTTCGTCAAGCAAAGTTGAGAAGTACGAAATTGAGAAGTTCAATGGAAAGAATGATTTTGGATTTTGGAAAAGCCAGATGAATGACGTTCTCATATCTCAAAAGCTTCACAAGGCTTTACGGAAAAAATCCAAGAAGCCTGCTGACATGACCGATGATGATTGGGATGATATGGATCTTGAAGCATGTGCTGCTATTCGTCTGTGTTTGGAAATGGATGTCGTGTACTCTATTAAGGACGAAACCACCGTCGTTGGGCTCTGGTTGAAGTTGGAATCACTCTACATGACGAAGACTCTTACCAACCGACTTTATATGTTAAAGTCGCTCTACAAGCTAGTGATGGAGGAAGGTACGTCAATTCAGAATCATATCTCAAAATTCAATCAAATTATTTTCGACTTGAAGGATGTTGACATACATGAAGAAGATGATCGTTTGACGCTAATCCTATTATTTTCTTTTTTCGATTCTTATGAGAATCTTATTCAAACATTACTATACGGAAAGGACTCAATTTCTATAGAAGAGGCTACGAGTGCCTTATTATCTAATGAGGTACGGAGGTTGGCTTCTAACGGCGGAAACGGTGGAGACCAAGTCCAAGGTTTGACGGCAAGAGGAAGGGCAAACGATAGAGCATCTTATAGCAGAAGGTCAAGATCAAAGTCTAAGACACCTATTGAGAAGGTGAAGTGCTGCAACTGCAACGAAAAAGGACATTATGCAAATAAATGTCCTTGTCCAAAGAAGAAGAACAAGAAAAAGGAGAATAAGACAGAGAGAGAAGGTGATGAAGCAAATAATGCTTCAGAAACCGACAATGACGGGGTCTGTTTTTCGGTGGCACATGACAACATGAGTGACCTTTGGATTCTCGATTGTACCATATGTGTCCAAAGAGGGAGTAGTTTTCTTCCTACAAGACGACAAATGGTAGTTCTGTGTTGATGGACAACAACAATGCATGTCGAGCTGTTGGAATTGGGTCTATGAAGGTGAAGATGTATGATGGAGTTGTGCGGACTTTGGCCAATGTTAGACATGTTCCCGACCTAAAAAATATCTTATTTCTCTTGGTATGCTTGACTCGAATGGCAACAAGTTCGTTGCCGATGGTGGAGTCTTGCGAGTTGTTCGTGGTTCTTTGGTGGTAATGAAAGGTCACCGACATGGTAACTTTTATATCTTATTGGAAAGCACTGTGACTGGGTCTTTAGTAGTTATTACATCTGATTCGTCTGATAGCACGCGTCTTTGGCATATGCGGCTTGGACATATGAGTGAGAAAGGTCTGTCCTTACTGAGCAAGTAGAGGTTACTAAAGAACTTGAAGAAGCCAAGTATGGATTTCTGTGAGCATTGTGTTTATGGAAAGCAACACAGGATGACCTTCAATACAAGCAAGCAGAAGACAAAAGGTATTCTCGATTATGTGCATACAAATGTATGGGAACCTAGCAAGATTCCTTCCAAGAATGGAGCAAGGTACTATGTCACTTTTATTGATGATTATACACGTTATGTTTGGCTGTATTTCATCAAAACCAAGGATCAAGTGTTCGAAAAAGTTCAAGCAGTGGAAAGCGACTGTGGAGAACAGAACATGCAGAAAGGTAAAGATGATAAGGTCTGATAATAGTACTGAATATACCTATGGATCTTTCAAAGATTTCTGTGTTCAAGAAGATATCATTCGACATTGGACTGTCAGGAACACGTCGCAGCAGAATGGGTTAGCAGAGAGGATGAGCCGAATCTTGCTTGAGAAAGCAAGATATATGCTCTCCAATGCCGGTTTAGGCAAGGAATGGTGGGCAGATGCTATACACATGACGCGGTACTTGGTTACTAAATCACCAACTCCAGCTATACATTGTAAGACTCTATATGAGGTGATGAACGACAAACCAACAGATTACATCACTTTGTGCGTGTTTGGATGCAAAGCTTACTATCATGTCAATGAGGGTAAGTTGGATCCGAGAGCCAAGAAAGCTATTTTTTGGGATATGCACAAGGAGTGGAGGGATACCATCTGTACTGCTTGGAGGATAAGAAGTTCTTAATCAGCAGGGATGTCACATTCGATGAGTCTTCAGTGTTGACTTCAAGCAAGAAGAGTGAGTCCGATCAGGATGGTGGTGTATCTAGCAAATCTCAAACTATTGAGATTGAGTCGTCTGAGGATGCATCAGATGAGGTGGAGGTTTCTGAAGATGTTCATCAAGCCCCACAAGAGCAACAACCAAAGGAAGAGCAGCACCAGCAGCAAGATTCCTTGGTCACCACTAGGCCAAGAAGATCGGTCAAGCCAGTACACATGTATGGATTTGATGAACCGATAAAGCACAATGGATAGTTAAATGTGGTGGCATATGCACTACGAGTGGAGGATGACGAACCTATCATCTTCAGACATGTTGTCAAAGATACTGGCAGCAAGAACTGGATGGTGGCTATGCAGGAACTTCACAAGAACTGTACATAGGATTTGGTTCTATTGCCCAAAGGCAAGCGAGCTATAGGCTGCAAGAGAGTGTACAAGAAGAAGGAAGCTTCTCTAGAGCCATGTGCAGAAGTTTTGCTTGAGAGCCCTTAGAACGAAATTGACGAGTGGTTGATTTGGTGAAGCTATGTGGTGGAGAAGTGTGTCGGCTCGGTTTTGTGGCAAAATCTTGCCGAGGTGGAGATATGAAGGAAAGTGTCCAAAATTAGGCCCATGGCCATTTTTGACTTTGACCATATATTTGATTGGATTTTCATATATGAATTTCTAATATATGTAAGTCTACATAGGATTGGATTTTCAATATATAAGCCTACATAAAATTGGATTTCTAATATATGTAAGTCTACGTAGAATTAGATTTCCAATATATAAGCCTACATAGGATTGGATTTCCATATATAGACATTTGTCATGGTATATAAATGGGTCTAAAGGTTCTCCATAAAACATCTCAAGAGTGTTCAATGTAATTTGTTGAATAAGTTCGACACAAGAATATCTTATTGTGCTCAATAAAAGTTGTTGAATAAGTTCAACACAAGGGGCTAAAGTGGTTGAATAAGTTCAACAAAAAAAGTTTGAGAGATTTTTTTTTTCTTTGTGATAGAGAGTTTTTTAGAGCAAGGAGAAAAGTGTTGAGATCATTGTAATTCATTTTCTTATTTATAGTGGAACTGAATCACCTCGTTCGTGGAAGTAAGCATCTTGGCCGAACCACGTGAATCCTTGTCTTTGCGGTTGTGAATTTTCTCTGAGGTGTTATCTGATTTCTTGGATTTATTTCCGCTGTCCCCCAACATCTATCTATATCGTAGAATAGGAGAGAGTTACTTCATGCCCACCTCTTACTAGGAAAAGAAAAAAGAATGATTAGTAAAATGTATATAATTTCTTACTCCCATTACATTTGGTGAAGCAATGAGACAAAAAAACTAGCCACGAAAGATGCTAAGATCACCACTTACGATATCTAAGTCCACCAAAAGCAAATAGTTAGTCATTACTGTATAAAAAATGAGATTAGGTTTTGGGGACTGGAAAGACACAAAGTTCATCTCTTCAAAAGCTGAGACCAGACTAGACAAAGTTTTGATATCCTAACTGGCATGAAGATTCACTCTCTGCTATGTTATACATGAATATCTTCAAGCCACAATTAGAACGGGGAAGAGATTTGGTTCCCATTAGTGACAAAAGCCAGGAGAGTGAAGTTCACTAAATGCAACGTTAGAAATGGCACTATGGAAAACACATACATATAATCTAGTATGATTAAATCCATGGTTTAAAGTATCGGCCGATACCGATACAGTTTGGCATGTCCCGATCCGATACCAACCGATACCCGATACTGACCGATACCGACATTAGGGGTCTCTTTTTCGGTCAATTCGGCAAAGAAAATTAAACGAAAAAGACAAATCAGCAAGGGTTTAAAGCATAATAGGTGTAAAAGCATGTAAAAGAAGAAAATCAATCTATTGTATGTAAACCAATCGGTAAGGGTGACTACTATTTGATTTAATTTCAAAACTACTAAGAAATAACACTGAAAATACTTAAAATTATGCCTAAATGTATAAAATATATGTTTTTAAATGTAAATAATTTATTAAGAATTATTTATTTTCTGATACCAAAAAATCCGACACTCCGATCTGAAACCGCTGATACTACCGATATCACCGATACCAATACTCATAGGAGTAGTCCGATACTGATTCCGATACCGATACCGTGAACCTTGATTAAATCAATAAACTTGATAAATCATTCACATTGAACTATAATTATTGACAGTTTTCCACAACGGTAAGGTTGTTGATTGCATCCTGCTGCGTTCATCTTGACCCTCCCCAGACCCTTCATAAAGCGGGAGCCTCATGGCACACTCCGACACCCTTTATCTATGTGGGCAAATTGGGTGTCGATGGGGAAGGAAGAGGTGGTTGTGGGCATTTCACCTATCAGATAATCAGACTATTGTACACTGTGAATATGGTTATGGAGTCAGGATCATTGGGTCTAAAGAACAGTATGAACCATTGGATTGCATTGATCAGATTCAAGAGATTGTAAGGGTTCAAGCAAAAGAACTCAATAAAACGGAATGAGAGATGGATCTTGATGGTTACATGGGTGGAATAGATGGATCGCGATGCCAGGAACTCAATAAAACGCTAGTGCAAAGATGGATAACTAGGAGAATGAAGAGAGAACTTCGGGATCAAGCTAAGCTATGTAGTCAAATATGTAAAGTGCTGCATTTTTCTGCTTGGAGAGAGTTCTAGTAGTAATACGGCTAGAATCCCCAAAGGTTGTATGTGAATGCAAAATCAAATCTATCATATTCCCAAGGTGTATTACATAAACAATATGAAAATCACAGTATCGTAGCTCACTTGAAACTCTTATAAATTAATAGCACACTGTATAATTTCTGAATAATTGTATATGCAAAATGGGAAATAGAAATAGGCCACTTTGCATGAAATGCCTACAGTTCAAATACTTTTTATATTCTCACCAAATGGTCTCCGATGTCCTTTATCAACTAAACATAGCTACCAGAACAGTAAGCCTCAGTTCTAAGATTTAAGCAATTGGAGCTCAAGTTTGCATGGACCTTTTATCCTTATCCTATCCACGACTAAAGGCTAACATCAAGAAGAATTTTCCAGTTTCCATTTTTATTCCAAAGGATGCTTATCTCACTGATTTGTGTCATTTCTACATAGACCCAAAATCCCTATTTGAACTGTCGTTAACATTACAATTTCAGAGAACTGCAATTTCCACAGACCATATACCCTAAAGTTATAAGGTCCGTTTAGTGATTTCTGCACCAAAAGGTTAATCACAATATTACAACTATTTCTGAACAGATTAGTCAAAGGACCGATATGTTACATAACAAGAAACCTTGGGGGTGCAGAGGAAGAAGCTTAGCTAAATCATACAGAAGATATTGTGATAGCAATCTTCTCTTGGTCCATGAATCATTGAAAGAATCTAGAAGAAAAAAAGAAAAACCATTGCATCGTCTATAGCTCTATTAAGCACTAAATAGGTCAAATATAACATCTGTAATTTCTTTTGCAATGAGCAACACTTATTTTTATTATATTCACCTTTTATTTCCTGGCTGCAACGAAAATATTTAGCAGTTACCAGAATACATCTATTTCTTGTTACTTTCATCTTAAATAGTAAAATTTCCATCAAGTGTTAGTGCTTACTGGTTATAACCACTCCTCAGCTCCCAAAACATTCGTTAACTGGTGAAGTAAATGGGAGCTGAGGCAATCTTTTTGCCTTTTGGAGGGCCAGATAGACTATATTCATGGCAATAAACAATGTAAAACATTGATTTGTCCTACTTCCAACATATCTATTTGTTATGTGGTCTCTTCTGCTGGAATTCCTTCAAAGTATTAAAGAATAATCAATGTACGCAAAGAATTAAAGAATAATCAATGTACGCAAAGCATAGTTCCCAGTATTGGCCGATACCGATATGGTTTGGCATGTCCCGATCCGATACCCGATACCGACATTGGGCATCTCTTTTTCGGTCAATTCGGCAAAGAAAATTGAACGAAAAAGACCAATCAACAAGGGTGTAAAAGCATAGAAAGGTTATAAAACCATGTAAAAGAAGAAAACTTATCTATCGTTTGTAAATCAATCTGTAAGGGTGACTACTATTTCATTAAATTTCAAAACTACTAAGAAACAACACTGAAAATATTAAAATTATGCCCAAACGTATAACATATATTTTCTAAAATGTTAATACTTTATTAATAATTATTTGCTTTCCGATACCAAAAAATCCGATACTCCGATCCGAAACTTTCGATACTGCCGGTACCACCGATACTGATACTCATAGGAATGGTCCGATACCGATACTTCGAACCTTGACGCAAAGGAATTCCTTTGAACTCGCAATAAATCTAATAATGACCATCTCATTGGCTGAACGTTTCTGATTGACTTTGTTTGTATTTAGCCATTTGATGGTAATGTTGATGTAATAGTGTGTTTACTTGTATTTAGTTATAGTAGAACTTGTTCTTGCATTGACAATACTTGTCAGATCATGCAGGGTCAAATGCATCACAAAACATAGATTCTCTTCACCTTCTTATTGTTGTCATATATTTGACTTACCTGCACCTATGCTGCAGGGGTTGGAAAGAGTTGCTTGCTCTTGCGTTTCTCTGATGATTCGTTCACTACTAGCTTTATTACGACAATAGGGTATGTCGTCTAAAACTTCCGACTGTTTCTCTGATGATTCTAACTTAAAAATACTGCATGTTCATCAGGATTGACTTCAAGATCAGGACCATTGAACTTGACGGGAAACGTATCAAGTTACAGATTTGGGATACAGCTGGTCAAGAACGCTTCCGAACTATCACAACCGGTATTTTTTTTTCTTGTTTTGCATTGACATAGTACACTCCTGAAAGCGTAGACTATAAAGTAGATACCGAATCCTGGTTTCTTATTCAGCGACATCCTTCTTTATTGTGCAGCATATTATAGGGGTGCCATGGGCATTTTGCTGGTGTATGATGTCACAGACGAGTCTTCTTTCAACAGTATCCAAAATACCGTTTAAATTGTTTTTCCCCTTATTTTGATCACTATTTTCCAACTAAATAAGCTGGATGATGATGGTGCCAGTTGTTGCTCCTGATTAAAATCATAGACATAAGAAACTGGATTGCTAACATTGAGCAGAATGCCTCTGATAATGTCAACAAAATCTTGGTGGGTAACAAGGCTGATATGGACGAGAGTAAGCGGGTAACTTATATGCCTTAGTATCTTGAATCAACACTGCCCACATTTGTTTTTCTTTTAATAACAATCGGCGGGCTTCTCTTCCAGGCCGTGCCAACATCTCGGGGCCAAAGCCTAGCTGATGAATATGACATTAAATTTTTTGAAACCGTGAGTGATCATATATTGCTAGGTTATAACATACACCTTCTGTTGAACTTTCTTCAAAACTAAAGTTACTTTCCCCAAACAATGCACAGAGCGCAAAGACGAACATGAATGTGGAGGAGGTCTTCTTTACAATTGCGAGGGACATAAAGCAAAGGCTAGCAGAAAGTGAAAGCAAAGCTGAGGTATACGTACATTCTTTAATAACCAAAAGACCAAATATGCATACTATCGAGATCTTGTTCTGATCCTTGACTTGCTCATTTCAGCAGCCTCAAACCATCACAATCAACCAGCCAGACCCCTCCAAGGGGTCTGGAGCTGCTGCAGAGAAATCAGGTTGTTGTGGTTCCTGATGAATTGGCATGGGATCGCTTCGGAACTTCTAGTTTCCCCTGCCAAAGAACTGCCGAGGAAGCCATTCAGTTGCCTGGCATTTCCAGATTTGCCGCTCTTCCTCATCTGCTATTCAGCTGCTTGCTGTATCATTTACGATCATCAGATGGAGAATTAATTCCGCGGATATGATCCTGTTAATGCTTATTAGCTGTCTGAGACGATCCCTCTGGGCTCATTTGATGTTTAAATCAATAGTTGAGTTTGGACCTTTTTGTTCCCTGAAAGCAAACATATACTCTGAACTAGAGGACACTTGATGCTGCTGAATCTGTGTCATACTTTGCTTCCTCTCTTGCAAAATATGAATTTTTTTTAGTGGCACCAGTATGTTATTAGTACCTACAGATGGTTAATCGGACATCGATTTAGTAAATTGTTCGACATATTTTTGTTGTTGATTTCAGCAGATATACAGAACTTAATTAATTAGGTTGCAAACTTGTTGCAGTGAAGGTTAAAGTCTGAAATACCTGTTTCATTTGTAGTGGAGTTGACAGAGTGCCATATTCATCAACAACGAGTTAAAGAGTTTTTAGGGAATAATAAGTGCATTCTTAACTTTAAAATAACTAATGTATAATAATTATAAAAAAAATCAATAAATCAAAAGCCTTTATTTTCCAAAAACCTTGAAACCCAAAAATCCTCATTTGTTAACAAGGAGGGGAAGAAATCAAATAATTATTTCCTGCTATTAAAGGACCTTAAAAGCTGATCAAGCTCCCAACCTTCATATGGCCACTTGAGGCAACAGAAGACCTAGCTCAGAATCCAGATATGTAGCTTATGTACTGCTTGCCACAACCTGAAAATGCATGTATCAGCTTGTTATCAATCCAGTGCTATGCCTGTTATCTGCTGCAGGGACGACGAAGGTATATTCTAGGGGCTGCGTGGATAATACAAATGTATAGCTATATATAAGCTGTATTTCAATCGTAGTTTGCAATATCGGCCGATACCGATACGATTTGACATGTCCCGATCAGCTACCGACCTCTATCTGACATCAACGTGATTTTTCAGCCAATTCGGTAGAGGGTGTAAACACAGTAAGATTGTAAAAGCATGTAAATGAAAAAAATTTATTTATCGCAGGTAAATCAATTAATCAGTAAGTGTGACTATTATTTAATTTAATTTTAAAACTATTAAGAAACAACACATAAAATACTTCTAATTCTGCCTATATATATATATTCCCCATGTCGGCGCTAGGGCATCCTCGCGTGACAGAGGGAAGAACGACATCGGAGCATGGAGCGGAAGAACAGGCGGCGGATGGTTCGGGAGACGGAGCGAAGGAGGACGACACCATCTCAGCAGCGGTGGGTGGCTGGACAAGAGAAGGGACAGTCATACACGGAGAACACCGGGACAGGGATACATCAAACACAGCAAAGTATGGGAGTCGGGACGAGGCCCAAACCCGTCTCGTGGGCGGAGATTTGCAAATCGACGACGGTTCCAGAAGAGGTCAACCTGCAATATATAGAGCCAAAAATCATCAACGGAGTAAAGGTGGTCGAGATCACCGATGAAGACATTCAAGGAACGACGGAATATTGGAAAAACATGTTAGTGTTGGGAAAGAAACGCGAAAACCTTTCCCCAAACTAGAGAGTACCTGCGAGAGAACCGAGCAAACAACGCACAAACCAAAACACCAAAACAACCACGCAGACACAGAGAATTTTTGACGTGGAAAACCCTTGCGGGAAAAACCACGGGACGATCGGAGTCCAACCCTGAGAAGCCTCTACTAATGGAATAGAAGAATTACACCCTCTACAAACTCCTCCCGATCCAAATCGGATCCCCACAACACTCAGAAGTAAGAACAATGATTACAAGGCTACGAAGAGCGAGAACGACGAGTAGAGATTACCCGAATGCGATCTCCTTCGAAAAACGACCTTCAATCCTCCGTCTTCTCTTCCGAAGTTGTAATGGCACTCTTGCCTCCTTCCTCTCTCTCTTCTCGTTGTGTGCTACAATTGTGTTACCTGCTGATTAGGATTTGGAAATCCCAACTTAACTCCCTAATCCCGCAACAAACCTGGACCGTTTGATTAGATCCAATGGTGAAAAATCATCCAGATTTCCGCCTCAGCCCCGACGACACAGAGTTCGGCCAGAACTCTGTGTCGGGCAAACAGAACCTACCAGCAACATTCTGGAATGGCCAGACCGAGTTCGGCCAGAACTCGGCCTGGGACCGAGTTCGGCCCGAACTCGGTAGCCCAGTTCCAGAAGCTCCCCTTGGGAGCAGCAACAGCAGTAGCAACTCCTCGTTGCCTACTTCCCGAGCTTCTTCGACATCGAACGGTGCTCATCGCACTCCGGTATCTTCTCCACATAGGTTGGGAACCCCACCCACTCCAACAAATCTTCTCCTTCACAACTATGGGGAGGATATCGTCATCCTGACGATCTGCCTGCAGTACTCAAACTTCCCCCTTGGTAGAATCTTCGTGAACATATCAGCCCCGTTGTCATCTGTATGAACCTTCTCAAGCTCCGCGTCCTTCTTCTCAATCACATCCCGTATCCATTGATACCGAGTCTCGATGTGTTTGGACCGGCTATGAAACGTCTGATTCTTCACAAGGTGAATAGCGCTCTGACTGTCACAAAGCAAAGTATACTGCTCTTGCTTCAGTCATATTTCCTGCAGCAGCTTTTTCATCCACAGCAACTCCTTGCAAGCCTCCGTCGCTGCAATGTACTCTGCCTCTGTCGTTGACAAGGCAACACACTTCTGCAACCGCGACTGCCATGACACCGCTCCTCCCGCAAACATCATCACATAGCCCGAAGTCGATCGCCTCGTGTCTACATCTCCAGCCATATCAGCGTCGGTATACCCAACCAGCTTCGGCTCGTCACCACCAAAGGAAAGTCTCCAACCAGCAGTGTCCTGAAGATATCGTAGAATCCACTTGACCGCACTCCAATGTACCCTTCCAGGATTTGAAAGATACCTGCTAACCGTACCAACTGCATGAGCAATATCTGGTCTCGTACACACCATGGCATACATAAGGCTTCCCACAGCTGAGGCATATGGAACCCGCTCCATATATTTCTTTTCGTCCTCGGTAGATGGACACTGCTCCTCAGTGAGCTTAAAGTGAGCCGCAAGGGGGCAACTCACTTTCTTCGACCCGTCCATACCGAAACGCTGAAGTACCCGGTGAATGTACTTCTTTTGGGACAAGTGTAGTAGCTTGGACTCTCTCTCTCTCGGCTGATCTCCATTCCAAGAATAGTCTTCGCTGTGCCCAAATCCTTCATAGAGAAGGCCGCGCCCAGTTGGTGCTTCAGCTCCGCTATCCTAGTGGCATTCCGACCCACTAATAGCATATCATCAACATAGAGGAATAAAATAATAAAATTATCCTTGGCAAAATACCTCACAAATGCACAATGGTCCGACGTCGTCCGTGCATAACCATGCTCCCCCATAAACGACTCGAACTTCCTGTACCACTGCCTCGGAGCCTGCTTCAGACCATACAAGCTCTTCCTCAACCGGCAGACCAAATGTGACTTGCCCTTCTCACAAAATTCCTCTGGCTGCTCCATGTACAACTCCTCCTCAAGATCACCGTAGAGGAATGCCGTCTTCACATCCATCTGCTCGACCTCCAAGTCGAGACTGGCTGCTAATGCTAGCACCACCCGAATAGACGAATGCTTGACGACAGGCGAAAAGATCTCATCATAATCTACGCCTTTCCGCTGACCGTAGCCTTTAACTACCAGCCTCGCTTTGTATCGAGGGCGAGTAGCATCATCCGTCTGCTTCACTCTAAACACCCATCGATTCTTCAAAGTCTTCTTGCCCTTTGGCAACCGTACCAGCTCATAAGTGGAATTAGTGTGCAAGGAACTCATCTCCTCCTGCATAGCCTCCATCCACTCCTGCCTGTGTTCGTCTTCCATAGCCTCTGCAAAACTTTCGGGCTCTCCCCCGTCAGTCAGTAGCACATACTCATCCGGTGAGTATCTCATAGATGGTCGACGATCTCTGTCGCTCCTTCTCAGTGGAGCCACTGGTGCTGGCTGTATACCAACAGCCTTCTCCCCTTCAGGAACTGCCATTCCGGCATGCTCATCCTCCTGAGGGACACCCTGACCACCATCAGCAGGCTGATGATCAAGGTTGGGAGCAACTCCATGTACTGGCTCCCCCATAACTGGATTCTCTGCGATGTCCTCTGGAAACTGCTCGAAGGGAAATGACTCTAACTCAGGCAATTCCTCAGCCTCAGAAGGCGTCTCGGAATCCTGAGTGTTGGTCATGGTCTGATCCTCGACGAACACCACGTCCCTGCTTCTGTAGAGCTTTCTTCCCACCGGGTCGTAGAGTCTATAGCCAAACTCATCCCGACCGTAGCCGACAAAGACGCATCGCCTCGTCTTCGGCTCAAGTTTGGTCCTCTCGTCCTTCGGTACATGCACGAAGGCCTTACAGCCAAACGTCCGCAGGTGATTGTATGACGGCTCTTTGTCGTACCATACTTTGTCAGGCACATCACCCTGCAAAGGAGCACTAGGAGACAAATTAATAACATAAGCAGCTGTGAGAAGAGCCTCACCCCAATAACTGCCCGACAAGTTTGCTTCTGACAGCAAACATCGTACCCTCTCCATCAGTGTCCTATTCATGCGCTCCGCTACACCATTGAGCTGAGGTGTCTTGGGCGGAGTCTTCTGGTGTCGTATTCCTTGCTCTCTGCAATACGCATCAAAGGGACCGATGTATTCGCCGCCATTGTCGGACCGAACACACAATAACTTCTTGCCCGTCTCTCTTTCAACAGAGGCCTGAAACTCTTTGAAAGTAGGCAGCACCTGATCCTTGGTCTTTAAGGCATAGACCTAAACCTTCCTGGAACAGTCATCAATAAAAGTTACAAAGTAAGATGCACCACCAATAGATTTTACCTTCATAGGACCGCAGACATCCGAGTGAATCAACTCGAGCAACACCGGCTTCCTTGAACTTGGGTGACTTTAGAAAGACACCCTATTTTGCTTTCCAGCTAAGCAGTGCGTGCACTTCTCCAACTTTGTAGACTTGAGCCCTGGAATCACCTTCCTGTTCACCAAGTAGCTAATCCCCTTCTCGCTGATATGGCCGAGCCGCCTGTGCCACAACTCGGTAGACGCATCACTGACTGCGTTCACCTCCTGTGCCCCCTGTGCGCTCCCCTCCATATAGTAGAGACCGGACTTCTTGCTTCCTCTGGCAATCACCATCGAACCTCTGGAAAGCTTCCACTGACTGTTCCCGATGAGACTGAAGAATCCCTCGTCATCCAACCTTCCAACCGACACCAGGTTGAAACGGATATCAGGGACATGACGAACATCCTTGAGAACAAGAACCGCACCCGTCTTCGTTCTCAAATGCACATCTCCAACGGCAACCGCCTTCGACACATCTCCATTGTCCATCTTCAACACTCCACAGTCGCCTGTTGTGTAAGTGGCAAATAGTGCCCTGTTGTGAGATACATGTGCTGAAGTCCCTGAGTCCACCAGCCAAGAATTGTCATCGCAGGCGAGGTTAGTAATGACCTCATCACCTACGATGATCACATTGCCTCCATGCATCAAGGCTGCCGTTGTAGTGTTCTCTTCTTGCTTCCCCTTGTCGCCCTTCTTCTCTCTCTTCCAAGCGAAACAGTTCCGCTTGATGTGAATCCTCGTAACGACCCTTGGACTTCCCCCTGCTCTTGTCTCTGCCACCACGTGGACCCCTGCTTTTGCCCCTTCCGCGGCTCTCTGAAACTAATGCCTCTGAGGGATGGGATGTAGATAAAGTACCCTGAGAACGTCTCCGCATCTCTTCATTCAGCACCCCACTCTTGGCAAACTCCAGAACGACCACGCCCTCTGGAGCAGAAGCGATCATAGATACTCGTACGGTCTCCCACGAGTCTGGCAATATACACAGCAGCCATAGTCCCTGAAATTCGTCGTCGAACTTGACTCCCATAGAAGATAGCTAGTCAACCACGCCCTGGAACTCACTCAAGTGGTCCAAAATAGACGCCCCATCCTTGTATCGCAGACCCATCATCGTTCGGATCAGGAACAACTTGTTTACCCCGGTCTTCTTCGCATACAAGGATTCCAGCTTATCCCACAACGTCTTCGCGTGCTCAATATTGGCAACGTGGTTGTACACGTTCTCATCAACAAACTGCCGTATGTACCCACACACCTGTATATGCTCGAATGTCCAGTCCTCCTCGGATTTATCTGTCACGCCCCAGAACCAGAATACTGGAGAGCGGGGGCGGACATAGCCAGCTACGTATGATGAAATGGAATCCATCTTACCATACGGTCACGGCTGTCTAGATATGTGAGGGTTTATCTACAAGCCATCAGTCTCTTAGGGTCATAAATTATCCTATTGTCTCAATCCCAACCAACTAATAATAATCACAAGATATCATATCACCAAATATACAATTGTAAGGCGTCCCAAACATTACATATCCAGATGATCATGAAGCTAGTCGTACAAAATGTAAGGACTAGCAGGAGTTAAGTCATACATGATCAACCTCGAGTTGCCAATTATGCTTACAACCCGTAGGCAGACAGTAAATAAAAGTGCATCAAGCTAACAGGTGCTCGTCGGCTAAACGTCTCAAAAGAATAATTTTTACAATAGAGTGAGCGAAACAAAATAGAAAACCCACTCGTTGCCCGGGTTCCGTCTAGTGTTCACCATTGGGCTGGAAGACAGGTAGATCCTTTGCTGCCGCTCCGGTATCTGGCCATACAAAATCAGCTGGGTCAGACCCCAGAAAGAGCAAGTGCCACAAAGGAGGCCACGAAATAAGAACAAAAACCAGCAATCAGCACAATAATATAATTACATAATAAAAGACAGTAATTTAAGAAAATCATGATGGTTAATATAAAAGATAATTTTGTATAGAGTCACTAAAAGACAGGACATTTGGAAAAGCATGACAGGATGATATACGATGAGATAACCATGGGACTATTCAGATGGCCAGGTTACAACCCGTAAACCAAACAAGGACCGGGGTTGTAACCCTTCGTCTAAACGGAACTTGGTTTCTCTCACCATTTATCGGCAAGATAAATATAAAGAATCAGGTCAAGTAACAATCTGGAGTGACAATCATTATAGTGGCAATCCTTCAATCATTATAGTACAATTTTACAATCAATCAATTCTAGACAATACTATACTGGACTAGACTCCATCCAAGCAATCACGGCCAATCATTGCCTACGGCTTTCTACATTAACTAACTAGGGTTATCACGATCCTAGATACTAGCAAGATGCAATGAGATGTTCCTCCAGCCACAAGCCCTGCAGCTAATCCAGGTTATCTAGGCGATTCGAATTCATTAAGCAGTTATCAATAATTATGTGCCCCACACGACGGTGAGCTGGAAATGTGCCATACTCGACGGCAGGCTACAAGTCCAAACAATTGCGGCCGGGATAACGGGATTGCCTGTAACTGGGGAAATCTCTCATGACTACTGAATTATTCTAGTTATTAGCCTTAATCCATTTTAGTAGGTACTCCTGACCGTGGTACTCAGGAGTGCCATCCTAGACATGATGCAAGACTGGACAAGTGGATTTAACAAGCAAGCAAGAAAGAACCACCCACGGTGTCAAGGCAGGTCAAGTTAAGTTATCAAGTCAAGTCAAGTCAAGTCAGGAGTGCGCCGCCACGGGCCACTATCAAGTCGAGTTGGTCATGTCAAGAGTGCACCACTACGGGTCACTATCGTGTTATGCTAGTTCCTTGTCATACCAAGCAATGTACAATAGTCATTGCAAACATATTAAGTAAAATCAAGTTCATGACAAAAGGCGTAAGGATATAAAATGGGCATAAAATATCTAATAAAATATCAATGTATAGGGCTATAGAAGAGCCAAGCTTAAAGAAATTAAACCAAATCTCCAAGAGCCAATAGATTGCACAAGGGGTCGGAGGGGGGGGGGGGGGGTTGGATTGCGCAGGGTGCCAACTGCGCAGGGTAGTTGGCGCAGGGTTGAACTGCGCAGGGTTGTACTGCGCAGGGTCCAAGCGCGCAGGGTTAGATTGCGCATGAGTAGACTGTGCAGGGGTGGATTGCGCAGGAGTGAATTGCGCAGAAGAGGTTGGCGCAATGGTCAAGTGCGCAGGGGTTACTTTGCGTATGGCTGGCTTGCGCATGGCTAGCTTGCGCCAGCGCAATCCAGCGCAGCGCAAAGCACTGGCTGAGCCTATGCGCAATCAGCCATGCGCTAAAGAGCACAGGCCGGGGTGCGCAAACGGTTAAGTGCTAAAGAGCACTGGCCGAGAGCCTTCACCGAGGCTGAGATGAACTCCTCAAGAACACCAAAACTTTAAATCTTCATATCTTTGTCAAATCAAAGCCAAATCTAGATTTTCAAAGTTCTAACTTGAGTAAAATTGAATTCTCTTCCACATGGAAGCATCAAAACAAGCAAAAATCAAAGTTTAATAGATCAAAACCAAGGATTTCCGAAAATAATCAAAACTTAGATCTAGAACAATGGAAACTCCAAATCATAAAATTCTAAGTTCTAATGTTGATCTACATGTCCTAATCTATCAAATGGACAAATAAAATTGGGTGCTTATTTGTTGGCAAGGTGCACTTGCCTATAGGTGATGGTGTTGTGTAGAGGAAGGAAGAAGAAGAAGAAATAAATAGAAAAAATGAGGAGAGAGAAAAGTAGGTGGGGTTATAAAGAGGGGAGTTGTGGTGGAATGGAGGTGGAGCACAAGCTAAGGTGTTCCACTCATGATGAACCAAACCAACTCCACAAAATAAAACCAAACCATGGTCCAAAACCCATTTACGAGAAACCAAAATCCGCAAGTCGAGAAAAATAAAATACGTGCCAAAATCAAATTACGAGTACAAATACGAAATACAGAAAATACGGAAAATGAGGATGACAACTCTACCCACCTTAAAAGAATTCCGTCCTCAGAATTTAATCAGGGAGCTAGAGATTGCCACGACAAGCTATACTAAGCACAGGCAAGCTACACTAAGCAGTTCAATCATACAATCATACATGCAATCAAGGAATGAAGAGCGCAAGGCATAAGGAAGACATTATACCTTATGAGTCAAACAGGCAGGGATAACGTGATCGGATATCATCCTCACACTCCCACGTTTGACTCTTCCAAGGAGCGATGAACTCAAGCAACATGAACTAAACTGATAGTCTTGCGCTTGAGGTCTTTCCCCTTGGTCAAACATGGACACGGGCCTCTCCTCATACGAAAAGGTTGGTACCAATAACCGTTTTCAAATGATCTAGGATATGGCTCGGGCCCAGGATATACCGTTGTAATTAGGACACATGAAACATGACACGTGTCCCGCATAACGACGGCGGAAAGCAAGACAATAGGACGCGGATACCTCTCTGTCGATTCTGGATCTGGGCCTGTGCCAGGGCAAACTGCTGAGGCCTCTGCTGCTGGAAGGCCTGGGCCTGAGTCGGCAATGGCCTCGGAGGCTGGTACTGCTGTTGAAACACTTGGGCCTGAGGTGGCATTGGCCTCGGCAACTGTTGCTGCTGCTGGACTGGTGCTGGAGCTGGTGCTGGTGCTGGTCCCCTAACCGAGGGACTAGATACTGTTGATGCTGAATCGACTCTGAATGGGCAGGACCCCACCCTATGGTCCGGTGCCCCACACAACAAGCATAATCCCAGTGCCTTACGATACTCTGACACAACGTGTCCAGGCTTCCCACAATAAGAACAACCCTCGGCGGAAGGCTGCGCTTGCTTCTGTTTCTGCGGAGGGTACGTCGGGGTTGAATGCTGAACCGACGTTACTGAGGCCGCCCGCCTCGGAGCTCCAATGATCAAAGCCTAGCTGCCGGGGCTGGTGCTGAAGTCTGATTCATTTGACTGTGGGACCGCTTCCGACCTCCGGTCCTGTCCACAATCCTCTGGGAGGTATACTCGTGCCTCCTAGCTGCTCGCAAGACGGCATCAAAAGTTCTGTGCTCGAACTGCTCTACTGCCAATATGATCTCCAAGTGAAGCCCCTGCTGGAACCGCTGGGCTCTATCAAACTCGGTCGCCACCAAGGTGGGAGCAAACCGACTGAGTCTGGAAAACTCCGATGCATAACTGTCGACCGTCCTGCCTCCTTGCTTCAAGTTGGCAAATCTGGTCTGCAGGTCATATCGAGCCACCGCGTCGAAATACTTGGTCTGGAATCTTTCGCTAAACACTGCCCAGGGAACAGGTGCTGTCAATCCTACCGCTTGTATGGCCCACCAGTTGCGGGCTAGATCTAATAACTGCAGGCGCACTACCGCCACCTTCTCGTCTTCTGGAGTCTTCGCGGCCTCTAGAATAACTTCTGTATCCTGGAGCCAAGCATCTGCGGCAATGGCATCCTCGGTGCCGTCGAAGAATGGAGGGTTCAGGCGCTTAAAACTGTTGGCTGCACTGTTTCCCGGATGACCGCCTCTGTTCAGAGCATCTTGTACTGCCTGGTGCAATGCATCACCTCGGCGATCTTGAGAAGCTAACAATGATCTGATGAGACCTTCCAAAGTGCCATCATCAGGCTCTACTGGCTGGACTGGCTGAACTGGGGGCACTGGTCCTTCAGAAGGCATGGCTCGAGAGGCGGCTGTTGAGGACTGATCTTGATCTTCTTGCTGTTGCTGGGCTGCTGGCTGAGCTCCTTCCGGCTGATCAACAGGAATGATGCCACTGAAGCAATGACATCAGGGATATTAAGGAAGGACCAGGATAGAACAATGATGCAAGCATGTTATCAAGTCAGGGATCCAAGGAGATAAGAAGATACGAGTGGAGATCAAAGGTGAGTACAGATTGAGACATCTATCTGGTAAACCTCCACATATCTTGATTGACAAGACCTGCATGGGCCACCACTTAAACCATGTCACGCCCCAGAACCAGAATACTGGAGAGCGGGGGCGGACATAGCCAGCTACGTATGATGAAATGGAATCCATCTCACCATACGGCCACGGCTGTCTAGATATGTAAGGGTTTATCTACAAGCCATCAGTCTCTTAGGGTCATAAATTATCCTATTGTCTCAATCCCAACCAACTAATAATAATCACAAGATATCAGATCACCAAATATACAATTGTAAGGCATCCCAAACATTACATATCCAGATGATCATGAAGCTAGTCGTACAAAATATAAGGACTAGCAGGAGTTAAGTCATACATGATCAACCTCGAGTTGCCAATCATGCTTACAGTCCGTAGGCAGACAGTAAATAAAAGTGCATCAAGCTAACAGGTGCTCGTCGGCTAAACGCCTCAAAAGAATAATTTTTACAATAGAGTGAGCGAAACAAAATAGAAAACCCACTCGTTGCCCGGGTTCCGTCTAGTGTTCACCATTGGGCTGGAAGACAGGTAGATCCTTTTCTACCGCTCCGGTATCTGGCCATACAAAACCAGCTGGGTCAGACCCCAGAAAGAGCAAGTGCCACAAAGGAGGCCACGAAATAAGAACAAAAACCAGCAATCAGCACAATAATATAATTACATAATAAAAGACAGTAATTTAAGAAAAGCATGATGGTTAATATAAAAGACAATTTTGTATAGAATTACTAAAAGACAGGACATATGGAAAAGCATGACAGGATGATATACGATGAGATAATCATGGGACTATTCAGATGGCCAGGTTACAACCGTAAACCAAACAAGGACCGGGGTTGTAACCCTTCGTCTAAACGGAACTTGGTTTCTCTCACCATGTATCGGCAAGATAAATATAAGGAATCAGGTCAAGTAACAATCTGGAGTGACAATCATTATAGTGACAATCCTTCAATCATTCTGGTACAATTTTACAATCAATCAATTCTAGGCAATACTATACTGGACTAGACTCCATCCAAGCAATCACGGCCAATCATTGCCTACGGCTTTCTACATTAACTAACTAGGGTTATCACGATCCTAGTTACTAGCAAGATGCAATGAGATGGTCCTCCAGCCACAAGCCCTGCAGCTAATCCAGGTTATCCAGACGATTCAAATTCATTAAGCAGTTATCAATAATTATGTGCCCCACACGACGGTGAGCTGGAAATGTGCCCTACTCGACGGCAGGCTACAAGTCCAAACAATTGCGGCCGGGATAACGGGATTGCCTGTAACTGGGGAAATCTCTCATAACTACTGAATTATTCTAGTTATTAGCCTTAATCCATTTTAGTAGGTACTCCTGACCGTGGTACTCAGGAGTGCCATCCTAGACATGATGCAAGACTGGACAAGTGGATTTAATAAGCAAGCAAGAAAGAACCACCTACGGTGTCAAGGCAGGTCAAGTTAAGTTATCAAGTCAAGTCAAGTCAAGTCAGGAGTGCACGGGCCACTATCAAGTCGGGTTGGTCATGTCAAGAGTGCACCACTACGGGTCACTGTCGTGTTATGCTAGTTCCTTGTCATACCAAGCAATGTACAATAGTCATTGTAAACATATTAAGTAAAATCAAGTTCATGACAAAAGGCGTAAGGATATAAAATGGGCATGAAATATCTAATAAAATATCAATGTATAGGGCTATAGAAGAGCCAAGCTTAAAGAAATTAAACCAAATCTCCAAGAGCCAATAGATTGCGCAAGGGGTCGGGGGGGTTGGATTGCGCAGGGTGCCAACTGCGCAGGGTGGTTGGCGCAGGGTTGAACTGCGCAGGGTTGTACTGCGCAGGGTCCAAGCGCGCAGGGTTAGATTGCGCATGAGCAGACTACGCAGGGGTGGATTGCGCAGGAGTGAATTGCGCAGGAGAGGTTGGCCCAATGGTCAAGTGCGCAGGGGTTACTTTGTGCATGGCTGGCTTGCGCATGGCTAGCTTGCGCCAGCGCAATCCAGCGCAGCGCAAAGCACTGGCTGAGCCTATGCGCAATCGGCCATGCGCTAAAGAGCACAGGCCGGGGTGCGCAAACGGTCAAGTGCTAAAGAGCACTGGCCGAGAGCCTTCACCGAGGCTGAGATGAACTCCTCAAGAACACCAAAACTTTAAATCTTCATATCTTTGTCAAATCAAAGCCAAATCTAGATTTTCAAAGTTCTAACTTGAGTAAAATTGAATTCTCTTCCACATGGAAGCATCAAAACAAGCAAAAATCAAAGTTTAATAGATCAAAACCAAGGATTTATGAAAATAATCAAAACTTAGATCTAGAACAATGGAGACTCCAAATCATAAAATTCCAAGTTCTAATGTTGATCTACATGTCCTAATCTATCAAATGGACAAATAAAATTGGGTGCTTATTTGTTGGCAAGGTGTACTTGCCTATAGGTGATGGTGTTGTGTAGAGGAAGGAAGAAGAAGAAGAAATAAATGGAAAAAATGAGGAGAGAGAAAAGTAGGTGGGGTTATAAAGAGGGGAGTTGTGGTGGAATGGAGGTGGATCACAAGCTAAGGTGTTCCACTCATTATGAACCAAACCAACTCCACAAAATAAAACTAAACCATGGTCCAAAACCCATTTACGAGAAACCAAAATCCGCAAGTCGAGAAAAATAAAATACGTGCCAAAATCAAATTACGAGTACAAATACGAAATACAGGAAATACGGAAAATGAGGGTGACATTATCACTGGGCCTCTCGGATGCAAACACGGGCAGATGCAGCTTCTTGACAAACAGCAAATCTTTCATCTTGCTCCGCCAATAGTGATAGTTGGTGCCGTTCAGGTTCACCATGCACACCAGCTTCGCGTCCATCTCTCCTCTCTAGTTTCTGTCAACTCCTGACACCCTTCTGAATTCCAGAACCTGGTTCTGATACCACTCTGTTGGAAAAGAAATGCGGAAACCTTTCCCCAAACTAGAGAGTACCTGCGAGAGAACCGAGCAAACAACGCACAAACCAAAACACCAAAACAACCACGCAGACACAGAGAATTTTTGACGTGGAAAACCCTTGCGGAAAAAACCATGGAACGATCGGAGTCCAACCCTGAGAAGCCTCCACTAATGGAATAGAAGAATTACACCCTCTACAAACTCCTCCCGATCCAAATCGGATCCCTACAACACTCAGAAGTAAGAACAATGATTACAAGGCTACGAAGAGCGAGAACGACGAGTAGAGATTACCCGAATGCGATCTTCTTCGAAAAACGACCTTCAATCCTCCGTCTTCTCTCCCGAAGTTGTAATGACACTCTTGCCTCCTTCCTCTCTCTCTTCTCGTTGTGTGCTACAATTGTGTTACCTGCTGATTAGGGTTTGGAAATCCCAACTTAACTCCCTAATCCCGCAATAAACCTGGACCGTTTGATTAGATCCAATGGTGAAAAATCACCCAGATTTCTGCCTCAGCCCCGACGACACAGAGTTCGGCCAGAACTCTGTGTCGGACAAACAGAACCTACCAGCAACATTCTGGAATGGCCAGACCGAGTTCGGCCAGAACTCGGCCTGGGACCGAGTTCGGCCCGAACTCGGTGGCCTAGTTCCAGAAGCTCCCCTTGGGAGCAGCAACAGCAGTAGCAACTCCTCGTTGCCTACTTTTCGAGCTTCTTCGACATCGAACGGCGCTCGTCGCACTCCGGGATCTTCTCCACATAGGTTGGGAACCCCACCCACTCCAATAGTTAGTCCTTTACGTAATGGGGGATCGACCATTCTATGGGCATCTGCGCACGTTTGCACTCAGAGTTTGGCTCCCTAAAAGGGAGATGGAGATATTTTCGAGGGAGAACGGATTCTACCGCTGGCCGAAGATCTTGAACGCATATTGGAAGGGGGACCTTGGACCTTCGATGGCAGACTGGTAGTCCTAAAGGGGTTGTTCCCGGAATCGAACTTCGAGAAAGATAGGCTAACAAAAGTCCCTATCTGGATTCAAATGCCGTGGCTATCCCCGCAACTCTGGAGTAACTCAGCCATAATGAAATGGCAAGCATGATCGGGAACCCTATTCGAACGGATCTCCCAACGGCGAAGAGACAATAGACTGCCGTACGCGCGAGTATTTGTGTAAGTATATGCAGCAGACGTATTGCCTAGAAGAATCAATCTACTCCTACCTAATGTGGAATGGCTAGTACAGGAAATCGACTACGAGTGGGTGCCTCCATCATGTTCACAGTGTAAATGCTTCGGGCACAGCAAAGCCCAGTGCAAGAAAATCATTGTGGCAGGGGGAGAAGAAACTAACCAGTGTGAAGTAGTTGAAAGGGAAGGGGAGGAGAAAGAACCAGGAGCCAACACAGAAGAACTGACTCTAATGCAGTCCTGCGAGAACATGCAGATGGAGACAGAGGCGCTGTAAGGAGAGCACATGACAGGGACGGAGGTAGTACAGGGCTCGGTGCTTGGAAAGAGATCGGGCTCGGATATGAGCGAAAAATGAAAAATGAAATGCTATGTTAGCGAAAAATGAAAAGCTCGGAGGACGACGGGTCCCGGCCCCTATATTAGCAGATTTCCAGGACTATTTGCTTGTTGTCGGTCTGGTGTGCATGTCCGTACTGGTCACCTGTGGTCGTGGAACAATAGCTCTGTGCAGAACCGGGTTGTCTGTCAGTTGGACAGGGCTATATGCAATAATAAGTGGCTAGCCTTGTTCCCGAATGTCAGAGCAGAGAGACTCAACAATGGGACGAGTGACTATACTCCCATATTGATCCGTATGATAGAGGTATCCCCGCCGAAACGTCGACCATTCCGTTACAACAACGCTTAGCCGCTAATAGAGGGGTATAACGAGACAGTAGAGAGGGGATTAAATACCGAACTCACTGGAAATGCACAGTTTTGCTTCATCCAAAGGTGAAAGCCTTACTTAAAGAATGGAACCTTGAGCGTCCGGTCACCAACCTGACGGAAGTAGAGAAGGCATTGCAACTTATTCAAATGCAGGTTCAAGCCAATTCGTTGAGTGCGGAACTAGCGGCAAAAGAATTAGAACTTCAGGAGGCGTCCCCAAGATCCGGTTTCAGGAGGAGGTCCAACTACAACAACAGGCGAAGTGTGTCTGGCAAAAAGATGGCGACCGTTGCTCCAAGGTCTTCCACGCTACTATCAAAGCACGACAACATCGGAACTCCATTGGACCACTACTGGACGAGGAAGGACGAGCAATAACGGAGAATCGAGCTATGGAGATGGAATCGATCAGGTACTACACCTCTTTATACAATCAATCTGACTACTTGGATAACTTCCCACACATTGTTTGCAAACACATTGTTATGGAGGAGGGGAACAGGGTCCTAAAGCGAGAAGTTGCGATGGAGGAGATCGAATTAATAATTACAGGAGCTGACCCTAACAAGTCCCCGGGACCCGATTGGTTCAATGCGGCATTCTACAAAAAGCACTGGGGCAAGTGAAATACCAAGTACTCCAGATCGTGTATGACTTCTTCAGAACGGGCAGACTTATGAGGGAGATGAACCACACATTCTTAACGCTAATCCCAAAGAACGAGGGTACGAGTGCACTAGGAGACTTCAGGCCTATAGCCTCCTACAATTTTATATATAAAATTTTACTCATGTTATGTGTATGAAAATGCAGGAGATTATGCAAGGATTGATATCAAATAATCAATCAACCTTCACCAAGGTTAGGAGCATATCTGACAATTGTTTGGTGGCGCATGAGTTAGTTCGAGAATTAATTCAACAAAGCAGGGGGAAGAAGGGATGCACAAAACTCGATCTTCGAAAAGCTTACGACATGGCAAGTAGAGAATTTGTTTGTCATGTGCGTTGCAGTATGGGGTTCGAAGACTGGTGGGTAGCAAGATTAAAGAATGTATTACAACACCAACATTCTCTATATTAATCAAAGGGCAGCCGTGTGGTTTCTTTGGTAGCAACCGGGGAATAAGGCAGAGGGATCCGCTATCACCATACCTATTCACTGTCGTGATGGAGTATTATACATGTCTGATGGACCTGGCCATGTGCACTAGACAACTTACTCCCCTTTACAGCCAGGTACAACCTATTATTTCTCATATCATTTACGCAGACGACCTACTAGTATTCCTGGAGCCTTCATAGAGGAGCGTACAGGCGCTGAACAAAGTGTTGGAGGACTTCGCTGTGCTATCAGGGTTGCTATTAAACAGGAAAAAAAGTCAAATATACTTCAATAGGGATTGCCCGGAGAAGGAGAAGTGGTTGTAGATGCTTCAGATAGAGAGGGGACAGTTGTCGGTTAGATATCTTGGACTTCCACTTTCGATTACTTACGCCATGGATACAGATTGCCAAGGACTGACACAATATGTTCAAGCCCGCCAGGAGGGTTGGCAGGCACAATTATTGTCTTTCGACAGAAGAATAGAACTCGTTCAGTCGGTTATTCTCGCTATTGCCTTATATTGGATGCAGGCGTTATATATTCCCGACGAGACGATCCAGAAGATCGAGACACTCTGTCACGCCCCGCTCCCGTAGGAGCGATCGTCCTCGCTAAGGCATGATGTGTCACGTCCCGCTCCTGTATGAGCGATCGTTCTCGCTAAGGCGCGATACCGAACGAGCCTAGATTGTGCTCGTGCAAGGCGGGTTCCATAATGGCCGATTACAGCGACTGCGACGAGGTCGTCGCACAGAAGTCCCAAGCAGAGACATTGAATATGTAGTGCCCCATCCCGCTCAGTCAATCGGAGGAATCGGAACGCCGATGGCGTTCGGACTTAGCCTTGCAACGGCTTGCTAGGAGACACCGCTCGGTCGAGATGACCCATCGCTCAGGTGGGATAGTTTCGGTGAACTTGTCTCATCTTAGCCTTCAAATAATAAATCGCATGTTTTTGACTTGCACAAGTAGGCTTGATAATAAAAGAGACGAATCCACATAGCTAAGAGAATAATCTTGACGGATCGAATTGAGTTAGAATATGGAAAGGTCCAACGGTCGGCTTAGAGTTGGTACACGATGTGCTTTGAAAATGATACTCGGTCCTTCGTCCCGTGGCTTGGGAGAAGGAAAAGTTGGTCTTCACCACAAGCTAAGAGTTAGCCTAATTCATAGGTGTCGCCCGCATAAACGCTTTATAAAGCATGCACGGTCCCATCGTCCAAGGCTTGACGCAGTCCTTGCTCGTCAAGTTGATGTACGATTAAGTTAGGCTAAGTGATTCTAGACGATCAAAGGCATTCTAAGCATTGTCCCATGTTTTCTACTGTTGTCGATATTACTTGGTTTCACAATCATATAGAGTATGTCTTGGGCGGTGGTGTCGCATAGAGTTCAAATTGGTTTAAGGCACGATGTCATGGACTTAGTGTTTTTTAGGGCACGGGCCACGGTTGATTAAATTGGGTTGGAAGGAGGGCTTTCAAATAGTCGTTCCTGAGTCGAATGAAATGATAGGGCAAGAATAAAGAATGCTCGTGACCATAGGTCGTCAAGACGAGGTCTCAGATGTGAGAAGTATTGAACTTGGCCCTGGAAGAGATGGTAACACTAGAAGTAGAATGACTGTGTGAGACGTCAGTTCGAGTCGAGTCTTGCATGGTCATTAGACAACTTGTACAAGGTGAGTTTGTTTCTCGAACGGTGACCCAGGAGGCCAACGGGACCGTTTCGATGGTAGACATGATTAGCAGTACTGGATGACCGCACGGATTAGACAGAGACTTGCAGCAGAGCTCGCTACTCATGCTGGCAAGGACGTCCGCCTAAAAAGCTATGGAGTCCATGATAGCGTTGGGCGCTAGTGACTAGTTCATATAGATGAGTCGGCATGGCGGCAACCCGCATGTGTGCCTTTAGATTGAGTCAAGTTAAATGTGTGTGTGCAGTTAGAACACAATGTTGGGCCTAAGATTTGGCTTCAATATAGGCAACGTATTTCAGCACGAGATATAGCGTCGAGTCTTAAGTTGTTGACATGTAAGTTGCATGTGTTGGAATTGAGTCGTTTGAGTTTAAGTCAGAAAATATCGTAAGGTAAAGTCGGTCGAGTGACACTTAGCCCATAAGTCTCGATTGCGTCAGTTAGTGATTAAAGTAGCAAGGGCCGCAAGGCGGCGATATGGTTAAGTCACAATGAGTTGCGAGGCACGGCACAATGGACTTGTAGCACGGTCACAAGGAAATTGGGTACTATCGCGTAGTCGCGTCTCTAATTTTGGGCCATAATACAAACACGAATTGATAGGTTAACGTTGTTGATGCAAGCACTGGATGGTCTAGAGACAAAAAATAGGCCAAGGCGTCTGTCCTAAAACTGATTCTAAGGCAAAAGTAGAAAGACAATCATAAAGGGACTATGTTACACAAAGTAAATGAATGTTACACAAAGTAAATGAACGTGTTAGTTTTGTTTGGGTGGTCGAGGATCTCATCCCACCAGTACAATTGAGTACTGACACCCACACAGTTTTTATGTGCAGGCATATGTAGAAGCTCGTGGCACGGAGCTCGCTTGGATGCATCGAGGCATGGAGTACCTTGGCGATTTGAGACGTGCGGCCGCGTGGAGTCTGGACTTATACAGGACATAATGTATGGATGTCGTCTTCCGAAGCATCCGCTGGCTGAAGACTTGTATTGAGAGATGAGAGAGAGCTGAGTGACTTGTAACGTAGAAGTGTGAGCTTGAGTGACTTGTAATGTTGGCCTTGTGCCCCATTGTAATCCTTATTTCAATATCAATAAAAATATATATTTTGAATGACTTGTGTTTTGTTCTAAATTTCTGCCGGCATATTCAATGTCCCTGCTTGGGACTTCTGTGCGTTGCAGCCGCTGTAATCGGCAGTTATGGAACCTGCCTTGCACGAGCACAAATCTAGGCTCGTACGGCATCACGCCTTAGCGAGGACAATCGCTTCTATGGGAGCGGGGCGTGACATAATGGTATCAGAGCACGGCTTTACGTTCTTGGACTATCGATTGAATTCTTTAACTCCGTTGTTTTCGCAAACTCTGAAGTGTTGCTTTCGCAATGTTGATATCATTGGTACGCTCTCCTCAAATGTCCCACGCGATGTCCATACAATAAGTCTATCTATTTTGCAAAACATAGGAGAACAGTTTTTGACAAAACAAAAAGATGGTTTGCATAAGCACGATTGGCTATGTCGGGCTGGGCATATACACCAAAGTTGCGTCGACCTTAGAAAAGTCGAGTACGGAATTCGAATTGTGTCGGACGAGGATAATTTGGACTTGATTGAGTAAGTGAGATGACTATCGATAGGGGTACTATCGAGCAACGATAACGTCGGTACGATATAGATGAGCGTGCTTGAAATTTAAGGAATCGTTCGGACGGGAATTTGAGGAAATAGATTGTGAATCGAATGATAAGTTGAGGATTTGTTGAATGACTTCGTCCCTGAGTGGTGTATGCAATAGCTTCAGAGATGTCGATCGATCGATTGAGGATAAGGGATGTCAATGAGTTTATCAGCAAGCGTCGCGTATATGCAAAGCCATAGATTGAGTATCGTTGAATAAGTTGTAGTCTTGAGATTTGACGGGTTGATTCGAACAACCTAGAAATTGATGGCACGGAACATGCACAGGATTGAGGATTGCACGAGTATGAAACACAAAAATGATTGAGTAGGTAAAACTGAATCGAAGAAAAGTTAATGTGTGCGAATGGATGACTAGATCGAGGAAATCGATAAGAATCGTATACGAAAAGTTAGCACGATCGGATGATAGCGTGCATGGAAATATTTCAAATATTTAAGAATAACTTTAAGGAATCGGGATGGATGTTACTAGATGATTTGAGTTAGCGAAAAATAATGTGATTTGAAGAAAAATGTTGCTAGATGACTTAAGATAGACGGATAAACAATACGCGAATTTGGGTTTGAGGAAATTGATGTTGTAAAAGAATTCGAGGGATAATGATCGAACTTGATCTTGAATGTCGAGGAGATTATCCAGTCGGACGATAGCATCAGTCGCACGACTCAGAATTCATTGCAAAGGAAGATTGTCAGGTTACGCATGTCATCGATGGTATTGAGTCCTATCAAAGATCGATATACAATAACTCGGGGGTACTCTAACTCAGTGAATGACGATCGTACAAGTGTTATCGTTCTGATGGATGCTATACTTTGGATTTTGATTGAAATGTATGTTGGGATGAAAACAGAAGTGTCTTGATGGTTACGCGGATAACCACAGTATCAACATTCTTGTCTTGCGTGAGCGCAACTCTAGCCTCGCACATGCGTCACGTCAGATTTGGGCGATCATTTTGCGTGAGCGCTGACATGGTGATTCATGTCGCGAAAATGATTGAACTCGGAAAATCAGGACGCGGCAACTTTGATTGTCTCGACTTGTTGGTTTGATGCGAAGGTGAATTCGATGAATTGCTGGACTTGTGATGGACGATTGAATAAACTTGAGGATTGAGTAGGTCCAATTCGCGTATCGAGAATAAATTAGTCTAGAATCAAAAGAAGAGTTACGTCCCGATAAGAATGATTATTCTGCGGGAGCATTGCATGGTGATTTCATGTCCACCATGGATAATCGAACTCACGTGAGATCGGAGTGTGGTATATTGTTAAGTCAGACGACCTTGTGATCGATTACGTGAATTGGAATAGATAACTTAGGAAATATGGAATGTGAAATTTTGGTTAGCGACGAATTGTGTCATAGTGTGCTTGATTTGAGAAGGATTGATTGACGAACTATATCGAACATATTTGAAGAGATAGACTATACGAAATGACTTGATGAACGTGTGATATTGATATATCGAAGATTTGGTTGAGTGAACTTATCATAGGATGGCTCTGCTGAATGACTCGGACCCTGTGCGACGAATATCGGGATGTGTGTAGGAAATATATGCTCAAAGTTTAAAAATCGGAGTGATGCGAGCTTGGGTAGAAAACCCCGTACTATCAACTTGGTTTGATATTAGGCTGGGATCAGTATTGATATTATTGTTTGGGAACTATGATTCCAATTCTGATGATCGATCTTAGACTGAAAAAGATAGTCTAGAGACATAGCCTAGCGATTAGGCAGACGTCCCGGTACGGAGTGATAGGAATTATGGAGGAACCACTCACGAGGCTCGGTTGACATGCACATATATCATGGGACGCTTGAATATCACGATCCGACTCGAGTGGTAATGGCAGAATTCGCTATCACGAGGCATGGCTGAAATGCATGTATTTTGGGGACGCATGAAATATGTGTACGATCCGACTAAGTGATACATTGAATTCAAGTGAGACTTGAGGAACAAAAAAGTATTAAGGATTTTGAGATCGGGAGTTTTGAAAAAAAGATTGTGGGTAGCACGAGCATGGCTCGGATTTGAGAAATGCATAGAAGAAATGTGCGCGAGAGTCGTTGAACATTCGAGTTATAAGTCGATAAGTGTACGCAGTTAGTTTCGAGGACGAAACTTTTTTTGAGTGGTGTATGATGTAGTGCCCCGTCCCGCTCAGTCAATCGGAGGAATCGGAATGTCAACAGCGTTCGAACTTAGCCTTACAACGGCTTGCTAGGAGACACCGTTCGGTCGAGGCGACCCTTCGCTCAGGTGGGATAGTTTCGGTGAACTTGCCTCATCTTAGCCTTTATATAATAAATCGTATATTTTTGACTTGCACAAGTAGGCTTGATAATAAAAGAGACGAATCCACATAGCTAAGGTAATAATCCCGATAGATCGAATTAAGTTAGAATATGGAAAGGTCCAACGGTCGGTTTAGAGTTGGTACACGGTGTGCTTTGAAAATGACACTCGGTCCTTCGTCCCGTGGCTTGGGAGAAGAAAAAGTTGGTGTTCACCACAAGCTAAGAGTTAGCCTAAGTCATAGGCGTCGCCCGCATAAACGCTTCATAAAGTATGCACGGTCCTATCGTCCAAGGCTTGACGTAGTACTTGCTCGTTAATTTGATGTACGATTAAGTTAGGCTAAGTGATTCTAGGCAATCAAAGGCATTCTAAGCACTGTCCCACATTTTCTACTGTTGTCGATATTACTTGGTTTCACGATCATATAGATTATGACTTGGGCGGTGGTGTTGCATATAGTTCAAGTTAGTTTAAGGTACGATGTCACGGACTTAGTATTTTTTAAGACACGGGCCACGGTTGATTAAATTGGGTTGGAAGGAGGGCTTTCAAATAGTCGTTCCTAAGTCGAATAAAATGATAGGGCAAGAAGGAAGAATGCTCGCGACCATGGGTCGTCGAGGCGAGGTCTCAGATGTGAGAAGTATTGAACTTGGCCCGGGAAGAGATGGTAACACTAGAAGTAGAATGACTGTGTGAGATGTCAGTTCGAGTCGAGTCTTGCATGGTCATTGGACAACTTGTACAAGGTGAGTTTGTTTCTCGAACGGCGACCCAGACAGCCAACGGGACCGTTTCGATGGTAGACATGATTAGCAGTGCTGGATGACCGCACGGGTTAGGCAGAGACTTGCAGCGGAGCTCGCTACTCGAGCTAGCAAGGACATCCGCCTAAAAAGCTATGGAGTTCATGATACCACTGGGCGCTAGTGACTAGTTCATATAGATTAGTCGGCATGGTGGCAACCCGTGTCACGCCCCGATTCGTAAAGTCATATTTTATCTCTTGGAATCGATCGTCCTCGTTTGGGCGTGATGTCGTACAAGTCTGGTATTGCACTTGTACAAGGCAAAGATGGTACATAATTGATTTTCTTCAAATAGGAACACATCGCAGCACCAGAAGCAGATAAATTGAATTTAGTGAGGACAATCTTTCTCATTGAATAGAAGTACATCACTTCTTTATAGCAGCGGAGATAAAATGGTAACTTGAAGCCACACAGAGATATATAGAACTTTATTCTCTTTATTAAAAATTGAAGAAGAGTACAAGACTTGTATTGAAGTACAATGATTACAACCAATCTCACTTACATTGAAAGAGAACTGAACAATGCTACAAAGTTTACATTTGATACTTGGATACATTGGATTACAACTCGATATACCGACTTGGCTTACAATCTCACTGGTACAACTGATTACAATGTTCCATACATTATGCCCTTTATAAATAGAAGACATCATCTTGTGCAAGGAGAGCTTCTGTATGCCCAACAAATCTTCGATACAGCGGGACCAATCAAGCCAATCTTCATGTGTAGAACATTCCAAGCACGAGTACCTGCCCACAAAACGTGGGTCAGCACATCATCTATGTACTGGCGAGCAGAATCCAACCCACTCGTCTAAACCAACACTAACTGGTCAATTTTAGCAAGCATTTAATAGAATAATCTTTCTACTTGGGTCTAGCATCAGTTTACAGTTCATGGGCAATAATCATGGTGAAGCATGTAAATATATTCTTAGCAATATTCATGTGGACATATCTATATAGCAATCTTGGTGTTATCATACAAAGGCGTCATTGAGGCATCGTTAACATTAACATCTTAAACATGTTATGATAATTCTCACTTCAAGCATCACTTAGCATGGATGTTATGTTTGAGCGCTATTTATAGTAAGGCATTTTTTTAGCATACTGAATGGAACATGTTAAGCAGGAAAGTTAAACCAACTTATACAATATCACAATTATGTGATTTCTTACCGATAGCTGACTTCTCGTACTTGCATCAAATACAGTTTATCCGATATACTTACTCTGCCTGCACAAAACATTCATTAGCATGTATCCCGACTACATGGTCACTGGTGTTGTTAAACCATATGGACTCTTTTCATTTCATTTCATTTCAGGATAATGCGGTCAACATAGTAGGTGGCAAGCCTCTATGCCACCCTGCCTTATCCGTGCTCCCATAGCACTCATCATTATTTCCTCTTAGGCCGAATCGGTCCCCAGGGCCCTAGGAACCGTTCGAGGAAATTATTACTCAAACCTTGTATACAAGTTGTCCATGACCATGCGAATGCGTGTTCGACTCGATTGTGAACAAAATCGCATGGTAAAATATATTAAGGAAAGTAAAGGCAACAATGCATCATTAGTCATATTCAATGACTTATTCATTTCATCATTACCATCATTTCATTTGGTGATCTCAACGATCCCAGCTTTATCATTTCTCATTCATTGCTTCATTGCAACGTATCTCATATCATTCCTTTCTTAAGAGGAATGTAACATTCATTCATTTCAAAGGGACATTTATTCATTCATTCATTTCTTATAAGGGACATGCAGCATTTCATATTCTTGCAACAGATATACAAAGAGTACATGATTCTAGTGTTTCATTCAGTTCATTGGTTCGATAGCATAGCCAGTTCATTTCTTATTCTATTATTCATAAAGCATCTCATTATTCAAGTGTTTTGCCGTTTCAGCAGCATTAAACATAAGGAACAAGGTTATCAATTCATTCTCAGGTATCGAATCACATTAGCAGTTCAAAGTGTTGTACATTTCAATAATTCTCAGCATAAGCATCTCTATTATTCAGCAACTAACATATGGGACATTTAGGGACAGTTTATAGCATTTCAATACTTCATTTATTAAGCATAAAGGAGTAAGGAGGAGGAAGGACAGTTCCACTCACATGCAATAAAGGGTCCTCATGTTCCGATCACACATAATTCTACTATGCGTAGCTCCACCAGCTAGCCACGTTCCAATACCCATTCCATCTAGCCAGCTAAGAGAGACTGCATCAGTCTCAATTCTCCCGATTCCCAACATAAGTCACTGTCCAATATTCTGATCCTATCCAATAATTCAACCAAATGCCTCGTGCGGAGCGGGGCATTACATAATATACCACTCAGAAAAAGTTTCGTCCACGAAACTTAAGGAAACAACTCTTCTACTTGATTCACTTAGTCACAACGAGTTATTCATTCAGCTTCAATTCAATATTTATTTCAGCACACTCGGTCATCTCAAAATAGCTATCCAACTGTACCATTTTAATCCATCAATGATTTGATCTGTCTATCTCTTTTTCAATTACTTGTAACTTCTCATTGATTCGCCAACATTTTCTTGCATCTCTACCTCGGTCGCAATATATCACTTCGTTTGGATCCATATACATATTTTAGGCGTCCCCAAAACATATGCATTTCAGCCAAAGTTCGTGCTAGTGCAATAAATTCTTTCCATAATGTTATCTCAGTCGCAACCTATCACTTCGGCTGGATCTATACACATATTTTAGGCGTCCCCAAAACATATGTACTTCAACCAACTTCCATGTTAGTGCGATTCGATCAGCCACGATATAACTCTCTTTTCCAAATCTGACTTAGCATCCTTTCAATTGACTTATTACTTCATTCACTTTGCCACAATCACTATCTTCCAGGCTACAATACTTAATATCAGGGACAACTTGGTTAAGCTCTATACCCAAGCATAACATTTCTAACATTCGATCAAGGGTCTAACTTAGAGCCAATCATATCAAGAGTTCACAACATGCAATCATATTCCTTCCCAAATCCAATAATACTTCTCACCGAGGCAATCCATCTTTTTCTAAAAGATACAATCCGACGTCACCCACTATTGGTTACCCAAGTCAGGGTATAATTCTATGCAACAGTCAAGGTTAACTTAGCTACCCGACTATAGGTACACTCAAGTCTTACCTTACGATTGCAATTCCCACTTATGGCCGACATATAATCCTCAAGGGCCAAACATCTCTTAAGGCACAAGTTGAAGCATACATACCCTTAGGTCAATACTCATTATCACCGTCTCTCATTCAATGCCACAAGGTCATCCTATGGGTCTCCAATGGTCACCTATTATTCAATCAATCTCTAAGGTTAGCTACATTGATAGCTAAACTTAATCATTCAGGTGACTTTCCTAGAGTGGACGACTACTAGGGTTATACTAGTTTCCTATTCTTAAGGCCGACAAACAACCAACAGTTCTAAGGAACTCTACCCAAACCTATGGGTTTTAACTCAGTCTGAATAACTAATCGCCATTATTGGCTATGCCAACCATTAGTAAGTCATCAACTGGTCGTTAGGGTCAAGTCTATCTATCCAGGATCTTCCTCAAGGAAATAATTTCCACAGAGGCTCATTCTTAGACTTATCCAACGATCGACTAAGATCGATCTATCATCATTACGGTCAATTCCCAACCCGACATACGATTCTCATCGTTCTAATAATCCATCAAGTAAAATTTCCAACGATTCAATTTCTATTCCAATTCTTTTGTACCCACACGAACCCATAAGCCAAAGCTAACTACTCAAGGGTCATCGATTCCGTTAGTCTCAACAAGACTACAGAACCATACTATTCGGTCCGTATGACAGAGTTACACCACTAAGTCATAAGCCAACAATCTATATTCTAACCAACAATTACATATACCGATATTATCCAACACGTTTGCAATTTTTCGTTCCCATTCGTTTCTCAATCATCAAACTATCTTATGGGCATTCTTAATTCTTATGCAGCAAGGGTCGAGTAGTTCATTCCTTTCAATCCGAAAATTTATGTATCACTTAACCATCCTCTAGGCAACATAAATAGTCAAGGTGGCTACTTGTTACATTTTCTAATCCTATTAAATTCCTAAGCATACATGCACATAGGCAATGACTATCCTTTGGTGATCAAGATGGGTTACATCTATTATACCTGTCAAAGCACAGATCTCTAATATTCCTTTGATTCACCGACGATATTTCCAAAACTTTCAGCTACACAACCAACTTTGTATTAGCCATATTTGATTTACATCCAACCAATCGAAGTCAACATTCAGATGTTCTAAGCCACAACATTCTCTAGCCAAATCCATTTATCCATAGCATACTATCTGTCTTACTAATCTGAGTCATCACTCGACTAAACAATTTCTAACCAAGCCACCACTTACAATTTTCGATAATCTCGCTACCCCACATTATCACCGTCAAGGGACACTCGAGTCATCTAGCAACAATACATGACTCCCAGCTAAGTCTCGGCACTACCCAGTACCCACAGATAGTCTCATTGCTATTCTATGGAAAGGGTCAACATACATCTCGTTCTGAGGTGGTAGAGGCAATATACCACTCAGAAACAAAGCCATCCTTAAGCAATACCAACTCAATCTATTCCGGACATTCGTGATCTATAATGATCACAATACTTAACCAACATCTCGGGGTCTCAATATCACAAGCTAACATTCTTAGGGTCTCAGAAGCACTAGCAAAAACATATAAGTCAACTCACTAGTTCTGTTGAACTCATTCATCAATTATTCATTCCCAAATCTTTCCCAATATCACATGCAATTCTCAACTTGTTACAGCATACATAGCCACTTTTCTTTATTCCCACAATTCCAAGCAACACTCATACTATAGCATACTATAGCATAAAGTCATTGTTGGGTTATTTGTGTCCAAACCAACAACAATCATTCATTCAGGGGCATCACAATGTATATAGACTTATTGTATGGAACATCTAGTGAGCAGCCAAGAGGGTCAATAAACTTTCAAACACAAATAACATAGGATGACCACAGAACAACAACAGCATAATCGCGAAAGCAATCTTTGATTCAATCACGGAAGCAACGTTGAGTGATCGCGGAAGCAACTTTGGTTAATCGTTGATGCAACTTTGATTTAAAATGAATAAAAGAAGAGACCAAGGACGTAAAGCCATGCTTTGACACCAGTTTGTCATGCCCCAATTCATAAGTCATATTTTATCTCTTGGAATCGATCGTCCTCGCTTGGGCGTGATGCCGTACAAGTCTGGTATTGCACTTGTACAAGGCAAAGATGGTACATAATTGATTTTCTTCAAATAGGAACACATCGCAGCGGCAGAAGCAGATAAATTGAATTTAGTGAGGACAATATTTCTCATTGAATAGAAGTACATTACTTCTTTATAACAGCGGAGATAAAAGGGTAACTTGAAGCCACACAGAGATATATAGAACTTTATTCTCTTTATTAAAAATTGAAGAAGAGTACAAGACTTGTATTGAAGTACAATGATTACAACCTATCTCACTTACATTGAAAGCCAACTGAACAATGCTACAAAGTTTACATTTGATACTTGGATACATTGGATTACAACTCGATATACCGACTTGGCTTACAATCTCACTGGTACAACTGATTACAATGTTCCATACATTATGCCCTTTATAAACAGAAGACATCATCTTGTGCAAGGAGTGCTTCTATATGCCCAACAAATCTTCGATACCGCGGGACCAATCAAGCCAATCTTCGTGTGTAGAACATTCCAAGCACGAGCACCTGCCCACAAAACGTGGGTCAGCACATCATCTATGTACTGGCGAGCAGAATCCAACCCACTCGCCTAAACCAACACTAACTGGTCAATTTTAGCAAGCATTTAATAGAATAATCTTTCTACTTGGGTCTAGCATCAGTTTACAGTTCATGGACAATAATCATGGTAAAGCATGTAAACATATTCTTAGCAATATTCATGTGGACATATCTATATAGCATTCTTGGTGTTATCATGCAAAGACATCATTGAGGCATCGTTAACATTAACATCTTAAACATGTTATGACAATTCTCACTTCAAGCATCACTTAGCATGGATGTTATGTTTGAGCGCTATTTATAGTAAGGCATCTTTCTAGCATACTGAATGGAACATATTAAGCAGGAAAGTTAAACCAACTTATACAATATCACAATTATGTGATTTCTTACCGATAGCCGACTTCCTGTACCTGCATCAAATACAGGTTATCCGATATACTTACTCTGCCTGCACAAAACATTCATTAGCATACATCCCGACTACATGGTCACTGGTGTTGTTAAACCATATGGACTCTTTTTATTTCATTTCATTTCATTTCAGGATAATACGGTCAGCATAGTAGGCGACGAGCCTCTATGCTACCCCGCCTTATCCGTGCTCCCATAGCACTCATCATTATTTCCTTATAGGCCGAATCGGTCCCCAGGGCCCTAGGAACCGTTCGAAAAAATTATTACTCAAACCTTGTATACAAGTTGTCCATGACCATGCGAATGCGTGTCCGACTCGATTGTGAACAAAATCGCATGGTAAAATATATTAAGGAAAGTAAAGGCAACAGTGCATCATTAGTCATATTCAATGACTTATTCATTTCATCATTACCATCATTTCATTTGGTGATCTCAACGATCCCAGCTTTATCATTTCTCATTCATTGCTTCATTGCAACGTATCTCATATCATTCCTTTCTTAAGAGGAACATAACATTCATTCATTTCAAAGGGATATTTATTTATTCATTCATTTCTTATAAGGGACAGGCAATATTTCATATTCTTGCAACATATATACCGAGAGTACATGATTCTAGTATTTCATTCAGTTCATTGGTTCGATAGCATAGCTAGTTCATTTCTTATTCTACCATTCATAAAGCATCTCATTATTCAAGTGTTTTACCGTTTCAGCAGCATTAAACATAAGGAACAATGTTATCAATTCATTCTCAGGCATCGAATCACATTAGCATTTCAAAGTGTTGTATATTTCAATAATTCTCAGCATAAGCATCTCTATTATTCAACAACTAACATATGGGACATTTAGGGACAGTTTATAGCATTTCAATACTTCATTTATTAAGAATGAAGGAGTAAGGAGGAGGAAGGACAGTTCTACTCACATGCAATAAAGGGTCCTCATGTTCCGATCATACACAATTCCACTATGCGTAGCTCCACCAGCGAGCCACGTTCCAATACCCATTCCATCTATCCAGCTAAGAGAGACTGCATCAGTCTCAATTCTCCCGATTCCCAACATAAGTCACGATCCAATATTTTGATCCCATCCAATAAGTCAACCAAATGCCTCGTACGGAGCGGGGCATTACAACCCGCATGTGTGCCTTTAGATTGAGTCGAGTTGAATGTGTGTGTGCAGTTAGAACACAATGTTGGGCCTAAGATTTAGCTTCAACGTAGGCGACGTGCTTCGACACGAGATATGGCATCGAGTCTTAAGTTGTTGACATATATTTGCCATTGAATATCAAGCACAAAAAAATTACAAATAAATTGAACTTGATTGCAAACTCGCTTGTACAAGAGAAAATCTAGAAAGAAATCCTAGGAAATAATCTAAGTACAATTGTTTAGTTTTGATTCTGGGGGATGACAATAGAGGCTCGAGAAAGTATAACAACTCTGTCTTACTCCTTGGACTATCTGACACGGTCCTTGCTCTTGAAGAAATTGTCTTTCGTTGGTTGCCAACCTTTTGCATGGATGTGGTACCCTGCTATTTATAGTGATAGATATCTTGAGCCGCATGGATGGTCGCCTAGCCATATGGCTACATCAACACAAAAGACCTACTCCTTGTCCGCCAACGGGTGACTTGTTGAGATTTTGTTGCAGCAAATCTGGGTGGTTGAGACTTGGTCAGCCTGCCACGTGTCCTATCGTAGGATAGGATCAATCTGCTTGAGTTATTTTGAGCCGCATAAGTCTTTAAGTGTTCGGCCACGTTGGGCCACATAAGACTCATGCGGCTTAAGTGGCAGTCTTCCTTAGTCCGCATGTAGCGTGGTGACTTTTGAGCCGTATAGGTTCTATATTATGGGCCGCATGAAGCTCATGCGGCTCAAATTGCAGTTTACCCTTGGCCGCATGAAGCACATAGATTGAGCCGTATAAGGTTCATGCGGCTCGAATCGCAGTCCTTTTGGACGCATGGCCATGTCCAGTCTGGTGATATGACGTTTTGTTTGATCACGTCTTATCTTTTTTTGTCAGAGTGTCAGAGTTGTAAGAGCTGTTAGAGCTGTCATTTTTGTCAATTTTGACAGAGTTCTGTCAGCTTTATCAGAAGGGTTGATCAGCTTGGCCGCATAAGTAACTATTCTTTCTGCGGCTCAAAAATCAATCTGGTGAAGATGGACCGCATGGGACATGTTGAGTCTGTCATGCGGCTCTTCTTTATGTGGGTCAATTTGTTCCAGAGTACTCATGCGGTCAGTTATAATCCGCATGAACCTCATATTTTCTGTGCTTCTACAAGCCTTCCTTCAAAGTTTTCAAATTGTAAATTTGGAATACTTTGAATAAGAAGCATGGTCATATGTCAAGCCGCAGAAAAATCTTCGAGTCAGGAGAGACGTCGTGCCGCAGGGACGTTTTTGGGCCGCAGGTAGATCTTGTGCCGTAGGGAGATCTTGTCTGCCAGCTGTCACTGTTGCATTTAATGCCTTAATTTGGTTTTTGATTTAGAATCTTTTTTCGAGATAAAGCTGACGGTTACTAAGGATAAAATTCCTAAACGTCATCAATATCTTTAATGGGCTCGAGAATCGAAATGACACTCTTTTGAAATCCTTATAAATACGGGTCATTCAGAGAAAGAGATTTTTTCCTTCACCTCCTTCTCCTTCGTCTTTATTGCCCCTATCGTGCTTTCTGTTTAGTCATGGCTCCAAAAGCTTCTAAGTCGACTGATGCTGCGGCCAAAGGAAAGGGACCCGCCTCTCCGTCAAGAGCTGCAGATTCTTCTTCTATTCATCCTGACGTGCACCCCCCTATCAAGGGTAAGGACGGCAGGAAGACGACGACTTTAATTTTTGAATAGCCATATCGTATGTTTTATGCGCCGACCTGTCATGTGTCGCCTCTGTGCGTCAGACATGATCGATGCATGCCATATCTCATTGGACCGCATGTGTTCTATATGATAGGGCCGTATGGGCTGAGCTGCATAAGCGTTATTGACCCGCATGGGTGCCTCCTGACTGGGCCGCATGAGCGCTACATAATTGACCCTGTCCAGGCCGCATAACTATTTCATAACTGAACCGCATAAGTGATTCCTTGATCGACCCGCATGAATACTACATAACTGAACCGCATAAGTTACTCGAGACTGATCCGCATAAGTGCCTCCTAACTGGGCCGCATAAGTGCCTCCTGACAGGGTCGTATGAGCACTGTATAACTTGGACCGCATAAATGCCTCATGATTAGCCGTATGGGTACTGTATAATAGAACTGTGTAAGTGCCTCATGATTGAGCTGCATGAGTGCTGCCTAACAGGGCTGTACGATAGAGCCGCATGCATCTCATGTTCTTGAGCCGCATGTGCATCCCTCATAACTAGGTCGCATAGGTCCTATTTGGCTAGGCCACATAGCTGAAGAATGAACTTTGTTTTTTTCTAACTACATTTCTGCTTTGTCCTTTGCAGTGACCTTGCCCGCAGCTCCATCGGGGGAACTTTTGATAGGATATGCCCAATCTGTATTGGGTGTGAGATTTGACCAGATAGTCGAACGTGTGTCATCTCAGATTACCCGAAATCAACCTGAAGATAGGTTAAGGGAGATCAGGACATTCTTTTACTTACTCAGCATGATGAATTCTGAAAAACTGGGGGACACTCATCTGAAGCCTGCGTTCTTATTCGGAGATGCTATAACTGTCTCGAACCCCCGCATACTGGAGCTATCTGAGTGCTGGGATTTTATTTCCAACAGGATAGTGATTCACCTTCCTCAGATGGAACGCCATTTCTTCCTGTCAAGTTTTAACATGGTGCCTATCGAAAGGCAAATGACGGATCCCATAACTCAGGACTGGCAGGCAATCTTCGTAGGCATTATCCATTATAATAGACGAACACGGTCGGCGGTTGCGACCAGGGAGTCAGTCAGTTGTTCTATCGTCGGACTAGCCCCCGATAGTTTTATAAATGAGCTGAGGCCTAATAACAGGTTCTCTGAAGCCGACACCTTCCTGAACCAGATTGCTTGTAAGTATCATATCCCACGGGTAGACTATCGCTGTCAAATTGGATGTATCGTTCTCCTCCGTAGGTTAACTTGACACTCTGGATTCAATCGCGGTATGAGGATACATTGCGTTAGCTCAGCCTCTACTATGCCATAAGGGGCACCTGCTACGGTCTTTCTATGAATACAAAGCTGTTTATAGCATGAAGTCTCCAAGTTGCCCTGGGGAGACGAGGTTTATGAGGAGTATACTCCTACGGATGAGGAGTTTGAGGTTTTAGAGCAGCGGTTCCCCGGGTTCATTGTCGTTTACCAGGAAGTGTTATGTCATCATAGCATTTGTCAGCAAATATCGAAGAAAAAGGATGAAAGCTCCGAGGGGACCCTTTCCCGTACCAAGGCTTGGATCAGTTACCTGTTCGACCTAGGGGCTTCGGGCCGGGTTGTCCCTCGGAGCCCTCAGAATCAAGCATGGGTGGATGCTCAAGTGCAAAGCGCCAAAAGGACCAAATCATCTGGTAATAGATTCGGAAGCCAATCCGACACATTCAGCTACTTCTATCAAGATACCCAACTCTTGTCTGACAAGGCCATCATGGCTGGGTTCCTGATGATATGGCTGAGGATTTGTGTTGTCTCAGGGTGTTCTGGTTCTATTGAGAGAATCAGCAGCAACATGATCCTCCACGCTGTCAAATTAGTCTTCGAAGGCAGGCTAGCTATACTTCCAGCCATGGTGTACAGCATCCATCAGGGCCTTCGTATCTTTATGGCCAGAACCATGGCTCGTGATGTTACAAAGGATTTCAATCGAATCGAGTTGCCCTACCACTATCTGATGGGTTGGCTGCTAATGGATTGCCCCTCTCTGATGCGACCTGGTCCTGAGGGGAATGCGACGATCAATGATGCGTTCATCTATCAGTACCATGATATGCCTTGGACCTGTTTAACTATGCTCGACTGCTATGTTATGCTCGCTCGGGTGGACAGTTATTCCTTTTTTGTGTCGGTCCCATCTTTCACCGATGAGGAAATAGGGCATCTTTATCTTGATGGCGGTGTTGCACCCCAGATCCTATCCGAGAAGATGCTCCGCTGGTTGCAGAATATTCGCCATGCACATTTGGTGTATCACAATCGTAACATTATTTTCTTAGAACCTTACTTATCCAGTCGATATTCGCGATAATTTGGGTTCTGCCAGTTATTTTTGGACAACCCGAGTCCCTGCTTGGGTCATGAGTGCAGCGTCCTGGATGGCATCCAGGCCTGGCATTACTACAGTGCCGTCCACACCCAAATTAGCTTTTCTTTACCTGATACCGGGGGCTCAGTGCGTATCTCCTACATGGTGACCCTTCACCACGAATTCGACGTAAGTACCAGTTTCATAATCGGTACTAAGTTGGCAGAGAAACGCGAGGAGCCCAAAAAGAGGAACAGGGCAGGAAGGCAAAAGCCGTTGAAGTATCCGACTCTGATTCTACTGATACGGAAGAGGAGGATGAGTACAACGGTCTGTCACTCCCTGCAAGTACTTCGGTGACACGCTTGCCTTCTCCTGTGCCGAGTCCTCCGCGTAAGCGAAGTAAGCGTGGACTCTCTGTTGCTGACAGGCCTCGTTCCCAGAAACGGATTGCGTTTAGGAATCGATGGTCTGACATTACGGAAGAGGGTAGTGACGTCGAAACCCTCCCAGAGGTAAATTTTATTTTGACCGACCACCATGTCACTTTTGGGACTTTATCTTATTGTTTCTCTCTTTTTCCTTTGTGAAGGCTTTGGAAGACATAAACCCTCCGGAGCCTAATGTTGCTTTCGAGGTTCCTCTAGTTACGGGCACCCTGGTCGAAGAAGGTGCAAGCCTTATAGAACCAAATATTGAGGCTGCAGGGTCTCAGTTGGTCGCAATCGACCCAGCTACATCTCCTCTCGGGTCGACCGGGGCTGGAGTGGTAGATGCAGGTGATTCAGATATTGTTGTTGAGGAGGATATGGGGGCAATGGGAGGAATTATGACTGTCCAGAGCGAGCTGCGGTCTCCACCGCCCTCCCCTGGTAAGCTATGTCATATTCTCACCGACAAGGAGGTTCATTTGTTCTTTCTTCATATCCTTTGAGTCAAGCTGATTGTCGGTTGTTCTGGATCTATAGGCAGTGCTCCTTTGTTGCCATTGGTGGACATAGCCACGGAGGAGGAGATAGTAGAAGACGTCGGGGCGGACCTCTTACCGAAGAGAAGAAGTGAACCTCCTCTCCTTCAAATCGAAAAAACTTTCGCTGAGCTGAGTTCAGAGCCGCTTATACCAGAAGTGTCGATGGTAGAGGCGGTGGTTCCTGTGCCCGCATCGATGGATGCAGGGTCGATTGAAGCTGCCTCTTCCCCGGAGATTGAACTCTCCACTCTGCCTAGCCTTCAGCTCCTTCGGGCTGCGGAAGAGGAGATTGCTGCTGTACGGGAGTCTCGTCGCTCGGAGTTTGTTTCCCTTCTGACAGGGTGGTCAAGCTCTGCTATGCCTTCTTCTCACACACTTTCAGGTTCCTTAGCTGATATTCCTTCGACGCCGTCCTCTTTGGAGAATCTATACGAATCGTCAAGGGATATAGTCGAGGGCTTCTACCGTCATCTAAAATGAGGGGTTGAAGCTACTTCAAGGAGAGGGACTTCATTTGTCGTTGTAATGCCCCACTCCACACGGCACATTACGCTGAGGCGTTGACTCAACGAGTCATGTTGACTGAATAAAATGTATCGATACGAGAGTTAAGTTGTCCCGAACAACGCATCGAACTAAGTCGATGCGAAGAGTTGCCTTGTCCCAAAGAATGCATCGAGTTGAATCGAGGCAAAAGCGTCGCGTTGCCTCGAAGGATAAGTACGTTGAATCGGCTCAAAGATTCTAAGAAATCGAATCGACCAAGGCGCAAGTCCAAATCGATGCAAGTATTAATTTTAGTTGGTTTCATGTGTAGGCTATATATTTACGCTGAAATATTAGAGGTAGGCATTCTACCTTATTCAGTAAGGGGTTTGCGAAACCAAATGGCCGCCTCACAACGGGCTAGGACTTGGGCACGGTAAGCCAAATCGAATGTATAATTCAATGAAGCATGAAGTGCTCGAATGGCTAAGTCAGGAGAGTTGGCCGTGCAACGAAGTTATAAAATTGAGCCGTATCGGCTCGGCAAAACGACAAGGCGTATCGAATCAAGGTAGGGGGACATTGACTCTCATTCCTACTCCTTCATGCCTAAGTAAAATATATATCATTATATGCTGAGTTAACCTATCAATGCCATGTGCATGGCTCGATAGAGAGATAAACATTGTGCGCGTCGAACACTAGATAGAACAATTGAAATAAATCGTACATCAAATGTACAAGTCGCTAGGGAACATGGAATATCGCAAAGGCGAGCGCCTCGGTGCGCAAGCCATAAGAACATGCAATAACTGTATCGACGAGTGCCCCAGTGCATAAGTCATTCCGTGTCCCTGCTCACGAGTTAGCATGCTAGAACATTGAAAGACTATATCGATACGAGTGCCTCAGTGCACGAGCGATAGAACATTGAATACCTTATCGAGTCATGCCTCAGTTGCACGAGTCGGAAGGATGGAACATAAATATAATGCGTTGAATACTAAGGCATAGAATATGGAAACACGGCTTTGAGGCGTGCCTCTGTTACACGAGTCAGAAGGATGGAACATAAGTATAACGCGTTAAATACTAAGGCGTAGAATATGGAAACACGGCTTTGAGGCGTGCATTGAATGCACGATACAAGAAAAGACGACGAATGTGCGCAACTGCACAATACTTACGAAAGATGGCATCGTTGAGACGAGGAGAACAGTTGTGGCACGGATGTGGCATAACTGTCGGTGCGGCATCGTGCCTTTGAAATGTTCGTGGCCTTCGGGGCGTTCATTGAGAACATTGGGGCATTATGCCAATTGAAATAAATATAAGACAAACTTGCTTGGTTGTATGAAAGATAAGTTGCATTGTATGGTCAAATGGACTTAAAGACATATTTCCCGTGTACGGGTGTTATCTTCCCTCGAACGTTAATCACCAGGGCGCTGGGACTGTTCGGCCTAGGAGGAACTGCGAGTAAAATCGATATTGTTGGTGCACTTCATTTAGACGAGTAGCGACCTTCTAGTGAATGTGATAAGCCACTTACTCGAGTATTTCGGGGGTCCTCTGATTGTTCGGGTTAGCAACCGCATCAGAGTGATCATCGTCTTACATATTTGATTTGATAAATATAAGTCCATTCTAGCCCGAACAGCTAGTGACCTTCATATAGTTAAGGGCGATGGGTTGAAAGTGCAAGGTATACATACATCGTGCACATATAGATCCTGAATAGAGGGCACTTATAACATGACATGAAAAGCTGATAGGCGTATTCACCTTGCGTCGGTGCAAGGGCGAGTACGTCGATATTGGTAAGAAGTCACGTAACAACACGAGATTGCTATTATTTGCTTGTTTTCTTATACAAATTGAATAACATGCTTTACAGTCTTCGAATATGCCATAAACTCATCCTAAGAAGAACATAGAAAGAGAACTAAATTGTATGTTTGCATGAATCAATACAATACTAAATATCGGTTTGTTAAGTGGGTTTTTGATCAGTACAGCGAGGACGAAAGTACTAATCCTCTACTAGTTTGCCAGCAGGTTCAGGGATTGGTCTGCTCGTGGCGGAGCTTCGCTTGAACGCATTGAGGCTTTGAATGTCGACGCGTATTGAGGTGTGCAACCGCATTGACGCTCGGACATGCAACAGGATTGATGCTGCCGAGATATAGAAGGTATGATGTATGGAACGGTGAAATCCTTTGTGGGCAAGAGAGAACCTGAATGTTGTAGCCAATCTGGCATATATTGTTGGGCTATCGAAAGCCTTTGTAATCTCATTTTGAATATCAGTAAGGACAATTGTTTCGTATACTCTGTTTTCCTTTCATTGTTAATATCGAATCAAAGATAACTATTTTGGAAACTTGTCATCTTGTCTTGCACGAGCGTAACTCTAGGCTCATACGGTATCACGCCCCCTGCGAGGATGATGATTAGGGTGATTCTGGGTCGGGATGTGACTGTCGTGGCCCGTCAATGCACCCAAGGCTAGATTGACCTACTGAAGACGCTTCCGGGTGGAGAAGGGGCGGCTGTCCTTCTGGAGCACAAGCTGGTAGAGGCTGATCAGTGCCTAATATAGTTGCAAAAACTACGACAAGTCAATGTGTGGAGCAGGAGCGTGCTTTTCTTATAAAAGCCGTAGAAAAGGTAAAGGATGTACAGGAGACGACCAAGCCCACCTTGGAGAAGGACCTCTATAAGATGTCTCTTAAATATGACAAGCTGAGCCGAGAGGGAGAGATTTGCTTGACTCGTAAGGAGACCACCGTTCGTGCTATGACCGAAACTAACGAGCAGTTCCTCTAGCTCCAGGCCAGGCTGACATCTCGGGAGACTGAGCTCCAAACCACTCGTCAAGAGAGAGAGAAGATCTGCAAGGAGATTGATGAGGTCACACGAGCCTCTGCTGCTCTAGAGGGTGCACTGAAGAAATTAGAGGAAAATTGGCAGGCTCATGCACATCTTGAGGATACTGAAAAGCTAACTCAGAAAGCTGAACGCCGGGCCAGACTGAGAATCGAGCACTCAACTGCACAGTTGGAAGACATTCTTGCCTAACTATGCGTTGCTGATGAGTAGTAGCCTTTTCTTCCGTCCCCTTTTTTTGAGATGTAACAAATGTAACTGATTTTGAATAAACAATATACATTCACCCCATTCTTTGTTTGTGGTATTTGTGGTGCTTGTATTAGAGGGCCTAATATAGCATTTGTGTTAGATAGAGGATATCCCACTAGGGGACTTTTTGTGGACCTATTGCCCTTTTATGCATCTGGAAATGCGAGCAAATAGATTTGAATGATATTTTATGGACCTACTACTCTTTGGTACACCGATGGTGCGAGTAATAGATTTGGATAACTTCTGTGGACCTATTACCCTTTTGCGCACTGGTGGTACGAGTAATAGGTTAGAATGATGTTTTGTGGACCTATTAATCTTTTGTGCACTGGTGGTGCAAGTAATAGATTAGGATAATTTTTGTGGACCTATTACCCTTTTACATATTGGTGATACGGGTAATAGGTGTTAAGTCGGGAGACTATCGAGATCAGAGGTAATATGGACGTGATAGATTTTGTGGCCTTAACACCATATCTTTTATCCCGGGTTGGGTACAGGTGTTAAGTCGGGAGACTATCGATATCAGAGGTAATATGGATGTGACACACGATAATCAGACATAATCTTTGGTGGACCTATTACTCTTCTGTGCACTGGTGGTACGAGTAATAGATTTTGAGACAAAACCCAACAGAGGTAATATTGATGTGATAGGTTTTGTGGTCTTAACACCATGTCTTTTATCCCGGGTTGGGTACAGGTGTTAAGTCGGGAGACTATCGGTATCAGAGGTAATATAGACGTGACACACGATAATCAGGCATAATCTTTGGTGGACCTATTACTCTTCTGCGCACTGGTGATACGATTAACAGATTTCGAGACAAAACCAACATAGGTAATATAGACGTGATAGGTTTTGTGGTATTAACACCATGTCTTTTATCCAGGGTTGGGTACAGGTGTTTATTCAAGAGACTATCAGTATCAGAGGTAATATGGACATGATACACGATAATCAAGAATAATCTTTGGTGGACCTATTACTCTTCTGCGTACTGGTGGTGTGAGTAATAGATTTTGAGACAAAACCAACAGAGGTAATATGGACGTGATAGGTTTTGTGGTCTTAACACCATGTCTTTTATTCTGGGTTGGGTATAGGTGTTAAGTCAAGAGACTATCGGTATCAGAGGTAATATGGACGTGATACACGATAATCAGGAACAGAAAGTTTGCTCAGTGATAACGATAAGCTGGGCAGACTCCTGTGTGATAAAGTATTAGAGTGGGAGTTCAGAGGTATCAGCATACATGACTCGCCACTCAGAGGGATGTGATATGAATTTACACGAAGAAAAATAGAGTTATGAGATAACTGGGATATTTGATAGTTTGAGGAAGTACCAACATGTCTTTAGACATAGTATTTCTTCAAGAATTTGTCGTAATAATCCAAAGGTCTCCCAGACGGGGTTGACGGCTGCAGAGGCGATCGCCGATCGTTACCGTAATTTAGACCTGGGTAGCCTCCATGTCGTACCCCTGCTTTTGTATGAAGTACTTGGCTTGAGGACTATACAGGTAGAGCGGTAGTCTTCCAGTATCGGGTTCGAGATTAAACTCTTAAAGCATGAAGGGTTGAGGACCTTCTTTTCGGCCAAAGATGATCGTGTGATCCCCTTCTCTTCTGCCTGGGACTAGAAAGTTGGCACCTCTAATGGAAGTAAGTCTGTTTACGGTACGGACGGTTGTCACCTGTGTGTGCAGGTTAACGTTCCGACCGTGCCCCACAATATATATCAGATTGAGTTTATTACACTCAGGATAGTTCAATGGCAGCCTCTTATTGATGAAATAAGGAATTTTGTCCATAGGGATTACATCATCAGGAGAGGGACTGTCCACCTTTGCAACAAGATACTTTGCGAGTTCTGCATCCTCTTCAGCTACCCCCTACGTGATTGGAGGTGGGAACGTGTCCTGGGCAACTTAACCACTAAGGGTTCTGCTTGTGGCATTGGCTTGTTTGAGGGTCTCGGATCGACACTTGGTTGCCGGCTCATCTTGGGAAGACGGATGACCATCGGCTCGACAGAAGACTTCGTGTCTTCCGAAAGCTTTTGATTGGATCTTAGCAATCGGATCACCATCGGCTCCCCAGAGGGCCTTGCATCTTTCGGTCGCCTATGATTGGATTTTGGCAATCGAATCACCATCGGCCCTATGACGGGGCTGGTCCTTGGGAGTCGGATGACCATCGGTTCCAACTGTGCAGCTGGGGTGGGGGAACCGGGCACCTCTTTATGCAAAGTTGCGACAAGGGGTGCGGCTTTGCCCGGTTTGCGAGCCTGGAGATGAATTCTCAAGGTTGCGAAAGTTGCGACAAGGGGTGCGACTTTGCCCGGTTTGCGGGCCTGGAGATGAATTCTCAAGGGTTCCTCTGGCCCTGTGATAGCCGCCAGTTCGTTAGTTATGTGCCTCTTGGATTCTTCATATAGACAAGCCTCCGAAGAATAATAAGACTCAACCCCTTTGAAGGGATCGATGTCGGTGAATTCAATCTTCACGAAGCCGTGCTTACTGACATACTTGAAGCACTGGTGGAGGGTGGCTGGCACGATCATATAGTCATGTATCCACGGACGCCCCAGGAGGATATTGTAGGACGTATCTGCATCTATGACGTAACAGGTAACCTCTGTCCTCAGGTCGCCGATCTGACATTTCAATCGGATCTTTCCTAAGGGATAGCTCCTTCCTGAGTTAAAATCGCTAATGGCGGTGTTGGTCGCCACTAGCCGGTGCATAGGGATGCCGAGGACTTGAAGCAAGCTTTTCGGGATGATGCTTATCGACGAGCCAGGATCGATGTGCATCCGATCCACCTTGATGTCGCCTATGTATCCAGCGTAGTACACGGGGCAATCATGCAAGTTGGTCCTGATCAACATGTCATGTGGGGTGAATACGATATTGGGCATTGCATCCGCACAGTTGCTGCCCTGGAGATCTGCCGACGAGTCTTCCCCTGTAGGTTTGACCTGGGCTACGTAAGCGTCAGCATTCTGGAGTGCTTCGCTCAATGCGACACGAAAATCCTTGGAAAGCCTTAGGAGCTAGTATAATAAAAACTTTGTCGGCGTATTAGCCATTTGTGCTAATATGTCAAAGTTGTAAGGTCTCTCCAACCCCTGAGGTGCATCCTTACGGAGCGGCCTGTCGAAGCGGGTTTTTTTGGCTTGGCCCTGTCTGTCGATGGAGGTGAAGATGGCCCCAAAACATCAGTGGTGGGCAACGTTGTTGGCTGAGGGTCTTTGACTGAACTACCTAGAGTGGGCTGGACTTGTGCTCCAGACCGGGTAACAACGGCTGCCGCTTCCTCAGCTTCGGTTGAAATTGTGTGACAGGATCTGGACTTCCTGTCCTTCTTCTTGTTGGCTGGAGATGACGCCGCCTGAGTAACTTCGGGCACCAAGTCTGGGTGTACCCACATGACCTTTTCTCGTGACGTGGTGAGAGGTACCAAGCCAGTCATCTGGTCCCGGACGGGGGGAATATTAGTAACTTCCATCATTGCCCGGAGGATAGGTATTACCCCGTCTTGAGTACTTGTTGGAGGAAAGTCGCCGAACTGAATTGACACCATGTTCGACGCCACGGTAACCTTTCAAAGTGTAGAGACAGAGCTTTGGAGTCGATAAGATTCTGGATGTACCGCTTTAATTAAAAGCAGTCATGAGTGGCATGATGAATATAGCGATGGAAATGGCAGTATTTTGGGTCCTCCATCTCTGCCGCTCGAGGCTCGCGCCTTGGTGGAAGGAGTTGGATCCTGTCCCCTTGCCGAAAAGAACCTTCCGGGTTGAATTACAGGAAGCGAAAGGAAATTCCTTGTCTTCCGAGATTTGTACCTATTTCTTAAGTAGTTGTTGTAAAGGTGCTGGCTGCTGTAGTCGTTGGAAAATGGACTGCCGATCTTCAGGTGCTGCCGACTTGTCGCAGCAGCAGTTGATGATGACTTGGGTGCAACGACGTCCCGAGAGCGGCTCATCGCACGCCAAGGTTTCTTCCTTCTCCTTACGTTTGTGAGTAACCACCTCTTGCAAGTCGATAGCGGATTGATCTACCTTTGCATCCCATTTGTGGACTCGGGTATCCCGTGCGTAGGTGTCATGTTTGCTCCCTGATCTGAGGCTAGTAAAAGCACTTGCTCTCGATCGTTGGAGAGAGACTTTTGAGACCCACCCTATCCGTTAGCCCTGGGGGACTGGACGCGGGTGGTTCTGTACAACTTTCTATCAGGAGCCTGTATAACAGTTAATGGTGCCCGCTGACGGTCAGCAACTTGGACAGTTGACTGGGCTTGTTGGCCCACACTGTCCTAGACTTCTTTGACTTAGCACCCGAAGGAGCATAGTAAAAAGAGTCCAGATTGATACATCCCACATTCTCAATGGGCCGTATGGAGTCGGGCCCGCATGAAAGATGGTCAAACACAGAGCTTCTGACAGGGCCGCATGAGATACTCTACCTATGGCCAGGATTGGCTGTCGCATGGGCCATCTGCCTGCGGCCAGAGTTGGCTGCCGCATGGGCGATCTGTCTGCGGCCAGAGTTGGCTGCCGCATGGGCCATATGCCTGCGGCCAGAGTCAGCTGCCGCATGAGTCATCTGTCCATCTCTCTTATACGGCCTCTTTCTCGTCCGCTTGGATTTCTCTTGTGCCCCCAAAAACTCAGCATCGTAGTATTTTCCTTTGCTAGATTTGGGGACAGTGGGGTCATCTGCGGTCGGAAGCAAGGCCGCAGAAGAGTCTCGATCCACCGTCTTGGGCTGCAGAAGGAGCTTCTTCGAGAACCTGGTTAGGGGCAACAGTTTTACGCTTCAATATCCTGTGGCTCTCTCTGGGTTGGCTCGCTTCTGCGATGGGCTGGCGCTCCCTTCAGAGAGCATTTCTTCGAATGCTCGTTGTTTTCCATAAATAAATTCTCTTTATTTATTGTGTTTCTGGGAAAATTACAACTGTGGGAATCTGATCTAGAAGACGATCACTTTATCCCTTGGACTATGCGAAGAAGAAAAGCTCTCAAAATTTTGACAGTAGATAACTATGTATCTGTACAATGAACGAGAAAAAGAACTCTATTTATAGAGTCAAAAATAAAACTGAAAAGATAACTGTCTTCACAGCCTGTGCTTAGTTGAAAATCACGCAGGATTTAACATACGCAAGGTTGTGAGAAGTTACTGGACGTGGCCTGTAACTGTTGGACACATGGCGATCATGCATGAGTCGTGTGCAAGTTACAGGACACGCATGCGAGAGATCAGTGGCATGGCTGCCACGTACTCCAATTTGATGAAATCTACGTAGACTTTGTTGAAGACGAAATTCACGCAGACTCGGAGGAGAAAGCTTCAAAATCCACACAAACTTGGGACAGGAAGCTTCAGGATCCACGCAGACTCGAGGCAAAAAGCTTCAAAATCCACGCAGACTTGAGTAAGAAACTTCAGAATCCACGCAAACTTGAGACAAAGATCTCACAATACACGCAGACTTGAGATAAGACTGCCAGCTGTCTCGATTTGGTGTGCCTCGACTGACACAAAATCTCTGACAGTGATTGCTTTGTCAGTCGCATTAAATGACAAGAAACTCTTTTGGTACGCCAACTTTGACGAAGGCTGAGTCTTGCTGAAGAAGATTTCAAAAGTCACGCAATAGTCGGCTGTGATCTCTCGAGTTCTGTGAATACGTGGCATACGAAGAGACATTCTTCGTCTGTCGTGCTGTCAGTCATAATGACTCTCTGACAAATGATGAGCTGTCTCTTCAGCGTGATTTGTAAATATTATCCTGATCAACTGAGCGTGACTTTTGACTCTGTCCTGATCAACTCAGCGTGACTGTCATTTTTAAGGCCTACAATATCCCCTTCAAAGTTTTCGAAAAAAATGATAAATTATTTCGAAATACTCTGAAATCGAGATGTTAAAATGAAATCAGTCACGCTGAGATGACTTAAAATTTTTTGGAAGTCGAAAAGACTTCGAAGTTCTTTGAAAACATCCAAATGAACTTATTAAATGTCATGATGACTCTTCATTTTTCGAGACTGATTGCATCCAATTTATGGTGGAATATGAACCGCCGGCGAGCTCTGTTATATAAACAGGGAGAGGATTCATTTTTAATCTTCATCTTACGTCAACATGACACCAAAGGAAGAAGCTGAAGAAGAAGCACGCAAGTTGGGTTTTTGTTCCCATGGCGACCCTACTTTTGGGGGTACGAAACCGGAGCCTTTTGTCTTCGAGTTCAAAGATGACCCTACTCAACTAGCCAAGAATTTCTTAAGTTATTTTGGCTTGGATGGCTCGTCTTCTTCTGATGGACGCAGCCTTGCAGAACAGCGTGAAATGTTGAATGCTCTGTTACACCGTATGGGGGTCAAGAGCATAAAAGAACTGGGCACTAAGCTCAGCCGCTCTGCAAAATAGAGCGTGTCTTTTATGCTTCTTTTGAAAATGTTGCACTTCTTCTTTTGTCTTTTGTAAGGCCATCAGTGCCTGTCTTGAAGAATATAGTACAACTTTTGTGTTTGAACAGCGTGCATTAATGAAGAATATTAAATGGCACTCTTTGACTGTTTCCAATGTTGCGATGTCTTCTAAAGCACATGTGACACTCATTCCATAATTTATGAGCGCTATTTACTCGAATCTTTTCCAAGAATAGACTTGTACTTTGTCCTTTAAATAGATAGATGAGTTTCATAGATACTCATCTCCCATTCTTCTTCTTCTTCTCTGAGAATGAAATTTATGGGAGATTTCATTCTCAAACAGGAAAGCAATGCTTTCTAATGTTCGATTTCTGCGCACTGTATCAAACATGGGTTTGCCAATCCTTAGCACCAAACTTGATGGTAAGTCTGCGTACCATTTTTGTTACTGTTGAAGATAGGCTTTTATGTTTCTAACTGAAAAATGCACGCTTGACTAGCCAGTGCGTGCCAAATGTCATTTCTGTCGATTTAATCTCTTCTTCCTTGATGCTTTCTGCAGGAATTCGACTAAAACTTTTCTTCAGAACTGGCATTGGTGATGTGGATGCTGTGGAGAATATCCTGCTGACACCTACATCAAGGAGCTCATACGCTTTTGACGCGTACATCAGACAACTCAGAACTCTTCGTGAGATAGAAGGGTCTTCCTCAGATGGTAGGAAGAGCCTTTATACACGATAGTTGGATGGTGGAGTCAACTCTACCCCGAGAAATCGGGTAGTAGAGTTCCTTTCAAGGCAGAACCAGGAATTGTATCCCAATGTGGAATACATTCCTATCTCCTTTGAAAGGTCACTCCCAATCCACCAGTTGTATTGGCAGCAACACGCCTTCGGGCTGCCATACTCTGTGGTTCTTCTCTCGTCTGAGAGAGAAGACCAGAGTTTGATTCCTGCTGATCGGGTCATGACTGGGACCCAGACAGTCAGGAACTGCCACCAACAATGAACCTGACGGAGAAGGTCCGACGGAGAAGATCCAAGGAAGAAGATAGATCTCTATTAGGTTATTGTTGTGGCGTAGAATAAAAATCCAAAATTTGTAATAGATTTCCATTATGATTTGTAAGAAAGTCGAAGAAAATGTAATAGACTTTTTATGATAATATGAGAGTGGAAATGATAATTCTTCTATGCTCAATGATTTGTATTTGAATGAATTGTGGACATGATAGATAATGAAATCTTCTTTTCTGATTTAGAGTACGTAATATTATCAGAGATAGTATGGACATGATAATATGTAGGAACTCAAAAGAAAATAGATTGATTTCTATGCAGAGGTCAAAAATGACAAGTGACAAATGAGCAAGTAGATTCGGCATAGAAGAGTATGAACGGACGAATCGTCAGATGAACGAATGAACCGTCGGATGAATGTAATAAATGAACGGATGAACCGTCAAGCATTAATGAACATGTGAATCGTCGGATGAATGTGACGCTTCATTATTTGAGGAGCTTCTGCCTATAAATATAGCAGAAATTTGACAAGAACGAACACTCCTTCTTTCAAACATAAAAATATCGTCTGAAGAAGCATCCAAGAAGGCTGAAATCGCCATGAAGGTTCAGAAAGGTACTGAAGAACACCCTGTAGATCCAGTTCAATCGAAGAAGGCGGAAGCAGGCGAAGGTTCGTCTGCACCCAAGCCACCAAGGGACATTCTGGATTTCCTACTCGAACCAGGAAGGGCTGAAGAAGAAGAAGCCATGAGGATGGCCGCTTGTAAGTTCCTCGTAGGTTCCAGCAAGGAGATTCTCGGCTCTTTTGCTGATCACATCTTCGAGAAGGACGACAGTGGACCACGTCCAAATGTAGAAAAGGATGATAATGATCTTCCTTAATATCATGTACCATCATTCATGATTAAAATAAAATAAAAATTTTATTTCTAAACATGAATTTGTCTGATGATTACAAGCATTTACATTTATACATGGTACTTTTTAAGGAATTTGCCATTAATAGGTATCAAAACTTTTCGACCATCCAATTCTGAGAGTTGATAAGCTCCATTTGAGAAAACTCTGCTCACAATATAGGGTCCTTCCCACTTTGCGTCAAATTTGCCTTTGCTCATATGAGTCATAGTCATAGGACGTCTGACTGTTAGAACAAGTTCTCCTTTCTGATACGATCGAACTCTGACTTTCTTATTAAAAGCTCTTGAGATTCTAGCTTGATAGAATTCAATATTCTGTTGAGCAGATAATCGCTTTTCATCCAGAGCTTCTAATTCCTGAAGTCGAAGACGATATTATTTTCGGCAGTGAGTTCATTAGCGATTGCTATCCTTAAAGAAGGAATTTGAATCTCTAATGGAAGAACATCTTCGCAACCATATACCAAAGAAAAGGGTGTATATTTAGTAGCATTACGAACTGTAGTGCGATAAGCCCACAAACATTCACCGAGCTTCTCACTCCAATTACGTTTGTTAGTAGAGACAAACTTCTTTAGGAGTTTGATGATAGTTTTGTTGAAAGCTTCTGCTAATCCGTTAGCTGCCAGATTATACGCGATAGAAGCCACATTATTGATCCGGTGATCATCACAGAATCGAGTAAACTTCTGACTGACAAACTGTGGTCCGTTATCATGAATAATGCGTCGAGGAACACCAAATCTGTAGATGACATGATGCTTAATAAAGCTGATGACATTGGACGTCTTAACTTCAGATAAAGGAATGGCTTCGGCCCATTTGGAGAAGTAATCGGTTATTGCAAGAATAAACCGATGACCCTTGGATGACGGCGGATTGATCGGACCGATAATGTCCATGCCCCAAGCTTCGAAGGGCCGTGACGCTGCCGTTGGATATTGAAACTCTGAGGATTGATGAATAAAATCTGCATGGATTTGACAAGCTTTACACTTTTTTGTATATTCGATGGCGTCTGATACCATAGTGGGCCAATAATAACCCATACGTCGAATACGGTCTTGAAGTTTTGGTCCAGGCTGATGTGCTCCACAAATTCCATCATGTGCTTCACGAATAATTATTGAGCCTCGTCACCGGCAACACATCGAAGAAGTAAACCATCATAAGCTCGACGATATAAGGTCTTTGTTGTATGATTGTAATAGAATCTGTGTGATCGTCGTCTGATAGAAGCTGCCTCACTCGGATCATCCGGAAGAATATCATACAATACGAAATCTAAGAAAGGAAGTCTCCAATCTTTATCCGTATTTTGATTCTCGGTCGAGTTACTGAAGATAAATTCCATGCTGGAATCAGATGAAGATGACAAAGATTTACGACTAAATCCAAATCCTCTTGTTGTGTTGACATCATGAGATGTTGATTCTTCAATGTCAATTGGAAGCCCTAGAGTTAGGTTATTTTCCAGATGAAATAATTCTCGATTGCGAACAATAATCATTTGTTGCCGTCTAATCGGAATAGCTAACACCGCCGCAAGATTAGCTAGAGCATCAGCTTCCGTGTTACATGTTTGCCTAACATGTTCAATGAAGAATTCTTCAAACGAAGAAGCCATAGATATAGCTGATCTATGATAAGGAACCAGATCTTGATGGCGAACTTCATAAGTTCCCCTTATCTGATTGACAATGAGTTTAGAGTCTCCGTACGCCTCTAAATGTTGAATATTCAGATGCTTAGCGAGTTGAAGACCAATAAGCAATGCATTGTATTCAGCTACGTTGTTTGAACACGGCTGGTCGAGAGAATAAGCTCTTTGGATAGCAAGACCTTCTGACGATACAAGAACGATTCCAACTCCAGCGACAATATCACCATTAGGACCTATCCTTGAAGCTCCATCAAAGAATAGACGCCAAGTAGGATCTTCTTCAGCAATTTGGTTTGAATCTAAGACCTCATCTGGAATTTCGTCATAGAGTTTTGAATTTTCTAGAATTGAATGAGCAGCCAGAAAATCGGCTAAAGCTTGTCCTTTGACTAATTTCTGAGGAATATAATGCATGTCATACTAAGCTAGTAGGATTCCCCAGTTAGCTAATCGAGAATTCAAAACACTGGGTTTCTTCATCATGATCCGTATAGGATTGATCCTGGAGATGACATGAATAGTCTGGCCAATGATATAATGTCGTGTCTTCTGAACAGCGAACATCAAGGCTAGACATTCTTTTTCGACCGATGAATATCGAGGTTCAGCTCCGATCATAGTACGACTGAGATAGTAGATGGCTTGTTCATGGCCATTTTGATTCTTTTGAGCAAGTAATGCACCCAATGAATGACTCATTGCTCGAGTATATAGGAGAAATGGAATTCCTGAAACGGGAGGGTACCAATACTGGAGGGCTCATCAGATATTGTTTATATCATCGTATGCTTTCTGACATTCATCATTCCAGACAAAAGAGACACCTTTCTTCATAAGTTTGTTGAATGGTCTGCAGCGTCCTGACAAATTAGAGATGAATCTCCTGATATAAGCGATCCTTCCTTGAAATCCTCGTAGCTCTTTTAAGGTGCGTGGAGGACGCATCTCTTGGATGGCTTTGATCTTCTCGGGATCCACGTGTATACCTTTAGAGGTAATGACGAAGCCGAGAAATTTACCACTAGAGACGCCTAAGAAGGACTTAGTAGGGTTCATCTTTAATTGATGCTTACGCATTAGATCAAAAATAGTCTTCAAATCTTGGATATGATCCTCCTTTTGTCGACTTTTGACTGCAATATCATCAACGTAGCATTCGACTATTTTTTGCAGATGTTCACGGAATATAGTGCTCATAGCTCGTTGATAAGTTGCTCCTGCATTCTTGAGACCGAATGGCATAACTGTATAACAGTATGTACCAATCGGTGTTCTGAAAGAAGTGTGCTTCTCGTCGTCTGGAAATATTTTAATCTAATTGTATCCAGAATACCCGTCCATGAATGACATCCATTCAAATCCACAGGTATTATCGATCATGACATCAGTGATTGGTAGAGGGAATTCGTCCTTAGGGCATGCCGTATTGAGATTGCGGAAGTCTATGCATACTCTGATCTTGCCACTCTTTTTAAGGACATAAACTATGTTAGCCACCCAATCGGGATGTTGTTCCTGTCTAATAAACCCGGAGGCCATGAGTTTATTAACTTCAGCTTCAATTGCATCCATAATGTCTGGACGAAATCGTCGCTATTGTTGTTTGACCGGTTTAGCATTCGGCAAGATATTGAGCTTGTGAGTTGCAATTTGTGGATCAAGCCCTGGCATATCTTCATAACTCCAAGCGAAGACGTCGATGTAATCACGAATAAGTTTGATCATGTCTTGCTTATCAGTTTCTGAAAGACTTTCACTAATGAATATTGGTTTGGGGGATCCCTCTTCACCAACATCTATTTGAACAAGTTTATCTTCAGTCGGAGGTTCTTTTTGCTCGAAACGGAACTCCCATTGATTATCTAATCTTTGGGCCCATTGTTCTGATTCAGGTGAGATTTCAAACTCTTCTTCGTCTTCATCACTTTCTTCAGAACGGTCAATGGAAACCATGTTGGAAGACAGAATGTTGCAGTAAAAATTACCGATACTCGTATCGGAATCCCAAGAAGTGGTACTAGAAGAATCAGATCTCTTATCTTCGTCAGATTCAGGATCTTCATGGATAATGTTGATGAAAGGAGTAGGAGCAATATAGCCTAATCCGCATTTCGTCCTTCCATATTTCAGAGGAGGAATACGAACAGGCATTTTTCTTCCTTTTCCACTATTGAGGCCAATTCTGAAGTCATAGCCCATATTTTTGATGATGTCTTTAGATTGCTGACTATAGCGACGTAGTTGTAATCTTCCAGTATCATCATTTTTGTCATCATCTTCTAAATCAGAAGGACTTTGGGGCCCTTTGTAAGAGAGTATTGGAATGTCTCCTTGCTTTCTGCTGGGAACTAGAAAGTATGAAGATTGTACAGGTTCTAGAGATACATCTGTATGAACAGTCTGTACAACTCCTATGGTTATTGTGCTCAAGTCATCTAACAAATGTAAATAACTATAAACATAATTACACACATCAGCGTACTGCAAAGATGGAGACTTTTCATTAAATATAAAAGTAGCAATATTTATATTGGGAGAAGGCTGAGCCTTAGAGATTTTAGCCAAGTCAATGACTAAAGGGGAAGAAGAAGAATGAGAAAAAGCTTTGTTTCGATTAAGATCGATAACAAATGGCTCAGAAGAGGTGAGCTCCCTTGAAGCTTGAGATGGAAGAGTAATCCGTCCTCCAACTGAAATTAGCAGAGTATCCTGTGAAGATATAGGAACTGTAGTACGCCCACTAACAGGAATGATCATTGTATCTTGAGCAGACGAATGAGGCAACGGAGAGATCCGTCCACTCACTGGAATGATGAAAGAACCTTCTCGAGAGGATTTGAGAGATTGTTGCTGAGTAGTTCGACCTTTAACAGGGATTATTAAAGTCTCACTTTGTGAATCCTCTTTCTACATAGCTTGTATGACCCTTGTATACTCTTCTTTGTACATTCGGGAATCATTGAAATAAGCTTCAACCCCATGGAAGGGATTTATATCAGCAACTTCTTTTTGTACTCTTCCATTGCAATCAATGTACTTAAAACACTGATGAAGAGTAGAAGGCACCACATTATTTTCATGAAGAAAGGGCCTCCCAAGAAGAAGATTATAGGATCCCACGATCTCAATCACATAGAAAGTGACTTTGGATCTGAAATTGCCTATCTGAAGCTTCAGATGAATCTTTCCCAAAGGCTCGCTTCGGCTTTGATTGAATCCCAATATAGTAGTAACCGTCTTAGAGAGCTTGTGAAGAGGGATTTTTAGTTCATCCAACAGACTCTTTGGCATTATGCTTATAGCAGACCTTGGGTCAATGAGGATACGATCTATCTTCATCGTATCGATATAACCAGTGTAGTAGAGAGGCCGATCATGTCGATTATCCTCCAATAGCATGTCGTCTTGTGTAAAGGTGATATTTGGGATAATCTCCAATACACTGTTGCAATGTAAGCAAGTGGCAGGTTCTGCATCTGGCTTCTTCAATTGTGCAAGACAAGAGTCGGCTTGAAGAACTGCTTCACTTAATGTCTCCCGAGTCTCTTTAGAAAGACGTAGAAGTTCAAAGAGGGACATTCTAGCTGGAGTATTAGCAAGTTGAGCTAGAATGTCGAAGTTGTAAGGCTTCTGAAGCCCAAGAGGAGGGGACTTCTTGATTGGTTTATCAAACCGAGCCTGTTGTTTGCCTTTCTCCAGAACTGTGGATTTAGGAGGAATAGGTTCAACTGGTGTAGTTGAAGGAACAGGTGCAGTAGATGATTCTTCTTCAGAAGGAACATTAGGAGCATCTTTATCAGCTGGAGGGATATCAGGAGTACCCTCAGGATTCTTGGAATAATCCTTTAGATAAGGTTTCCCTGTTCGAGTAGCAAGTGCTTCTTCCTTCTTTTTTGGCTCTGTGTCAGAGGTAGATCCAAGAGAAGTCATATGACATGACTTAATTCTTCCAGCCTTCTTGGACTTTCGAGAAGTAGTATTTTGAGGAAAAGGAGATTCAAAATCTGCCACTAGATCAGGATGGATCCACATGATTTCTCCAGTTTCTAAAGTGATTGGCACTAATCCTTCAGATTGTGGAGGAGGAATATTCACTATCTCAAGAGTTGCCTTGGGAATAGGAACGATCCCACTTTCAAGGAGTTGAGGAGGGAAATCTTCGAATTGCATAGAGACGACGTTGGAGGTGACGGTCTTCTCTTTTGGAGTAAGGAAGATAACTCCAGATTTAATCATTTCTTGGATCTTTTCTTTCAGTACATAATATGTACGAATTGTGTGACCCAACATTCTGTGATATGGGCAGTATTTGGGATGATCTGTCTTACCAGCTTCATCAGGTTTCTTGATTTCAGGTAATTGTATTTTATTACCTTTCAGCAGACATTCAAAGATACCAAGGACATCGTCATCATCGAAAGAGTATTCTTCTTTGGGGCGAGGTGTTCTCGGTTGTTGAGTTGTAGAGGTAGGAGAAGTTTAAACAGTTGATGCATCTTTGCTCTGAAGATTAACTTCAAGAGTTTCTTTTCCTTTGCGAGCATTATTTTTATTGTTAGTACCTTGACCTGTTTGTTTGGGAGTCATCTGCACTCCTAAACCTTTGAAGGTTTCAGCACTAATTTCTGCAGCCTTGGCACTAACTATGAAAGAAGGCCAGTCTTGGAATTGGGTGGATCCTGTCCACATGCTGATGATTGGCAACAAGTTTGATTTGTATGTGTCGATGGTGACAGCATCAGGAGTTCCAAGAGGCATCTTCAGAGCTTCTCTTCGAAACCGTTCAATATAATCCTCTGTAGTTTCATTATTTTTCTGCTTGATTCTAATAAGAGCAGACATAGTCATGTCATTGAGCCCTTCATAGAACCGTTCAAGAAACATCTGTTTGAAACCGGCAAATGAGGTAATACACCCATCTAGAAGACTTCTATACCATTCATAAGCAGTTCCCTTGAGACATCCAATAAACACCCGAGTAAGGAGGGCGTCACTTGGTTGCAACTGGTCAGTCATCACTTCAAAGTGATTAATAAACTGACTTGGAGAAGTGGTTCCATCATAGAATGAGATAGTAGGAGGCTTGTATTTAGGAGGATACGATACCTGCTTCCATTCTATCGGGTAAGGTTGCTTGATGCCTAACCTTTGTAAACCATCTTTTTGTTTGAATGCCTCAAATTGAGTTTTGAGATTCCTCAATTCTTCATTAACAACTCCAAAAGATTATGGAGTTGTAACTTGTAGAGAATAGTTAGGAGGAGGAACAGCATTGTAAGCACTACCCCCAGCTCCAGAGAGACTAGGATTTGGTTGAGCTGGTCCAGGAGTATTGGATTGTACTGCTGGAGGAACTTGTACCGGACTTATATCAGTGTCAGTTGGTATGGCATCTGATACAGTCTGTCGATTCTGCAACTGAGCTGTCATGAGTTCATACATCGACTTCATAGTATCAGCCATAGACTTTATTTGCTGTTCCAAAGAAGCAATTCTTTGGTCCTGAGGAGTCACCGAAGAGGAAGGTCCATTGTTCAATTCAGTATTCCCATCCACCATATATGTAGTGACTGTTCGAGGGATTATTGATGAATTAGTGGATGTTGTATGCTCTGAATCACTGCTTCGTGCATCAAAATTATTTAAAGGAGAACTACCCCTAGTAGGAAGAGGTGGAAAATTAGATTCTCCTAGAAATTCAGAATCATCTTCAGAGATCAAATTTCTTTGACTAGAAGCTAAGACTCTTGCTCTGGTGTTTCTATATACTCCATCTGGACTATCAGCTCTACCTCCAGCATCCCGAGAGGTCATGTTGACAGAAGCAAACAAAGGCTCATCTTCATCAGGCATAGGTTCACACTGAATCCGATTGAAGACAGATTGTCGTTTAGTTTGACATCTGCATTGTATTGTAACTCTTGGCTGGAAGTCACATTCATGATCAACATGGTCATGAGCCATTGATTGACATCTGCATTGAATTATGACTCTTGGCTGGAAGTCACACTCAGCAAGATCTTTTGACACAGAATTACTCCTTCTCTTCTGTTGAAGATATTCTCGTAAATCTGTTTGTGAAGATTGAGGAGTATATTTCCTGTTCTTGGTTCTTGATGGCTCTTGATTATATAAAGAATGATTAATATGAGCCACATAGTTTCTAGCATACTCTGCATCTGGATCTTTTATCCTTGTTTCCAACTGATGTGGTTTCTTAACACCAGAAGTGCTAAGTTTTGTTCTTAGATCAATTGAAGGTGACACATTAGTTTTGGAAACTTTGAGTTTTCCTTCCATTGATCTGGATATTTGTATAGAAGGAAAAATAGAACCATCCCTTGGATTAGGAGTTGGTAACAAACCCTCTTTTATGGACAAATTCTGTGCCCAATTTGAAGAAGTCATAGAAGAAGACATTACAGAATGTTTCTTCTTAGACTCATTCAAGGTTTGAGACATAGAATGTCCAGAAGGAAGAGTAGTCAAAAGACCATCTCCTTTTCTTTGACTAACAAAATTGTCAGTCAAAGCTGTTCCTGAAGTAAAAACTACAGGAGCAGAAGGAACAACTAAAGAGTTATTCCTTTTCGAAGGGACTTTGTGTGGAAGACCACCCCCAGTTCTAGTAGGACTTGGCAAAGAAGAAGAGATAGCTAAAGAACTATTCTTCTTAGATGAAATATACGCTGAAACAGACTTGGTTAAAGAACCAGTACTGTTAGCGTGACTTTTAACTTTGGAAGTACAAACTGGAACAGACTTGGCTAAGGAACCAGCGCTGTCAGCGTGACTTTTAGGGGTGAAATTGCACGCTGGAGCAGATTTGGCTAAGGAGCCAGTACTGTCAGCGTAACTTTTGATTTTGGAAATACACACTGGAACAGATTTGGCTAAGGAGCCAGTACTGTCAGCGTGATTTTTGGTTTTAGAGAGACACGCTGGAACAGATTTGGCTAAGGAGCCAGTACTGTCAGCGTGACTTTTAGAGTTGAATTTGCACGCTAGAACAGACTTGGCTAAGGAGCCAGTGCTGTCAGCATGACTTTTGAATGCTGTCATCTTCGAGCGCACAAGAGTATACGAGCTTGCAGTAGAGTTCTTCCCAGTGTTAGGAGTAGACACTGTGGCAGAGACTTCACCATTGACTACCAACTGATTCTTAGGGACATAGACAGAGTGTCCCTTCGACTTGGCAGTGATGATGGAGGCTGAAGTAGACTTGCCACTCTTAGCCCGCTGCATTTCTTCATAGGCGAGTTGATCGAATTGGATCGTCATCACCTTCTTCGTCGAGCCGATTGACGAAGTGTCGCATTGAGTTGTTGCCATCTCAGAAAAGGAGATGGTTTTCTCCAGCAGAGTCGCCAATTTGTTTTCCATAAATAAATTCTCTTTATTTATTGTGTTTCTGGGAAAATTACAACTGTGGGAATCTGATCTAGAAGACGATCACTTTATCCCTTGGACTATACGAAGAAGAAAAGCTCTCAAAATTTTGACAGTAGATAACTATGTATCTGTACAATGAATGAGAAAAAGAACTCTATTTATAGAGTCAAAAATAAAACTGAAAAGATAACTGTCTTCACAGCCTGTGCTTAGTTGAAAATCACGCAGGATTTAACATACGCAAGGTTGTGAGAAGTTACTGGACGTGGCCTGTAACTGTTGGACACATGGCGATCATGCATGAGTCGTGTGCAAGTTACAGGACACGCAGGCGAGAGATCAGTGGCATGGCTGCCACGTACTCCAATTTGATGAAATCTACGCAGACTTTGTTGAAGACGAAATTTACGCAGACTCGGAGGAGAAAGCTTAAAAATCCACGCAAACTTGGGGCAGGAAGCTTCAGGATCCACGCAGACTCGAGGCAAAAAGCTTCAAAATCCACGAAGACTTGAGAAAGAAAACTTCAGAATCCACGCAAACTTGAGATGAAGATCTCACAATACACGCAGACTTGAGATAAGACTGCCAGCTGTCTCGATTTGGTGTGCCTCGACTGACACAAAATCTCTGACAGTGATTGCTTTGTCAGTCGCATTAAATGACAAAAAACTCTTTTGGTACGCCAACTTTGACGAAGGCTGAGTCTTGCTGAAGAAGATTTCGAAAGTCACGCAATAGTCGGCTGTGATCTCTCGAGTTCTGTGAATACGTGGCATACGAAGAGACATTCTTCATCTTTCGTGCTGTCAGTCATAATGACTCTCTGACAAATGATGAGCTGTCTCTTCAGCGTGATTTGTAAATATTATCCTGATCAACTGAGCGTGACTTTTGACTCTGTCCTGATCAACTCAGCGTGACTGTCATTTTTAAGGCCTACACTCGTTGGTCAAATCGAACCATAAGCATTTGCTGCATGGAACCGAGCTTGGACGCGTCAGAATGCGTCACCAACTTCTCATCCGAAGAGAAGGATGTCCCCAGCAGATTCGCCATCATGTTTGCCATTAAATATCAAGCACAACAAAATTATAAATGAATTGAACTTGATTGCAAACTCGCTTGTACAAGAGAAAGCCTAGAAAGAAATCCTAGGAAACAATCTAAGTACAATTGTTTAGTTTTGATTCTGGGGGGTGACGATAGAGGCTCGGGAAAGTGTAGCAACTCTGCCTTACTCCTTGGACTATCTGACACGGTCTTTGCTCTTGAAGAAATTGCCCTTCTAGGTTGCCAGCCTTTTGCATCGGTGTGGTACCCAGCTATTTATAGTAATAGATATTTTGAGCCGCATGGATGGTCGCGTGACCACGTGGCTACAGCAGCACACAAAGACCCGCTCCTTAGCCGCCAACTGGTAACTTGTTGAGATTTTGTTACAATAAATTTGGGTGGTTGAGACTTGGTCAGCCTGCCACGTGTCCTATCGCAGGATAGGATCAATCTGCTTGAGTCATTTTGAGCCGCATAAGTCTTTCAGTGTTCGGTCACGCTCGGCCGCATAAGACTCATGCGGCTTAAGTCGTAGTCTTCCTTAGTCCGCATGTAGCTTGGAGACTTTTGAGCCGCATAGGTTCTATATTCTGGGCCGTATGAAGCTCATACGGCTCAGATTGTAGTTTATCCTTGGCCGCATAAAGCACATAGATTGAGCCGCATAAGGTTCATGCGGCTCGGGTCGCAGTCCTTTTGGCCACAAGGCCATGTCCAGTTTGGTGATATGACGTTTTGTCTGATCTCGTCTTATCTTCTTTTTGTCAGAGTGTCAGAATAGTCAGAGCTATCATTTTTGCCAATTTTGACAGAGTTCTTTCAGCTTTATCAGAAGGGTTGATCAGCTTGGCCGCATAAGTAACTATTCTTTCTACGGCTCAAAAATCAGTCTGGTGAAGATGGACCGCAGGGGGCATGCTGAGTCTGTCATGCGGCTCTTCTTTATGCGGGTCAATTTGTTCCAGAGTACTAATGCGGTCAGTTGAAATTCGCATGAACCCTATATTTTCCATGCTTCTACAACATATAAGCTGCATGAGTTGGATTTGGCTCATTTGAGTTTAAGTCAGGAAACGTCGTAAGGTAAAGTCGGTCGAGTGACACTTAGCCCATAAGTCTCGATTGGGTCAGTTGGTGATTAAAGTAGCAAGGACCACGAGGCGGCGATATGGTTAAGTAACATTGAGTTGCAAGGCACGGCACAATGGACTTGTAGCACGGTCACAAGAAAATTAGGTACTATCGCGTAGTCGCGTCTCTGATTTTGGGCCGTAAGGCAAACACGACTTGATAGGTTAACGTTGTTGATGCAAGCACGGGATGTATAGAATACTGCGACTGGTGGGCTTCCTGCATCACCTTCTCCCGTAAATCCTTGGGAACACACAACTGAGTTCCGTGCCTCAGGGATCCATCGTCTGCAATGGTGAAGTCGTCTAGCAATCCTGCCTCTGCCTGCCTCTGAGACACCGGAGTCCTTCATCAAGAAATAGGGCCTCCTTGATCTTCTCTATCAGTCCTGACTGTATCTGCATGTGCATCAGCTGCCCTCCAACTCCTAGAAGAACAATCTCAATCCCAGACTCTCAAGATCCTCCAAAAGATGCTGGTCTATAGTGAGATACATAGCAATAGGATATCGACAGAGAGCATCTGCTACCATATTCGCGTTCCCAGGGTGGCACTGCAGATTGATGTCGAAATCCTTTATGAGTTCCAGTCATCTGCGTTGCCTTATATCTAAATCCTTCTGAGTGAAAACATACTTCAAGCTTTTGTGGTCTGTGAAGATGTCCACTCTCTCTCTCCATACAAATAGTGTTTCTACAGTTTCAAGGCAAAAATGACTGCTGTAAGCTCCAAGTCATGTGTAGGATAATTCTTCTTACGAGGCCTCAACTGTCTAGAAGCATAAGCAATGACCTTCTTGTTCTGCTCAAGCACACATCCCAAGCCCTTCCCTGAAGCATTACTGTAAATGACGAATCCTCCCGATCCAGATGGCAAGGCTAGAACTGGCGCTGTAGTGAGTCTTCTCTTCAATTCTTCAAATGCTGACTGGCAGGCGTCGCTCCAGATGAACTCCTCGTCCTTTCGTGTAAGCTTGATCATCGGCTCTGCTATCCTGGCAAAATCCTTCACAAACTTTCTGTAGTATCCTGCTAGCCCCAGGAAACTATGAATCTCTGCTACTGACTTGGGAGGTGTCCATGCTTCCACTGCTTCAATCTTCTTGGGATCCACAGAAATCCCCTCTCCGGTCACTACATACCCCAAAAACTCCACTCGATCCAAGAAAAACTCACATTTCAAGAGTTTCCCATACAGCTTCTCCTTTCTCATGTCACGCCCCACAACCAGAATACTGGAGAGCGGGGGACAGACACAGCCAGCTGCGTATATAGAAGTGTAATCCACCTCGACATACGGTCACGGCTGTCTAGATGCATGAGGGTTTATCTACAAGCCATCGATCTCTTATGGTCAAGAACAAGCCTAGTGTCTCAATCTCAAGCAAGTAATACATGTTATAAGATATCAGATTATCAGGCATGAAAGGTAAGGCGTCCCGAACATTACATATACAGATGTTCATGAAGCTAGTCGTACAAAATATGAGGACTACCAAGAGTTTTAGTCATACATGATCAACCCTAGGAATTGTCAATCATGTTACAGCCCATAGGCAGACAAAAGTATAGGTTTCAACACGAGCTAACACTTGCTCGGCGGCTAAACGCCACAAAAGAATAATTTTATAATTTAAGCGGAAGAGCAAAATAAACTCACTCGTTGTCATGGTTTCTTCTAATGTTCACCATCTGGCTGGAAGGTGGGAAGATCCTCGGGAGCTACTCCGAAATCTGGCCATACAAAACCAGCTGGGTCAGACCCCAGAAAGAGCAAGTGCCACAAGGGAGGCTTCACTTAAGAACTAAAACCAGCATATTAGCACATGATACATAAAGGATAACGAAAGACATGAGTTAAAGAAAACAAGGTGATAAACGATAGGACAACTAAGGGACTATTCTGGTAGCCAAGTTACAGCCATAAACTAAACAAGGACCCGGTTGTAACCCTTCACCTGAACAGAGCTTAGTCTCCAACCAATTATTGACAAGAGTAAAACATAAGCAAGCATGTCCTGAGATAGCATATACTGGAGCTAGGCAAGACTAGACAGGATTGGACTCCATCCAACACTCACGACCAAGCAAAGAGTACGGTTTGATACTTTAACTAACTAGGGTTATCACAAACCTAGTTACTAGCAAGATGCAATGAGATGTTCCAGCAGTCACAAGCCCTGCAGCTATCCAGGTTATCCAGGCGAGATTTATTTAAGAGTTATCAAGAATTATTAGGTAACTTGGAGTGCAACACCTAACAATGTGCTTAGAACTTGTTTTCTGGAGTGCCCCACATGACAGTAGGCTGGAAATGTGCCCTACTCGACGGCAGGCTACAAGTCCCTCAGGTGTGGCCGGGATAACGGGATCGCCTGTAACTAGAAACATCTTCCTATATGAACTACTTGATCAATCTAGTCATTATCCTAGTCCGATTCAGTATGAACTCCTGACCGTGGGAAATCAAGGATTCATGTCCTAGACATGATGCAAGACGGGACATATAACTTGTATAGAGACAATCAAGAGAAATCACCCACGGGGTCAAGATGAGAGTTACATATTACTTGTCAAGATTACTTGTCAGGAGTGCGCCATCCCGGGCCACTATTAAGCTGGTACATGTCATGTTTACTTGTTACTTGTCAAGAGTGCACCACGACGGGTCAATGTTAGAGTTATCATGCCTAGTGCTTGTCAAGGGTGCACTACAACGGACCACTATCGAGGATGATCACATCATGTTCATGTTATCAAGTCATACCATGCTCAAGGCCATCATGCTCCATATTAACAAGTTATCAAGTGGGGTCGTCACAAGTTAGGCCAAGTACAGGACACATGTGAGATCACAAGCATATATACAAGAACTAGGAGAAACGTGCATGGGAGTTGTCATAACACAACAATTCTCAATATTCAAGAAAGTACGCAAAAATATTCAGGCATAAAATTAGAACACAAGAGCTCCCTCAAGACCATAGGAGAAGAACTCTTGTAAAAGAGTTTACGTGAAAAATATCTCACAACACTCCGCGTGATACGCAGGGTTAGCCCGGCGTAAAATCGGAACATAACATCGTTGGCGTAAAACTGAACATAACTTCCTTATGAATCATTATCATTGGTAACAAGAAGCCTATGTTATGTACATAGTTGGAGAGTCATTTATCACAAGGTCTAGTTCATATAAAGTCATAGCTCAACGCATGAAAACACAAGATCCAATGGTATTCCCCAAAATCCAAGGTTCAACACATCTCAGAAAAATAGGCATAACTTCCACATACGAACTCTAAATGAGGTGCTCCAAAAATATTCGGAAAGGCAAGACAATGATCTAAAACTTTCATGTTTTAAGTTTTTTGAAATTCTGGCTAGAAAATAGCTAAATTTGGCAAAAACAGTCATTCTATGTACTTTTACGCCAAAAATTCAATTCTGCGTAAAATACGCAAAAGAGAAGGGTTCCAGCGTAAAAATTACATTCAGGATACAATCCTGCGTAAAATACGCATGAACAGGATTTCCTGCATAAAATTTACATTCAGGATACAATCCTGCGTAAAATACGCATGAACAGGATTCCCTGCGTAAAATTTACATTCAGGATACAATCCTGCGTAAAATAGCATAAACATGATTCTCTGCGTAAAATTTACATTCATAATACAATCCTGCATAAAATACGCATGAACAGGGTTCCCTGTGTAAAATTTACACATACGCCAGCACTACATTCTTCAGCCGACATGAAAAATTCAGAAAACTTGTTTTGGCCATAAAAACTTCATTTTAACTCGAAATGAGGTGAATCAAAAACCAAATTCATAAGAAATTTCGTGCTCTTGCTTATGGAACTATTAGTTTTCGAAAATAACAAGTTCTAGTAGATCAAAACCAAGAAAACTCCATGAACTCATGAAACCCCAAAGTTATAATGTAGATCTAGAAGAATCTATCCATAAAAATCAAAAACTCCAAGTTCTAAAGAGGCTTATAATCAAGTAAAGAAGAGAATGGAACAATAAAACTTGAGATCCATCATGAAGCAAGTTGCACTTGCCTAGGGCTCTTGGGTGTAGGTGGAGAGGAGTAAATGAAGAAGAAATAATGAAGAGAGAGAAAGGGTTGGTGAGTTATAAAGGATGGTTTATCATGATGAACCAAGGAGGGTCTAACCCCAAAATAAACCAAACCAAGCCAATACATGCCATGATGAATCTAAACAAGATTAAACCAAGATTAGCTAGCAAATGATAAGTCATGTTACGGGTCAGAATCCCGTACACGTATACTGGAAATACATATAACGGAAAACGAAGGTGACACCGCAAAATCTCCAACACGATCCGCAGATGCTCCACATGCTCCTCCTCAGTCTTCAAATATATCAGAATGTCGTCAATGAAGACTACGACAAACTTGTCCAGATACTTGTGAAAAACTTTATTCATCAAGTTCATAAACACTGATGGGGCATTGGTGAGTCCGAACGGCATCACCAGGAACTCATACTGGCTGTAACGGGTATTGAAAGATGTCTTCAGAATATCCTGCTCCCGAACCTTCATCTGATGATACCCCAATCGAAGGTCAATCTTAGAAAAGACATTCGCCCCACTCAGCTGATCAAACAGCTCATCAATTCACGGCAATGGGTATCTATTCTTGATGGTGATATTATTGAGTGCACGGTAATTGATGCACATCCTCACTGTCCCATCCTTCTTGGGTACGAAGTGTACCGATTGTCATAACCCGCACCCGCTGTAAGGGAACGTGTGCGTAACAACGCCCAACCCTCACCGTAAAAACGGCGTAGAACGCTGTAGGTTTACTACTCTAACAACAGTTTATATAATATCAAAACCTGTCAAGAATATGGTCAACTCCGAACAGAGGACAAGCAATGATAATATATGAGTACTCAATCACAACTCTAAGATGATAAAGTAAATACTGAATGATAAAGACAACACGACAATAAAATATAACATGTCAAGTCCAAACACAAAGAATATACAAGTCCAAGTCCAAAGTCTCTAATACAAGCCAAAATGATAACAGTCCCAAGAGTAACTGGAGACAAGGTCCAGTACAAAAAACCTACTCTATCTACAGGATAGGCGGTATCTCGCCCTGCGGTACTGCATCCTGCTGATCTAGGGTATCTGTCTCTAAACCTACTACGTCCGATAGGTCGTAGTAAGTACAATAATAATCCTCCTCTGCATCTGTAAACATTGTCAACATATCCGGTCAGGATGGAACGAGTACATATATCTCATAACAGATCTTAAGATAGAATAAAAGCCATAAGACTGTAAATAGAGCATATACAATAAAATCATGGAGTGTACATATATGTATCATGGCATGGTAAGCTGTAGAGCTAGAGCTAGAACAGGAAAGTAGAACTGATCATGGTATATACACAAATTAGGGTAAGCCATCTATCCAATGTGTGTGAGTAGTAGTTTCAGCTTGTGACCGGCTTGGGCACCTGTAAAGAACTGGCCTGGGTAGTCATAAATGCGGTATATGACTAACACTGTTCGGAAATGCGGGATGGATTTGATCACAGGCATACGCTACTACTCCCCCACCCCCAACTGGTAGAATGGATCCAAACAGGACACGTTATTGCACGGGATTCTATGAGAAGGGAGCAAGTCTTCTCTAGAATCAGGGACCATATATTGCGCAAGAGCTACAAGGGAGCTTGCACAATACATCCCAAGCTAACAAGGAGTAACATCTCTCGTCGAGATCCAGGAATACCAATCCGTGAGAACCATGTGTCAGGAATAAGCATATCTACACTAAGTACATGAATCATAACAGTTATCATAAATTAGGAAAAGTTATCAGAGAATGTACTCGCCTATGATATGATATAATATGTCAACTAGATCCAATACAGCACCTCGAGGACCTATAGATAATAAAACGTATCAATACTATGTTTAGGAAGTAAAGTCAAATTAATTTAAATCCTATTAAGTCATTCTAGGTCAAGACAAGTCTAGTTAGGTCAACCTTGGTCATAGGAGAACATTGAAAGTCAACCCATATCAAACTAGGTCAAAAGTTGATTTACAGTTGACTTTTGGTCAACGGGTCAACTCTGGTCAACTCTAGGTCAACCTTAGGTCAATGGTGACTAACAGTTGACTTTTGGTCAACTGTTCAAGTCTAATGGAATTTGGGACTAAATTGGGTAAAGTGTTGACTCATGGTTGACTTTTGGTCTAAAAAGTCAACCATGGTCAACCAAGGTCAAGACTAGGTCTAGGCGACTATTTCTAACCATTACCAACCCTTACAACCCATATTCGAGTCCATCTTGAACTCCGAAACTCATATCTTGGCCGTAGGCCAATATCTTAAATTTACCCTTTACAAAGGTAAATTCCTAACCTAGCCCAATACCAAGTTAGCCTACCTACACTTGGTATCTCGACCCGTGCTTCCTAGGGTAGTAGGATACTAGCCTACACTATCATTATCTACCAAGCTTCCTAGGTAGAGTGGACATCCAGTCCATCTTACGACGTATGTTGCCGATTCACCAATTATCTTGAGTATCGCGAGATACTCAATGATATCGTGCGATACCATCGTCCTACTCCCACACGAAACCCCGATTTTAACTCGGAAACCTACCCACAAAATCTAATTCACATAATCTAAGTCTCATCCAATTTTGGACGCGTTCCGACACTCGGAACTCAATTTCACCCTTTCACCAAATTCCGACTCACTCACAACCCTCTCTAATTTGATTTCCTATATTTCCTACACTACTACTCTTCTTTCCCTTCTCCTGCTTCTTATCCTTATTCTTTTTCTTCTCCTTCTCCTTATCCTTATTTTTCTTCTCATTCTTTTCCTTCTTCTTATTCTTTTTCTTCTCCTTCTCCTTATCCTTATTCTTCTTCTTCTCCTCATTCCTTATTCTTCTTCTTCTTCTCCTCCTTAACCTTTCCTTCTTTTTATCCTTCTCCTTCCCTTAACCTTCCTGTTACTTCTGCTATTGCTAGCTGCTGCTGCTCTACTGCTAACTGCTGCTGCCACTGCTTGAGCTACTGCTGCAGCTACTGCTAACTGATGCTGCTGCTGTTGGCTTGGGGGGGGGGGGGGCAGCAGCTCCATTCCCTCCCCCCCCACAGGCAGCTGCTGCTGCTGCTTCTTTCTTCCCTTCATTTCCCCTCTCTCACCCTCTCAATCTCCCTCTTTAAACTCTCATCTCTTCCTCTCTAATCTCGCATTCTCTCTAAAATCTCCTCTCCAATCCCACACACATCCTTATATATATATATATATATATATATATATATATATATATATATATATATATATATATATATATATATATATATATACTCTCAAACACACAAACACATCTACATATTTTTTTTTTTTTTTTTTGTAGATGTGTTTGTGTGTTTGAGAGTATATATATATATATATATATATATATATATATATATATATATATATATATATATATATATACTCTCAAACACACAAACACATCTACATATATATATATATATATTTTTTTTTTGTAGATGTGTTTGTGTGTTTGAGAGTATATATATATATATATATATATATATATATATATAATATATATATATATATATATATATATATATATATATATATATATATATATATATATATATATATATATATATATATATATATATATATAGATGTGTTTGTGTGTTTGAGAGTATATATATATATATATATATATATATATATATATATATATATATATATATATATATATATATATGGGAGCGGATCAAAGGCCCCGCCCGCGGAGCCCCGCCGAAGCCCCGCCCCCCCTGCACCATCGGATCGCGCGGGGCCCGCGTGGGGCCCGCGCCCGCCCGCGCGATCCAACGGCTAAGGATCGCGGGGGCTTCGGCGGGGCTCCGCGGACGGGGCTCCCGATCCGCTCCCTATATATATATATATATATATATATAGACACTCACACACACACTCCTACCTATATATATAAAAATACATACACACACACACATATCTATATATATAAATACACACACACACACACACACATATCTATATATATAAATACATACACACACTCAAACACACTCACACACACATATCTATATATATAAATACATACACACACTCAAACACACTCACACACACACACTCTCTCATGACACCACCACCACCACTCTCCTCTACACACACACACAATACATATACACACACACACACACACACACACACACACACACACACACACACACACACACATATATATATATATATATATATATATATATATATATATATATATATATATATATATATATATATATATATATATATATATATATATATATATTCCTCTCTAAAAGGAAAACCCCTAATAAAACCTTAAACTAGGTTTTAGGGAAACCTATAAAAGCTATGGTCATTATGTAGAGAATGGTCTCCTCTACATTTATTGTGAAGGAATAAATGATAAAGAGGGAATTTATGAGGGATTAAGAGCTTACCTATATGTGGATCTCCTTGAAGAAGAAGCTCCAAAAAGAAAGAATGAAATGAAGAGAGAGAGAGAGAGGTTGCTTAGGAGTGAAGGAAAGAGGAGGGGGAGTGGCCTACAAGTGGCCGGCCATGGGGGGGCCTAATGGGTTTGGGTGGAGACCCATTAGGCCTCCAAACCCATTAGACTTGTTTTGGTTTGGTTTGGGTTTGGTTCGGTTTGGTTTGGTTTGGTTTAACTCCAAATTGACTAATTCAGCCTCTTAATAACCAGTTAAGCCATGGGAGTGTGGTTTATTGGTTTCTAGCCTAGTTAGGATGGCATGTGGGCCAAGTCCAGCTAGTATGTGGGTTCTACTAGTGTCCAGACTACCCGGGTCTCCAACTTAAGTCCAAATTGGATAAAATTCAAACTAAATCAAACAAATCCCTAAAAATCCTATAAAATCAAATAAAATTCCCAAAAATTATAAAACTTGGAAAATGACAAAAATATCCCTAATTCAAAAACTGAGGGTGACAAATCTACCCTCCTTAAAAGAATTTCGTCCTTGAAATTTAAACAACTCAATACATGCAAACAGAAACAGTAAACTTGAAAAGCATATACCTCATGGCTCAAAGAGATATGGGAATCGCTCCCGCATGTCGTCCTCTCTCTCCCAGGTAGACTCACTTGGGGAGTGGTGCGTCAATGCAACGCGAACCAAGGGAATGACCTAGTTCCGGAGCACCTTCTCTCTTCGGTCCAAGATCTCAACCGGCTTCTCTGGATAGCTGAGTGTCGGTCCCACTTCGATCTCGGAGTGGTCCAAGACGTGACTGGGATCTGTCACGTACCGTCTCAGCTGCGACACATGGAACACGTTGTACACTCCCTCTAGTACGGGCGGTAACTCCAATCGATAAGCCACGGCACCGACCCTGTCCAAGATACGGAAAGGTCCGATGTATCGTGGACTAAGCTTCCCGCAGCCACCAAAACGAATCGTGCCACGCGTCGAAGAATTCTGCAGGAACACAAGATCACCAACCTAGAACAAAAATACAAGACTTAAAGCTTGATCTAAAACAATCACAATCAGACTCAAATACTAGAAAAATCTAAACTATACCTCAAACTCCAACGGCCTCCGGTGGCTATCGGCCCAATGCCTCTGCCTATCCTGTGCCACCCGAACTCAATCTCTGATAACCCTGACCTTCTCTGCAGCATCCACTACCATCTCAGGGCCAAGCAAAACCCTCTCGTCGATATCATCCCAAGACAAGGGAGTACGGCACCTCCGTCCGTATAGAGCCTCGGAAGGTGACATCTCTATACTGGCTTGGTAGCTGTTGTTGTAAGCAAACTCTACCAAGTGAAGGTGGTCCTCCCAAGATCCCCCGAAGTCCAAGACACGGGTATGAAGCATATCCTCGAGGGTCTGAATCGTCCTCTCTGACTGCCCGTCTGTCTGGGGGTGGTATGCGGTACTGAACTTGAGCGATGTACCCAAGCTAAGCTGCAAACTCCTCCAGAAGTGGGAAGTGAATCGGCTGTCCCAATCCGAAACTATACTCGCTGGAACCCCGTACAATCGATTTATCTGTCGCACGTATATCTCGGCCAACCTCTCCGTAGACAAACCCACCTTGAAAGGCAAAAAGTGGGCCGATTTGGTCAATCGATCAACAATGACCCAAATCGCATCCTTCCCTCCTGGAGAGCACGGAAGTCCAGATACAAAGTCCACAGTGATATGCTCCCACTTCCACTCAGGAATGGGTAGTGGCTGGAGCAATCCACCGGGTCTCTGCCTCCCGGTTTTTACCTGCTGGCACACCAAGCATCTAGAAACGAACTGAGCCACCTCGCGTTTCATGCCATACCACCAAACATGCTGTCTCAAGTCTCTATATATCTTGTTGGCTCCAGGATGCATAGAGTACTGAGAATGATGCGCCTCCTGAAGAATCTCCTCCTGAAGTCCTCCGCTCGGTACCCACAATCTGGTACCATGCCTCAACGACCCATCTCCCGCTATAGAGAACTCATCCAGCAGTCATGTCCGGACCTGCTTCCTGATGTCCCTCAGAGCCTCATCCTCAAACTGAATTGCCCTGACTCTGTCCATCAGCTCTGACTGCACCTGGAGACCCCACATCTGCTCCTCGAACCCAGAAACTATCACCTTTATGCCCAAGCTCTCCAGATCTGCCAGAAGGTGACGATCCATCGTCAAACATATGGCCACGGGATACCTGCTCAAAGCATCCGCAACCACGTTAGCCTTCCTCGGATGGTACTGTAAGGATATATCAAAATCCTTCATCAGCTCTAACCATCGCCTCTGCCTCATATTCAGCTCCTTCTGGGTAAATACGTACTTCAAGCTCTTGTGGTCAGTGTAAATCTCCACTCGCTCTCCATACAGATAGTGTTTCCACAGCTTCAAAGCAAAGATGACCGCTGCCAGCTCCAGATCGTGGGTAGGGTAGTTTCTCTCATGATGACGTAACTGCCTAGATGCATAGGCAATCACTTTCCCGTGCTGCTGAAGTATATAACCCAAACCCCGTCCTGAAGCGTCACTGTAGATCGTATAACCACCAGATCCAGATGGCAGCATCAAGATAGGAGTTGTAGTCAACCTCGTCTTCAGCTCCTCAAAGGCGGCCTGGCACTCCTCGGACCAAACAAACTCCTCGTCTTTCCTGGTAAGTCGGGTCATCGGCTGGGCAATCCTGGAAAAGTCCTGTACGAATCTCCAGTAATAACCTACCAGACCCAGAAAACTCCGAACCTCTGCTACTGAGCTCGGCGTAGACCAGGACTCCACTGCAGAAATCTTCTTCGGATCCACTGAAATCCCCTCGCCAGAGACAACATGGCCTAGGAACTCCACGCGATCCAAGAAGAACTCGCACTTCGACAACTTCCCATACAGCTGCTCCCTCCTGAGAGTGTCCAGCATAATCCTCAGGTGCTCCTCGTGCTCCTCTGGCGTCTTCAAATAGATGAGAATATCATCGATAAAGACCACCACGAACTTGTCAAGGTACTGATGGAATACCTTGTTCATCAAGTTCATGAATACCGCCGGGGCGTTGGTCAACCCAAACGGCATGACGGTATACTCATACTGGCCATAACGGGTCCGAAATACAGTCTTCGGAATGTCATACCGCTTCAACTTCAGCTTATGGTACCCGGTACGTAAGTCGATCTTCGAGAACACCCTCGCGCCGCTCAACTAGTCGAACAAGTCATCAATCCTTGGCAAAGGATACTTGTTCTTGATGGTAAGGTTGTTGAGCGCCCTGTAATCAATGCACATACGTACCGTACCATCTTTTTTTGGGACAAAAAGAACTGGCGTGCCCCAAGATGAAGAACTAGATCGGATAAAGCCCTTGTCCTCCCGCTCGTCGACCTGTTTCTTCAGCTCCGCTAACTCACTGTTGTTGATTCTATAGACGTGCTGTAAGATAGGCTCAGCGCCCGGCACTAGGTCTATAGAAAACTCAACAACACGATCTTGCAGCATCCCGGGCAACTCCTCGGGAAAGACATCCAAGAACTCAGTAATAAGTAGATGTGGCAACACCGACCCCGCCAACAATGCTCCGCAGAATCCATCTTCTGGCTCCGCTGTACCTCTGGTGAACTCAAACTCTGGCTCTCCCGGCGGCCTGAACAGAATCCTGTCCCCTCTGCAGTCTATGCTAGCATGGTGCATGCTCAACCAGTCCATACCGAGTACCACATCTTTGCTTGGAAGTGGCATTACGAGCAAACACGCACTCAGCTCCCGACCTCTCAAAGAAACTCTCCGCCCCTTGTAAACATTATTAACCAGGATGATGCCATTCTCAGTCATAATCTTGCAAGTCCTACCAAGATACTCAGCAATGATATTGTGTCTAAGAGTAAAAGAAACAGACACAAAACTGTGCATAACACCAGAATCAAACAAGGCTAAGGCAGGAAAAGAATCGAGCAGAACAGAACCTGCGACAACATCTGCTATAGGCTCCATCTCCTCGGCTGCAAGAGCAAAGGCTCTATCCTGAACACCCTTCTGCTGGCAGTATTAGATAAACTGCTGCTGCTGGGTCAGAAGTGGACCTCGCTGCTGAACTACAGGCACACTAGCTGGTGCCCTCTGAACTGGTGCCCTCTGAGCTGCCCCAGCAACACGGGGGTTCTTAGGACACTCTTGCTTCTGATGCCCAGCGGCACCACAAAAGAGACACAAACCCAGCCTCCTCCTGCAGAACTCAAAGAGGTGACCGGGCTTCTTGCAGTAGTGGCACGGAGGATCATCATGCCCCTGACGCTGCTGAACCCTCTGGACAGGTGCCCTGGCCTGCACCTGCTGCTGATGATGCTGGAACGGCTGATGCTGAAGCTGAGGGCGCTTAGCAGTCCCCGTGCTGCTACTGGCCCCCGAAAACAAATCACGATCCCTCTTCGGCTTCAAGCCACTCTCTCTCCACCTTCCGAGCCTCCATATAGACCTCTGTATATGTCGCATTGAAGGAAGGTATCAGGATCTTGATATCCCATGTCAATTCCTCCCGGAAGCGCTCTGCTCGGATCACTGGGTCGCTCACCATGTACTCGACGTATCGGCTCAGCCGGCCGAACTCGGTCGCATACTCCTCCACAGTCATACTGTCCTGCTGCAGGTTCTGAAACTGCCGCACTAGGCTAATCTTGTCTGTGGAAAAAAAGAACTTCTCTCTGAACAGGGCCCAAAACTCAGCCCAAGTGTGGCCCTCTTCTGCAAGAGATGGCTCGTTCCGGAACCATGTTCGGGCAACATCTAATAACTGCAAGCCAACCGCCTCGACCTTCAGATCGTCTGTCAGACGGGAGGCCCTCATCTGACGCTCGATATCCTCGAGCCAGTCATCAGCATATACAATGCCCTCGGTCCCTCTGAAATCTCTCGGATCCATCTTCTTGAAAGCCTGGATGTCTCCGGGCTTCTGCTGCTGTGTCTCCCGCTGCGGATCCCCACGCTCCACCGTAGCCAGGGCCAACCTATGGGCATCCTCCATGCCCTGGCGCATGGCCTCATTTTGCCTCATCTGTGCCTCGTATTGGGCCCGCTGGGACTCCAGCACCTGCTGAAAGAATGCGAGCATCTGCCCCATATCTTTGGGCAAAGGAGGCAATAGAGGAACATCTTCCACCACCATCGGAGGAGTCCCCTGCTGAGGAGGAGGAGGAGGAACGCCCCCAACGGCTCCCGTCGTAGCCCCCGGCAGTACAGAAAGAGCACCCGCAGTGACCCCAGGGACAGTCATCGAGAGTGCTGGAGGAGTACCCCCGAGACCCCTACTGAAGTACCCACTACAGGGGAAGTGACTGGAGCCAGTCCGCCAGAGGTAGCAGACCTCTCCGTCTCCCCGTGCTCCTCACCGGAAGAATGAGTCATAACCATCCTGGAGACAGATTGAAAAGAAGATATCAATATGGCACAAGAAGGACTATATCAAAGGAGGACAGCTAGAATGCATTAAATCAATATCAAAGACGGTAAGAAAGATAAGCAATGAAAAATCCTACTGTGATTGAGTACTCTTAGCCTACCACCTCCTATATGTAACACAGGCTCGTAGTCAACACTCTAAGACGAGTGCTGCTACGACATCGCACTAATTACGACTTCAGGACCTGCGTGGGCCACCACTAAAAATGTGTCACGAGCCGTACCCGCTGTAAGGGCACGTGTGCGTAACAACGTCCAGCCCTCACCGTAAAAACGGCATAGAACACTGTAGGTTTACTACTCTAACAACAGTTTATATAATATCAAAACCTGTCGAGAATATGGTCAACTCCGAACGGAGGACAAACAATGATCATATATGAGTACTCAGTCACAACTCTAAGATGATAAAGTAAATACTGAATGATAAAGACAACACGATAATAAAATATAACATGTCAAGTCCAAACACAAAGAATATACAAGTCCAAGTCCAAGGTCTCTAATACAAGCCAAAATGATAACAGTCCCAAGAGTAACTGGAGACAAGGTCCAGTACAAAAAAAACCTACTCTATCTACAGGATAGGCGGTATCTCGTCCTGCGGTACTGCACCCTGCTGATCTAGGGTATCTGTCTCTAAACCTACTACGTCCGGTGGGTCGTAGTAAGTGCAATAATAGTCCTCCTCTGCATCTGTAAACATTGTCAACATATCCGGTCAGGATGGAACGAGTACATATATCTCATAACAGATCTCAAGATAGAATAAAAGCCATAAGACTGTAAATAGAGCATATATAATAAAATCATGGAGTGTACATATATGTATCATGGCATGGTAAGCTGTAGAGCTAGAGCTAGAATAAGAATGTAGAACTGATCATGGTATGTAAACAAATCAGGGTAAACCATCTATCTAATGTATGTGAGTAGTAGTTTCAGCTTGTGACCGGCTTGGGCACCTATAAAGAACTGGCCTGGCTAGTCATAAGTGCAGTATATGACTAACACTGTTCGGGAATACGGGATGGATTTGATCACAGGCATACGCTACTACTCCCCCACCCCCAACTGGTAGAATGGATCCAAACAAGACACGTCACTGCACGGGATTCTATAAGAAGGGAGCAAGTCTTCTCTAGAATCGGTGACCATATATTGTGCAAGAGCTACAAGGGAGCTTGTACAATACATCCTAAGCTAACAATGAGTAACATCTCTCGTCAAGATCCAGGAATACCAATCTATGAGAACCATGTGTCAGGAATAAGCATATCTACACTAAGTACATGAATCATAACAGTTATCATAAATTAGGAAAAGTTATCAGAGAATGTACTCGCCTGTGATATGATATAATATGTCAACTGGATCCAATGCAGCGCCTCGAGGACCTATAGATAACAAGACGTATCGATACTATGTTTAGGAAGTAAAGTCAAATCAATTTAAATCCTATTAAGTCATTCTAGGTCAAGACAAGTCTAGTTAGGTCAACCTTGGTCATAGGGGAACATTGGGAGTCAACCCATATCAAACTAGATTAAAAGTTGACTTACAGTTGACTTTTGGTCAACGGATCAACTCTGGTCAACTCTAGGTCAACCCTAGGTCAATGGTGACTAACAGTTAACTTTTGGTCAATTGTTCAAGTCTAATGGAATTTGGGACTAAATTGGGTAAAGTGTTGACCCATGGTTGACTTTTGGTCTAAAAAGTCAACCGTGGTCAACCAAGGTCAAGACTAGGTCTAAGCGACTATTTCTAACCATTACCAACCCTTACAACCCATATCCGAGTCCATCTTGAACTCCGAAACCCATATCTTGGCCGTAGGCCAATATCTTAAATTTACCCTTTACAAAGGTAAATTCCTAACCTAGCCCAATACCAAGTTAGCCTACCTACGCTTGGTATCTCGACCCGTGCTTCCTAGGGTAGTAGGATACTAGCCTACACTATCATTACCTACCAGGCTTCCTAGGTAGAGTGGACATCCAGTCCATCTTACGGCGTATGTTGCCGATTCACCGATTATCTTGAGTATCGTGAGATACTCAATGATATCGTGCGATACCATCGTCCTACTCCCACATGAAACCCCGATTTCAACTCGGGAACCTACCCACAAAATCTAATTCACATAATCTAAGTCTCATCCAATTTTGGACGCGTTCCGACACTCGGAACTCAATTTCACCCTTTCACCAAATTCTGACTCACTCACAACCCTATCTAATTTGATTTCCTACATTTCCTACACTACTACTCTTATTTCCCTTCTCCTTCTTCTTATCCCTATTCGTTTTCTTCTCCTTATCCTTATCCTTATTCTTTTTCTCATTCTTTTCCTTCTCCTTATTCTTTTTCTTCTCTTTCTCCTTATCCTTATTCTTCTTCTTCTCCTTATTCCTTATTATTCTTCTTCTTCTTCTCCTCCTTAACCTTTCCTTAGTCTTATCCTTCTCCTCCCCTTAACCTTCCTGCTACTGCTGCTATTGCTAGCTGCTGCTGCTCTACTGCTAACTGCTGCTGCTGCAGCAACTACTAACTGCAGCAACTGCTAACTGCTGCTGCTGCTGTTGGCTTGTGGGGGGGGAGGGAGCAGCTCCATTCCCCCCCCCCCCCCCCCACAACAGCTGCTACTGCAATTTCTTTCTTCCCTTCATTTCCCCTCTCTTACCCTCTCAATCTCCCTCTTTAAACTCTCATCTCTTCCTCTCTAATCTCTCATTCTCTCTAAAATCTCATCTCCAATCCCACACACATCCTTATCTATATATATATATATATATATATATATATATATATAGACTCTCAAACACACAAACACATCTACATATATATATATATATATATATATATATATATATATATATATATATATATATATATATATATATATATATATATATATATATATATATATATAGACACTCACACACACACTCCTACCTATATATATATATATATATGTAAATACATACACACACACACACATATCTATATATATAAATACACACACACACACACACACACATCTATATATATAAATACATACACACACTCACACACACATATCTATATATATAAATACATACACACACTCAAACACACTCACACACACACACACACTCTCTCATGACACCACCACCACCACTCTCCTCTACACACACACACAATATATAGATATATATATATATATATATATATATATATATATATATATATATATATATATATATATATATATATATATATATATATATATATATATATATATATATATATATATACACACACACACACACACACACATATATATATATATATATATATATATATATATATATATATATATATATATATATATATATATATATATATATATATATATATATACCTCTCTAAAAGGAAAACCCCTAATAAATCCTTAAACTAGGTTTTAGGGAAACCTATAAAAGCTATGGTCATTATGTAGAGAATGGTCTCCTCTACATTTATTGTGAATGAATAAATGATAAAGAGGGAATTTATGAGGGATTAAGAGCTTACCTATATGTGGATCTCCTTGAAGAAGAAGCACCAAAAAGAAAGAATGAAATGAAGAGAGAGAGAGAGAGGTTGCTTAGGAGTGAAGAAAAGAGGGGAATGGCCTACAAGTGGCCGGCCATGGGGGCCCTAATGGGTTTGGGTGGAGACCCATTAGGCCTCCAAACCCATTAGACTTGTTTTGGTTTGGTTTGGGTTTGGTTCGGTTTGGTTTGGTTTGGTTTAACTCCAAATTGACTAATTAAGCCTCTTAATGACTAGTTAAGCCATGGGAGTGTGGTTTATTGGTTTCTAGCCTAGTTAGGATGGCATGTGGGCCAAGCTCAGCTAGTATGTGGGTCCCACTAGTATCCAGACTACCCGGGTCTCCAACTTAAGTCCAAATTGGATAAAATTCAAACTAAATCAAACAAATCCCTAAAAATCCTATAAAATCAAATAAAATTCCCAAAAATTATAAAACTTGGAAAATGACAAAAATACCCCTAATTCAAAAACTGGAGGTGACACCGGTGCTCCCCAGGGTGAAGCACTGGACTGAATGAAACCCTTGCCTTCCAACTCATCAATCTGGGCCTTCAACTCTGCAGCTTCCTTCGGGTTGATCTTGTAGCAATGCTGGGACTTCGACGCTGATCCGGGCACTAGGTCGATGCTGAACTCCACGTCTCGATCAGACGGCAATCCTGGCAGCTCCTCGGGGAAGACGTCGAGAAACTCTGCAATCAGCGGATGCGGCAACTCCTGGGCTTCTGCAACTGCTCTGAAGTAGACTCCCTCTGGCCTATCTGTGGTCCATCTTCTGACCTCGAATGGCGGAACTCCAGGCGGGCTGAAAGTGACCTTCCCCTCATGGCAGTCTATTACGGCAAACTGCTCGCTCATCCAGTCGACGCCAAGGACTACATCGAATCCGGGCAATGGCATCACTAGAAGTTGAGCCCTAAGCTCCCACCCAGCTATAGTGATATGGCTATCCACCATCTCACTAACTGGCACTACCCCTCCTTCTGTCATAATTCGACAGTTCCTCCTAGTGGCTTGGGTGTGAAGCCGTGTCTATGCAGAAACTCATATGATACAAAGCTATGTGTGGCTCCGGAATCAAACAATGCAATGGCAGAAAATGAATAAATGACAACAGAACCTGTGATGACATCTGGAGCTGCCTTCTCCTCAACTGCGGCCATGATGTAAGCACGTCTCCGCTGTGGTCCTCCCCTCTGCTGCTGTTGGTGCTGTACAAACCTCTGCTGCTGGGGTGGTAGAGCTCCTCCTCTCTGGGGTGCAGCAGGCAATGCTCTGGATGGTGCAGGCAGTGGTCCTCCAACTCCTCGGGGTCCTCCTGCTAATCTGGCTGTAGCCTGCTGGCAGTCTCTTATCTGGTGTGCATCTGACCCGCAGAATAGGCAATGTCCAATCCTCTTGCGACAGACCTCCACATGGTGTCCCGGTCGATGACAGTATGTGCAAGTAACCCCCTGCTGCCTCTGATGCTGAGCTGCTAAAACTCTGGCAGGACGGTGTTGAACTGCTGTCTGCTGAGCTGGCCTCGTCTGAGTCTGCATCTGCACTCTCTTCGCCGATACCTAGTAACTGCTGCTGCCGATGTCCCTATCCCTCTTGGGCCTCGGGTCCATCTCCTTCTCAACTGCCTGGGCGATCTTGAGGATGCTCGAGTAAGTAGTCGCATGGCTAATATCTACTGCGTGCAGCAGCTCCCTGGTCAGGCCCTTCTTGAATATCCAGGCCCTCTCCTTCGGCGTGCCGACTAGGTTCTCTGCAAAGCTGCTGAGTCGGGTAAACTATGAATTATACTCTGCCAGTGACATCGTCCCCTGCTGTAAGGCCTCGAACTACATCCGAAGCTCGTCTCTCTCGATGTCTGGGAAAAACTTCTCATTGAACAGAGTTTTGAAATCTGCCCAAAGAACCTGCGGTGCTGCCAACTGGGGCTCCTCGCGGTACCAGGCTCTTGCAAGGTCGAACAGCCGCATGCTCGCCACATCTACCTTCAAGTCATCCAGGATCCGCGCCATCTTCAATGTCCTCTCCGTATTCTCCAGCCACTCGTCTGCATAGACGATACCCTCGTTGCCCCAAAAGTCCATCGGGCAGAGGTTTTGGTAGTCCCTGGCCGTCCCCGCTCTCGGTACTGGTGGTGCTAGAGGTGCTACCGGTGCTGGTGTTGCCGTCTTTCGAGTCCTGAGTGCGTTGACGATGGTCGCTCTGAACTGTGCTGTCTGGTGGTTCTGGATCTTTATAAACTGCTGGAACATGGCCATCACCTGGGCGCCGTCAAACATCATCGTCGAAGGCAGCGGTAGAAAGATAGGAGGCGGTGGGGGAAGCTGATCTTCTGAAATGTCTGGTATGGGCTGATCCGAACTGCCTGCAACTCCGGCTGATCTGCGGTCTTCCTCGTAGTGACCATCCTGCAATAGAAGAAAACTTCGTTGATTGACAAACCCTAAAACCTAATAAACAATGTTTTATAATATCAATGCACCTGATAAACCTGATATACCCTTATTTTTTGATTTTTCTATGTTGTGATCAAGTTTCCCTAGTGTAATCAAATCCCCCAATAGTACGCTAAGACCTAGGTACCATTAGGATAGACCTGCATGGGCCACCACTAAAAATATGTCACGACCCGCTCCCGAATAATCGGATATAAGTCGGACACGCCCAGCCTTTATTGTTAGACATAATGAAGTAAGGTGTACCAATGTCTAGGGAGAACTATGAATCAAGATAAGAATGAAAGTAATCACAGCATCTAATATATCAAATCCCAGAATCTCAGATACAAGTCTAAATGTTATTACATTCCAGCAAATATAATCTATAATGATGTCTCTAATACAAGTCCAGATAAAGCTAAAGTAGAGAAGACTAGGCTACCTCAGCCTCTAGGTCCTAGGCTACATCAACTGGCTCATAGGTGCCTCCAGGCTCCTGCCCATAGTAAGTATCACAGATAGCCTCCAGCTCACCTGCAATATATCCTAGTCAGGAGCGGAGCTAAGTATATCCAAGAAAATAAACATGAACATCATGGTATGAACAAGAACAGGAAATATATATAAAGTACAAGAAATGAGAACAAGACATGAAACTGAACAGGAATACTGAAAGTAAATACAGGGAACATGATATGAATCCTGAACATGAAATACAACCTGAACATGAAATACAACCTAAATCTTCAAAATGTGCAATATTGAAATACATCCAGAGTGTGTAATCGGCTTGGGTAGATTCAATGAACATGAAATGGTACGGCTTCGGTCCCGCGTGTACGATGCGGGGCCTAAGCTATTCACATGAATAGTAACAGGGTTTGATCACACATCTGTAGTATTTCCCCTTCCAGACACAAGTAAGCTCAAGAGAATATGAAACCAGACAATCCTGTGATACATCGTGTCAACAAGGTAAAACATGAATGAATATACAAGACATGAGAAAATGAACAAGTCCGAGGAGTATACTTGCCTTGCTCAGGGTGATCGAGTGTGAGATGTACAGCTGGATATCTTCCTGTTATGATTACACTTGAGTTAATTACAAGGTATATTGATACAAATCCCTACGAATCTAGCTAACTAATTTCTAAAGTACTCTCACTCTTATATTTCACAAGTTACTTGGCCAAGCTTCTAGAATTGGTATACTTGGTAAGGGAATACTATAAACTAGTAGTCATTAGGTTATAATGAAGTCTTATAGTTAACTAGCACTAGTTGAGTAATTTAGCTAGTTCTAAACAAGGAAAATTCACATTACAGGTGACAGTGACAGGGTTTACACTATTCTCCGCTTCAATTTAATGCTTCCATGTTCTAACATATAGAGTACAGTTATGGTGATTAGTCCTAAACATCACTGAGACAACCTACTCTACTGTATAGTCCAAACCAGATTTGCAATATATTTCCTATAGTTGAAACAGACTGCTAACTGTTTTAAAAAGGAATTTCCCTACTAAACTCAGGACTTCAAGTAGTAGTTCCTGAACAGGACTGTCAATTACTTATTTAGGCTGAGGTCATTCAGTCTCAAAACCTTATCCTAGGTTTGAGTGAGAACCAGTCCTTAGTAGGACTGGTACAACCAGTCCAATAACACTGATGTAGGTCAGCTCTTTACAGGATTGGTATGCATCAGTCCTTCTCAGGACACATAACAATTCAGTCCCACTTATCATAGGCTGCTGGATAACAGTCCAAAAATCAGTACATAAACCAGTCCCATATCTCAATTCAATATTCAGTCCAATATACCATCCTATCTCAGTTCAATATCAGTTGAACATACCTAATCCTGAATCAGGACATAATCCCAACTTGGAAGCAACTGTCAGTTAATTTCCTAAGTAATATTCAGTCCTAACGTAGAATACTGCAAGTCAATTGTCTAAACTAACAGTCCCCACAACCCTTTCAGGATTTAGCTCAATAAAACCCACATATTTTTAAGAGTATCTCTGCAATCCAAGGTGATTCACCCCCTCCCCCCTCCTTACACTCTACTATAGTCTCCAGAATACTCAAGAACTGACTTAGTCAATACCATTCTAATTGCGAGTTTACAGTGACTGGACTAACCATGATGGTACTAATCAATCACTCAAAGTATATAGGAAAATCAGTCTCAAGCAAAACATGGGAACAATTTAGTCCTAACAAAACCTGAGAACAATTTCAGTCTATAACATGAATGATACTTTCTGTTCAGTTAAAAATGCTGATGTGAATCAGCAAACACTACTAAAATAAGGCAAATTAGCGACGTCCTTATACGTCGCTAATAATAAAAAATACGTCGCTAATCGTAATCGGCGACGGATTTAGCGACGTAATGTGAAGGTCATTTTTTAGCTAGTCGCAGATGGGTAATACGTCGCCTTACGTCGCTGTTTGCGATGTCCCGTCCGTGTCGCTAGGTCGTCGCAAAGTTAGCGACGTCGAGCGACGAGATAATTACGTCGCAAACTTAGCGACGTAGTGCGACATTGTAGCAACGTTTTGTTCTATCGACATGATGACGTGGCAATGCCTGCCACGTCAGCAAGGCAGCGACGTACAATGACGTACCGCCGCTAATTTGCGACGTTTAGCGACGTCAAGTTCCCGTCGATATCCGTCGCTATACGTCGCTAACCGTCGCAGAATATTGGAAAAAAACTAAAAAAATATAATGTGTATTTTTGTTATGCTGTGTGTCTGTGTTTACACTGTAAACACAGACACACATCATTACAAAAATACACATTATATTTTTTTAAAATTTGGGCAGCACCTCCTTTGTATATCAGATCATCGCTTATAACCCAGCGTAGGTATATTTGTCATCCCCGTCGCAGATATTATCACAATTAACAGTCTCCCATCATAACAGTCTATAACTAGTAGATAAATAACAGTCTCCCATCATAACAGTCTACAACTAAATATCATACATGTACTCAATAAAAATACCAACAAATTAAATATCACCAACATACATGTCCAACAAACATACATGTCCAACAGAGTCAAATAATAATAAAAATCAGTGTACAGAACGGTCAATGGGCCCATTGGACCAATACATACAAAGATGATAAAAAAAATCTACTGGATCACTGAGGACCCCTGCCGCGCATCTGGGATAGCATGTACTAATACTGCTCCTGTGTGAGCTGCACCGTAGGGGCAGTAGGAGGCAGTGCAATGTCTGGAGTCGGCGTCGTCGATGGACCGGGAGAACGTATCTGCTCCAGCTCTCGCAGTCGCTCACCATACGCAGTAAGAGTACTCACCACCCTCTGAGTACTCTCCTAAAGCAAAGCCGATACCTCAGTGAGTGAGGCAGACATGGTCCCCTGCGAATGGTCCAGCTCAACCTGTCTACGCTCTGTGCTGCGTAGACTCGGTGAGCATATACAAGCTGGCAGTTGTAGCCTGCTGCAGACTCATCAGCTCCTGTATACTGCGCTCGACCGTATCAAATCGTCCGGTGATCATCGGAGGGTCGGATCGTCGCTCTGCAGTAAGGTGATCAGAAATCTGGTGCTACAACTCGCGACGCAGCTCGTTGATCTAACGACGAATATTCTGACCTCGTGACGATGCCGGCGAAGCCGGAGACTGCGCACTGACAGAGGGGGCCCGGGATGACTCCGAAGCCAAATACGCGCCGTAGGATCCCGTACCGTAGTACGTACCCTTCTGAAGACCGCCAACAGCGGTCATCCAGAGGTCTTTCGGCGATGGAGTTGTAGACGGCTGGGAAGAAGTACCAGCCCCTCCCTCTGCTGGCGCACAAGCAGCAGCAGCCGCTTCCTCCTGTAGCCGAACAAACTCGGCCTATAACATGTTTGCTAACGTGTAAGTGCTTGCTAAAGTCTATATTGATATCTATTTTCCTGTTTTCTAAATTATAGTAAATTAATATAAATAATAGAACGTACATATGCCTGCGTCACCCTCTCGTCAATGAACTCCCCAGTCCTCCGATGGGTGACCAGGAAGACGATCATCATGTTCGGGTCCTCACCCTTTTTCACCTGTTAAAATATATTATCTATTGTTAGTATTAAACATTCTATTGAACTATATATAAATTAATATCCGTCATAGAAAATGTACCAGACGATGAAAATGCTCCGTCATCGGAATGGAGCCACCACACCACTTACCGGCGCTCGACCGCGCCACCTTGGCCTTGTCAGACCGCTCCTGGTACCTAGGCTCGCTGAATCTAGCCTTCATCGTAGTCCACTGCTCTGGCGTGATCCAACCATGGATCGGCTATCCGAAGCGATCATGAGACTTCTGGTCGTGGATCGCATCACGGATGAGCTTGGCTGCAACGGCAGAAAATTGGCCCTCGATCTTCGCCGCCCGATGTGGTAGATAGAAATAGGTCCTCTACAAGAAGTAAAATAGAAAAGTTATATAATATACACAAATGATTATTAAAATTTAAAAATAAACAAATTTTTTACCTTGAAGTGGACGAACCAAAAGGCCTTCATATCTGCGGGAGCATCTGACTAGTTAATCCAAGGCCCACCATAGTTCTGCCTCAGACATACCCCCAGCTGTCTCTGTACTGCAGAAGGCCGATATAAATACAATAATAATTTTCATGAATATATATGTATATATAATTATTTAAGAAATATATATTAATTAATTAACTTACTTTGTAGGTCCGTCCGTCCAAATCTTCATACGCGTCTCGCCCGGGGGAGCGCATGGAGGGTCGCTCTCACCTCCTACCTGGACAGGATCAGTCTGATCACAATCCTCCATATGCTCGGCGTTGGCTCTCCCATGGAGCCGTCGACAGGAGGAATGCTGGACGGGGGATCAGGGATGCTGAACGCGGGATCAGGAAGGCTAGACGACGAGGGAGGAGTCGCCAACCTGCTGGAACTGCCATATCCCGGTAATGGACCGGGAACAGAACGGTACAATGGCATACTCGGAGATGAGGATGAGGGTACAAAATCTTCATCCCCAGCCCGAGGCTGACGGGACTGCCTAATATAAAATCCTCCACGTCGTCCAGATGATTTAGTCATACCTGATAATAACATATGACAATAAAATAAAAATACATATTTATATGATAGACATTACAGATTTTTGAAAATATCATAGTCACGGATAAAAGTGTCACTGAAGTGTCACAGATTTATATGATAGAAGTGTCACTAAAGTGTCAAATATGATGATAAAACAAACGTACAGATTTAATCCTCTTCTGAAAATTCATCTAGTTCGTTTAGCTCATCTTCGTCTTCTTCTTCTTCTTCTTCTTCTTCCTCCTCCTCTACATCTTCACTTTCATCTGCATCTTCCTCTTCAGATAATTCTACTTCTTCTACACAATTAGATGTGTAATGAGGAACTTCCGTCGTGTCCACTTCTATAATATTTGTTACAAGAGGTAGTTCATCCTCTTGATAAGCTATATCGTCAACCTCAAAGGTATTTCTAGCTATGGTCTTGCATACTGCCCACCAGTCCGACCTTGTTGTTCCCCGTTTAGGATAACTTGTGAAGTACACGAGCTGAGCCTGACTTGATAGGACAAATGGTTCATAGGCTTGATATCGACGCCGATAGTTTATATCAACAAGACCGTGCTTGTCTACTTTCCAACCTTGACCTTCAATTGGATCGAACCAATCATACCTGAATAACACAATCTTAGTAGGCTCTGTTCCATAACTATATGTCAGCTCCACGATCTCCAGTAGCACGCCATAGAAATCGTTGCCCGTATCAACATCTTTGTAGTTCGAAGATCTGATACACAAATAGCTATTTTTGTGGAGTCGAGATCCACAAAGTTGTCTCTGATCGGGCAAGTTGTTGACTTGAACCTAAATCCATTGACACAGTAGCTTGGCCATATTTTTGCAGCATAAATTGGTCCCTTGGCTAGCGTTCTAATAGACTCATTCTCAAATCTTGCGTATGGACAATCGACCTAAATACCACGAAAGAAGCAATTAAGCTCATTCTCAATCAAGTGCATATACAGAAAGCTAATTACAGAGTTCTCAAGTCTTACATATGTACTCAACCATGATGGGAAATAATGCCTTATTTCTTGTTCTAGTTCTTCTTCTGTTATGTGTGGCCTACCTGACCTCACATCATCATTAAATATGCTGAAAACAACATCGTTCAATTAATGTAATAGTATAATAATCAACACTATTAAAATAATGTAGACGTATTAATTACTTACTCCTCCAGTTTCTCTACTTTCTTCTCGTCGCAATTGAGTAATACATACACCTGAGCAGCCCTTAGCTCATCATCGTTCAGATATCTCTTCTTCTTTTTACCCGATGGCTTTCCTGGAGCATTGAATACCTTCAGTATTGTATCATTACTTTCATGATCTCCGTCGTCGTTTCTGGAAGCTCTCGTTCTATTAGTTGCAACATGAGGCTTGAAATACATCGAACAAAAGTTTGTAATCTCCTCGAGAACATAGGCTTCACAAATAGAACCCTCGACCTGTGCCTTATTTTTCACCTTTCTTTTTAGGTGATTCAAATGTCGCTCGAACGGGTACATCCATCGATATTCGACGGGTCCACCAACACGTGCCTCATAGGATAGATGAATCGGCAAATGCTCCATAGAGTCAAAGAATCCAGGAGAAAATACCCTCTCTAGCTTGTACAGTGTTACCGCAATGTCCTTTTCTTGCTTTTCTAGATGATCAACGAGCAATTTCTTAGAACAAAGATCCCTGAAGAATATGCTAAGCTCCGTCAATGGATCCCAAACTGCCTGCGGTAAGAATTCCTGAAATGCAATTTCTTTGACACATATCCGTCTGGAAATTTTAGGCCCTGGATCCACCGACAAAGTCTCACTTTATCCTCCTTGTCCAGCGAGAAAATTGACTTCGACAGGAACTGTTTTCCATTCTGCTCTATCAAATGCAACGCAGGGCGTTTGCATATTTCTTCTAAGTCCAACCTGGCCTTGGGATTGTCTTTCGTTTTTCCCTTTACGTCCATCACAGTATTAATTATGTTATCAAACACATTCTTCATAATATGCATGACATCAAGATTATGTCTGATCAGATTGGTACTCCAGTATGGCAGATCCCAGAATATGCTCCTCTTTGTCCAGTTTTGATCTTTACCAAATGCATCGCACTTGTACCCAGTTGTAGGATCTTCGATAGCACTTGGAAAATCTCTAACCTCCTTCCATATCGTGGCTCCGCACCACCTTGGCGGTGGATCACCCTTCTCTACAACGCCGGCATGGAATGCATTCCTGTTCCTTCTGAACGGATGATCTTTTGGCAGAAATTGTCGATGACAATCAAAGAAGCATGGTTTTCCTCCGTGTTTCAAGCGGAAAGCCTTACTACGGTCCATGCAATATGGACATGAGAGACGGCCATGAGTGCTCCATTCAGATAACATTCCATAGGCCGGAAAGTCGTTGATGGTCCATATAAGGGTTGTCTTCATCTGAAATTCTGCTTCCTGGAAACATCGTACGTGTTAGCGCCTACTTCCCATAACTGATTCAACTCATCTATCAAAGGCTGTAAATACACATCAATGTTCCTCTTGGGATTGTTCGGACCAGGAATTATAACGGTTAGAAACATGTACTGAGTCTTCATGCACATCCAAGGCGGTAGGTTATACGGAGTGACAATCACAGGCCAGCACGAATACTGGGATCCAGAAAGACCAAAAGAAGTAAAACCGTCAGAAGATAGCCCCAATCTAACATTACGCGGATCTGAAGCAAAATCAGGATACACTCGATCAAAGTGCTTCTACGCTTCTCCATCAGATGGGTGATCCAACACTCCTTCAATCTGTTCTTGTATGTGCCAACTCATATTTTCGGTCGTCTCTTTCACCATAAATAATCTTTGCAACCGCGGCGTTAAAGGCAAGTAGTGCAATGAATTGGTCGGTCTTCTTGCACCGGTAGACCTTCCTGTACTAGTTGTCTTATAGCGATCAACACAACAAAATCTGCACACATCTGCGTCCTTGTCGTCTTTGTAGTACAGCATGCACCCATTGCGACAAGAATCGATTTTTTCGTATCCTGTCCAGAGCGATCTCACCATCCTCTTAGACCGGTAGAAGTCTTTAGGCAACTTAGCACCCTCCGGAAAGATCTCTTTAATCAACTCCAACACTCGGTTGTAGCATTCTTGCGACATATTAAAATCTGACTTAATGCTCAATAGTCTTGTAACCACCTCCAACGATGAATGATCCTCACAACCAGGATACAATAGAGTCCTTGTATTCTCCAGCAACTCCATGAACTGTGCAGCATCGGCGTTCGGTGCCTCCTCAGGTGCATCATGATCGTCCGGATCGAAACTAGGCCCCGCCGCGTCAAAAATCATGTTCACCTACCCATCGTCGTAAGCAGCGTTGTTGTGGACATCCACATAAGACTCATACTCCGATGCTAAAGACACAAGTTCTTCGTGCGCGCTCCACTGATAGTAATTCGGCGTGAAATCCTTCGAGTATAAATGATACGTGACTTCCGCTTCTGGATGATATTTCAAGTTGCGACATCTCACACACGGACACTTAATTTTGGTATCGTCCATGTACTGAGGGAACGCCTTGGCAAACTGCAGGAACTGCTGTACACCCTCTATGAATTCATTTCGTACACCGTACATGTCATCAGGATGACGGTTGTACATCCACGAACGATTTCGTAAGTAGTAATTTATATCCATATCCAATTGAGGATAATTCTGTAAGATAGATCGATACATGCACATTGCAGTCAGTGAATGAATGTTAAGACAGTTTAGATATGGGTGCGCAACATAAATTGTTCATTCATTCCACATATTACAAACAAAGAATTTGAAGGAAGAAACAAAAAAACTGTGTTGGGACTAAAATAACTGTCTTGTGTGAAAGTGTCGTATCTGATAGACCGATACTAATCCGATACGGTCGATACTAATCTGATACCGATTCTGATACTCATCCTAACTGTCCAATATCGACCCTTTGGGTCTACAAGAGTTACTTCACCCATTTTGTCAAGAAAGGTAAAACTTTTTAAATTAATATCCTATAACTTGGCCTTTGGCCTGTGCTTGAGTAGTATCATACTCAAACTATCTATCCTAACTAATAAATTAATATCCTACTTTAACATCTACTAACTCTCATATTCCTTCTAACATAAACTAATATCCTAATCTAAACTAACCCTTTAACTGAAACTAATATCTAAACAATGCTAATCATGAACTAACCACCTAACCTGGAAGTCCACACTACTCAAGCACAGGCCAAAGGCCAAGTTATAAGACAAAATGCAAGCAACTGCCTGTAGCTACAAGGCAAAACCAAATATTGACGGTATACATACCGTCAACATTTAAAAAGTTTACTTGTCTTGATAAAGTGAGTGAAGTAACTCTTATAGACCGAAAGGATACTCTATACATTCTATGTAATACGATATACCAATCATACCTACACTTCTAGGATACTCTATACACTATAGTAATGAATTGCCCTTACTAATGATGCTCTTAGGTAACATAATATTTAACAGATGAGATTTTCATGTTGCACTTACGCATTTATAGCTATAAACTGCTTGAGCAACAACATATAGGTATGGAAATCGGTATCGGACTATTCCTATGAGTATTGGTATCGACGATATCAGTAGTAGACTTACTAGCTTGAGTTTTGGTCAAAACCAATTATTTTCAATTTTTCTTAGAGGATACGCTTCAAAGGACAACGTAAGTGATCAGTTTAATTAGCTCACCGGATAAAGGGGACGACCAAAAAAGTCAATATTGCTGACCACCTCCGCTAATTGCTACTTTTGATTGCCAACCACATTATTAAAAATAATAATAATAATAATAATAATAATAATAATAATAATAATAATAAAGTCAATACACTAGACTATACTAGTCCGATTGTGAACTATCAAAACTAGGGGTGCAACTCGTCAACCCGAGCCCAACCCGGTGAATCATAAGCCTAGCCCGAGCCCGAGCCCGGTCCGACCTCGGGTTCCACATATGAAGCCCAAGACCGAGTCCGGAGGATCGGGTTGAACTCGGGTTGGGTCGGGTACATCGGGTTTATCGGGTTCTAATATAATATTTGAAATAATTTTAAACAAAAGTAATATTAGACACATAATCAAATAACAATCAAGTCTTGATCATTACAAAATACAAACTGAAATAAGATTTAGGATAAGGAGTTGAAGAGTTTGAGTGAAAAAAATTAGGATTTAAACTTTTTTATTTAAAAAGTTTATATATACATATATATATATATATATATATATATATATATATATATATATATATATATATATATATATATATAAGTCGGGTTTCGGGTTCTTCGGGTAACCCGACACATGAACCCGAGCCCAACCCGATTTTTGATCGGTTTCACATATTTTAACCCAAATCCGAGCCCGAACCCGAGTATCTTCAACCCTAACCCAACCCATTAACGGGTTTATCCGATCGGGCTCGGGTTTGGCCCGCCCGAGTTGCACCTCTAATCAAAACCATTATATGAACTTTTATATATTTATAAACTTTTATCTAAAATAATCCACATACATAAATATATACCAATTTATATAAATTTACATATATACATGACTTGTGGGTCAAAATACATAGATATATATAGGAATCCATATGAAAACCAATTGGGATACCTTAACCATGACTAACCTACCCTCATTTATGCACAAAACTGAAATTAGGATTATAAATGACCTATTGGGCATTTCCACAAATACTTGGTACGTGTGTCACCCTCCGTGTGTGTGTGTGTGTGTGTGTGTGTGTGTGTGTGTGTGTGTGTGTGTGTGTGTGTGTGTGTGCGTGTGTGTGTCTGTGTGTGTGTGTGTGTGTGTGTGTGTGTGTGTGTGTGTGTGTGCGTGCGTGTGTCTGTGTGTGTGGGGGGGAGAGAAGGGGGTGTGTGTGGGGGGGAGAGAAGGAGGAGGAGGAATTAGTTTAGGGTTTACTGTCGGAGAGGAGGAGGAGCTCGAGGAGGAGGAGCTCGGGGAGGAGGAGCTCAACGGGGGGGAGGGAGTCGTCGGGGGGGGAGGGAGTCACCGCGGGGGAGAGAGTCGCCGGGGGGGAAGGGAAAAAAATTTTGAGTTTCGATTTTTCGAGTGAGGGGGAAAAGGGACTCCTGTGCCCTAAGTAAAAAAAGTTAGCGACGTCAAAAGTGGACGTCGCTAACCGTCGCAATAATTTTAATATAAGCGACATATTTTCTTAATATGTCGCTGAACGTCGCTATTCAGCGACATACTTTATCTAGTGTCGCTGAACGTCGCTATTTAGCGACGTATTGCGACGTCGTTAGGAAGGAGTCGCTATATTATATAGTTAACGACGTAATTTCTTTCCGTCGCTAAACGACGTCGCTAATAGGGCATATTTTAGTAGTGAAAGAAATGGGAATGATCTAAAGCCACTGGACTCTAGATTTGCCCTCACAGTTCACCAGGTCAGGTTATCAACTCCCATGTTTCAGAGTACCAAGGACTTTCTAATACATAATACTAAGCCAACATGTTAAACATCAGACAACCTAATTTATCATGTCGATCCATACCTAGCTAATGAAGTTCCAAGCTAACAGTTAGTTTAACTGTTCTCAAAATAAGAGCTAAACTTATTTAAAACTCAAAACCCTTCTAACATTCATCCTCACTATTTTCCTGACAATGGCAATCATCCTAGGACAACCAAGTCGAATTAGGCTACTACCCCTCTCAGACACTGCTTGGTTCTTCAAGAACCAGCATCTGTAAGATACTGAAATCTCAATCAGGTGTATTCCTCAACCACAGGTACTCGATAATTGACCTATCATTCATTAAAAGCTCAATATGGCAAAATGCAACATTAGTTGATATGGTCCAGGAATTTATAACTATGAGAATTTCTCTTTGATACAGAACAGTGACAAAAGTCCACTCAACTGAACCCTTTGTAGCTAACCTATTCCCAGGTAAAAATCACACAATCTAAACTAATATTTAACCTCAGTGGTTCAAACAGAGAATTTGAGAAAACAACCTATTCCATCTTACTCCCAGTTCACTGTTCTAAAAGGTTGTTTGATTACACAGCTTAAGAGAACTACTCTATGATACTCCTAACTGAAATATAATTTAGTCTAGTTCTAGGATGGCATTCATCTAGTTGATATACTAAGATTGCAAGGGAACAAGTACATAAGTCTCGAACTACTGATGCTCCGTATGCTGTGTGATTCAAATCACATATATCAGTCCTAGCCAGTCCATTGATCAACACATCAATTCCTCATGAAATCAGGAATGTCAAGGAAGACATCACAACCTATGCTCCTCATACACATATTTCATAATTCACCCATCAATCATAATAAATATAACCCTTCTATCCCTATGATTATGCATAACAATGATCAAAATGATCTAACAGCTAAACACGGGAAGGAAACGAATAATTACCTGATTGAAACAGAACGATTATGTCCTGTGATGAAAATACAAGCTCTCCTGAATTTGAGATCCTTGATTCAATCATTTCAACATCACACAAAATATTCAGTAATCCTAAGTCCTTGTTCTGCATCTCTCTTGCTCCCTCGGGCTCGAGAAATACAGAACATAGTCTTAGAATTCTCCTAGATCACTGCGCTAATCACTACTCAAAGGAAATTTAGAGAACGATTGATTGTAAAATCAAACACTTACTAAATCTATTCCTGGCTCAACAAGACTAAAGACTAAACTCCTAAAATTTCTAAATAGAATCACCACCAACTTACCTAGATTAAGTTCGTCGAGCTCTTCTGTTGATGACCTCCACTTGAACTCATTCTGAAATTTATTGAGGAGAACGAAGACGATTCATAGTTCAATTCCAAATCAACCAAAATATTCGACAGAAAACAAATAAAGAATTATCGATCTTACCACCATTGATTAATCTACAGGAATCACCAATGACGATCAGCACTCAATCGGACAGGATCGATCTAATTTGAATTGGCCAAGAACAACTGATCAAGAGTCGGTTACAAAAATGATCGATCGAAATTGAGGCTGAACGATCTGATCATCAATTCGATCAGATCGATCCAGAGACAAAAGAAGGGATTAAGGAACACTCACTGCTCTGTGCACCACCGATTACTTCAAAGAGGGAAATTGTTGTAGAGGAATGCTAAACCATCGCTTCAATTGTTGTAGCTCCGTCGATCGCCTGAGCTCCTAACGCCATGGCTGCTCCTCCTTCCTCAGAACTTTGGATATCTCACTCAAAAAAAGAACTTGCAATGGTCGAATAGGAGTGGAGTGTTATGCTAGTTTATATAGGCAGTTAGGGATTTCTAGTAGCGAGAAAAATAAGAGTGGTGCTACAGTAGAAATTGGTTCGGAAAGGAATGAAAAGATTTTGAATTTTATTGCACTATTGTTCATTTGATTTTTGAATTCAATGGTTTAAGTATGGCTGGATGGGTTGGGCCAATTGGGCTGAGCCCCTAACTCTATTAGAGAAGAAGAAAAGAAAAATAAGAAAATGAGAATTACCAATTACAAAGAAAATGATATTTAAGGATTAAATAAAAAGGACAACCTTGATAAAAAAAAAATTATATATATCAAGAACATGGAAGGTGGGGTTACACTCAAGCTCACTCTTCTCACATTACAATTCACTCTGCTCTCTCTCATTTCTCAATACAATTTGAGTAGGCCAGCGGAAGCTTTGGATATAAGGGATGTCCATATATTATGTCCCGTATAAGTCCAGACTCCATGCGGTTACGTACCTCGAAATGCCAAGGAACTCTATGCCTCTACTCATCCAAGCGAGCTCTGCGCCAACGAGCTTCTATATGTTCCTGCACATGAAAATTGTATGGGTGTCAATACTCAACTGTACTGGTGGTATGAGCTCCTCGCTCACCCATACAAAACCAACATGTTCATTTACTTTGTGCAACATAATTTCTTTACGATTGTCTTTCTACTCTTGTCTTAGGATTAGTTTTAGGACATAGACTCTCGACCTATTTTATGTCTCTAGACTATCCCGTACCTTTCACTAGTAACTTACTATTATACCTTGCCTCTAAACCCTTCTCGTGTCAACAACGTCAACTTATCAATTCGTGTTTGTCTTTCGGCTCATACTCAGAGACGCAACTACACAATAGTACCCAATTTCCATGTGACTGTACTACAAGTCTATTGTGCCATCAACGTGGTCGTATCATGAGACCTATTCGTGTGTCCATATTGAGGCCGTGTCTCGAAACTCAGTATGACTTAACCATATTGCTGCCTTGCGGCTAGGGCTGGCGATTTTGCCCTGGTACCCTCTACCCGAGCCGGGTACCCTGCACCCTCAGGTGCCCACGGGTACCCTCTACCCTGGGAGGGCAAGCCCTACCCTTATCCTCTTGGAATTAGGGTAGGGTAAGGGTTTTATCTTGTTACCCTAGTGCACTTACCCGGGTACCCGTCCTACCCTACCCTGAACCACTACCCTACCCACTACCCTTAACCCTCTAAAACCCTCGACCCTACCCTTATCCTAAACCTGATTACCCACACTCCCACTGCCATAGTATTACTACTACATACTTGTATTTTTTTGTAATTAGTTAGTACTTAGGATTATGAGAACTACATGGTGCTTGATCCTAAGGAGTCAGGTCTAGCCCCCTCCTCGGGTATGTAGACAGCTCAGGTTCCACTATATAACTGGGTTCAGCGCCTTTAGTAAAAAAAATATTCTTCATGTTATTTCTTATTAAGTTGTTATGATTTCTGAATGTTGTAAAAATCTTAAGTATCAAGGTGTTTACTAGCAAAAAAATTATTTTCAAAGTTAAAAAAACTGAAATGGCAAGGGTAATACCCTTACCCTCCCTACCCTGACCCCCAGCTACCCATTGAGGGTAAAGGACAAGGACGGGTAATGGGTATTGGTTTTTTGGAAGAGGGCTACCCTACCCTACCCTCATGACTCCCCTAGGGTATCAAAAAAATGTCAATACCCTACCCTGTCCTGCCCTCTTCCTGTCCTTACCCTACCATACCATACCCATCGCCATCCCTACTTGCGGCCTTTGCTGCTTTAATTGATGGAACTGGGGATTCCCAGGACCCTTCCTTTGGTATGCGAATTGATCGATAGAAAGTTAAACAGATCTAATACGTGTTCTAACCCTTCATAGGCGGAAACTAGGGTTCACGAATTATACCTGTGGAGGAAAGGAGACAAGTAATTCCTGGCAATCTCGAGCGGACGACCCCAAGATCTTCTGTACGTATTCCTTCCTCGAGTTGGACGTCGTGTGGGCGACGATCTTCTAACATTTTCTTCTCCTTGGCAGCCCTCTCTTTCTCTCCTTACGTGAATCACGAATTTAGAGAAAGTTTTAAATTTCTGATCGGTAATATGGTGGCCAGAGAATAGAGGATATATATAGGCTACGGCAGAGACCATGAGGAAAAATTAGGGTTAGGCCTCCTAACGGATCTGGATATCCCGTGTTCAGCCCGAACACACAATCCAAGCCCATTAACAATAGCTCGGTCCACTAATGAGTTATTGCTGCACTGCCTCCCTAATCCTAAATTATGTTTGTGGCTCCTTTTATTATATGCTCGTTTGGCTCCCCATGTTAAGATATCGTATGTCCGTCGATCAAATTAAGTTACTGACAACTATATTGATTCGACATCTTTTATCCTTAAGTAGTACCGCTCAACTTTATGTGTCATGTCGGATATAATCCACCTGCAAGATTTACATAGAAATCCTTATGAGCTCCTTAAGGGGACATCATCAACCCGATGTATCGGGACATGGATTCCACTTATAATCAATAGCTCATCATACATACAATATTATTACCCAATTCATAGAGGTTGTTGATCCATAATGAATCTTACTCTTTTATGAGTCAAAATAATGCACACTGTATATACATGTCCGTTATTATATCCGGGTTAAGAGCACAAGCATCCATAATAACAGAGGTGTTTATTCTCTTATCTAGTCAGTACAAAGAGAACAACCTCAAGTGGTCCTGTTCAATACACACAAAGTGTACTAGTGTAAACCTATAGTCAAGATAGACTAAAACCAAATTACGCTACAACCTTTCCAATAGATTGTCCAAGTCCATCTAGGTTGTGAACTATTTATATACTCCATAGGGAACTGATAATATGATCTTCTGTGTGACACTACACATCATATTATCTACAATATAGAATATCAGACATTTACATTAACACTTGCAACAAATATAATATGCAAACATTTGCCCATATGATTCTCATTCAAAATTTAAGGAAATAAGTATACTAAAAAAGTGATGCTTTTAGTATATAACCCTAACAATCTCCCACTTATACTCAAAGCATTGCTTTTCAGTACACTGTTACAAATCTCCCACTTATACTTAAAGCTATGCTGCTACACATCTGACTCCCATTCCCTCAACATGCCTATCAAAAGCCTTAGCTGGAAAGCTCTTTGTAAAGGGATCATCTAGGTTGTCAGCTGATACTATCTTGATCACAACAACTTTTCCTTTCTTTACGAAATCTCGTATCAGGTGGTACTTGCGCTCAATGTGTTTGCCAGTCTTATGGGCTCGTGGTTCCTTCGAGTTTGCAACTGCACCAATATTATCACAATAAAGTGTAATAGACTTAGGCAAACTAGGTACCACAACCAAGTCCAACAGAAAGTTTCTGAGCCAAACCGCTTCTTTGGCTGCCTCAGAGGCTGCCACATACTCGGCTTCCATGGTGGAATCAGCAATACATTTTTGCTTGATACTCCTCCACACAATGGCTCCACCTCCCAAAGTAAACACATAACCTGAGGTAGATTTCCTGGAATCCCTATCTGACTGAAAATCTGAGTCTGTATACCCCAAGGGAACTAAACTATCTGCTTGGTAAACTAGCATATACTCTTTAGTCCTTTTCAGGTACTTCAAAATATGCTTTACGGCAGTCCAGTGCTCTTGTCCCGGGTTAGACTGATATCTGCTGACCATGCCTACGGCAAAGCAGATGTCTGGTCTCGTACATAGCATTGCATGTATTAAGCTTCCTACTGCTGAAGCATAAGGAACTGCCTTCATGTTCTCTATCTCTTTAGGTGTCCTCGGACACTGCTCCTTTGATAGAGCAATTCCATGTCTAAAAGATAAGAAACATTTCTTAGAATTTTGCATACTAAAACGAGTTAGTACAGTATCGATATAGGAAGCTTGGGATAAGCCCAACATCCTTTTCTTACGATCTCGTAGAACTTTGATCCCAAAGATGTGACCTACTTCTCCCAAGTCCTTCATATCAAACTGTTTGGATAACCATACCCTTACATCAGATAACACCTTCATATTGTTTCCAATGAGCAAGATGTCATCCACATAAAGTACTAGGAACACCACCACGTTTCCGTCACACTTTCTGTATACACATGATTCATCCTGATATTGATCAAATTTATAAGATTTTATCACCTGATCAAAACATATGTTCCAAGATCTGGAAGCTTGCTTAAGTCCATAAATGGACTTCTTGAGCTTACAAACAAGATGCTCCTGGCCCTTTTCAATGAACCCGTCTGGTTGCTTCATATAGATGTCTTCCTCAAGACTTCTATTAAGAAAAGCTGTCTTGACATCTATTTGCCAAATCTTATAATCGAGATGAGCTGCAATAGATAAAAAAATCTGGATAGACTTAAGCATGGCTACAGGAGAAAAGGTTTTCTCATAATCGATACCCTTTTTTTGAGTAAAACCTTTTGCTACAAGCCGAGCTTTAAAGGTTTCAACCTTACCGTCTGATCCTTTTTTCTCTTATAGACCCACTTACATCCAATGGCTTTTACACCAACCGGTGGTTCTACAAGCTCCCAGACCTGATTAGAATCCATAGATTCTATTTCAGATATCATTGTTTTTTGCCAAGACTCTGCATCTTTATCTTAGAGTGCTTCATTGTAGGTACAGGGATCATAATATTGTTCCTCAGGGACGAAGTCTGACGACTCTCCCAAGAACATATATCTATCAGGTTGTATCACAACCCTCCTACTACGACGAGGCACTATCGGTTGTGGTGTAACATTTGTGACACGTTGTGCAGTTATTTGTGGTTCATCCTCTTGTACTGTTGGTACTGAAGTACTTGGTGTCTCACGTCTCAGTTCTTCTAGAACAACTCTATTTGTGGGTTTATGGTTCATAACATAGTCTTCCTCTAAGAATCGGACATTGGTGCTAACAATGACCTTCTGATCCTTAGGACTATAAAATAAATCTCCTTTCGTTCCTCTTGGATAGCCTACAAACAAGCGTACTTCTGTACGAGATTCCAACTTATCTGCTTTCCCATTCAGCACATGTGCTGGACTACCCCAAATGCGAACATGTTTCAGACTAGGCTTACGCCCAATCCACAGCTCTGTGGGAGTAAGAGGCACTGACTTAGAAGGAACCAAGTTCAAAATATAAGCTGCAGTCTCTAAGGCATATCCCCAAAACGAATCTGGCAAATCCGAATAACTCATCATTGATCTAACCATATCCATAAGAGTTCTATTCCTTCTTTCGGCTACACCATTCTGCTGGGGCGTTCCAGGCGCAGTCAATTAGGATACAATCCCAGCCTCTGATAAATAATCCCTAAACTCTCCAAAGAGGTACTCGCCACCACG